>CM056377.1:14196048-14263548 GCA_029718625.1 Synaphobranchus kaupii | reverse complement strand
GGGTGGAGGAGCACGTCGGCCGGTGTCGGGGTTACAGGCGGATGCAGGGGTGCGAAACGCTCTGTCGCAGTCTCCTGGGGTCAGCAACACCAGCGACCTGTGTGTGCGTGTGTTTGTGTCACCCCTCACAGACAGAGACACTCAGACTGATGAAAAAGACTCACCCACAAATAAAATGACACATCAACACTCAATGAGAAGAAAGGACCGTGTGAAGATGACTGGATGTATGGATAAAAAGACAGACAGACAGACTGACCGACAGACGTCTCCAGCCCCGATACCTGCCGTTAGCCCCAGCACAGTGAATCAATGCGGGACGGGAAATGTCATAATCCCCATAGTCCCTAACAGTGCTGTCCTTCTGTCTGGCCAATGTGGCGCTGTGATGACCTCGCATCCGATGGGCTCTCAGATGGCTCCCAGCACCTCAGTTCCACTGTGAAGTGGGTTTCAGGGCTGGCTTGAACCCTTTGAATTGAATAGAATAGAATAACTTTTATTTATTTAACTTCAGTTGTAGCCCCAGCAACAACAAAAAATACATAGACAGTGGGGCAGACCCACAACACAGAAACATATCAAACAAAGACATTCAATATAATCATTGCATTAATCAAACTACTTAAGTGAATTAAAGTGGAATACAGCCATGATTAAAAATAGCTCCCGCTGTCCCGAGATGTCCAGTGTCATTAAGCAGTCCAACACACAAACTCCGCCTCCACGTCTTTCCTTCATACACGTAGTGTTGCGGTCACTGTACACTGTTGAAACAGAGCACCAAACTGCGTCAGCCTTCCCAGTCGTCGCCTCACTCCTCCCCCGCATTATCTTCTCCTTTCTCTTCCCTGGTGGCCTTTTGAAGATTGCCTGCAGTCCTAGATCAGTCCCGAGTCCCGACATCTTCAACTCCGCTGAAGAGTGATGGCAAACTTTGTAGCTGCAGATCCAACGGCCATTCCCGAGCATATGTTGTGAATGCGTCTCCATGGTGACCACAAACAAAATTATCCAGAATATACCGAATATATCCCGAATAATATATATATATATAGAGGAGTATGTTTTTTGGAATGTTTTTTTGTTCAAAATTCTAAGTGACTGTTCTAGAACTCCATTGCTTTCAAAAGAGCTCAGGAAGTTTGATCGGTCGGTATGGCAACCGGGACTGGCATCTTTGGAGGAGGGTTCTTTAACCCTTTAAGGTGTGTGATCGCAAACATGTGATTAGAATGTTCTTAACTGAACATTCTAATGCTGATGTAACAATCACTACTGATAATTGAAAGCAAGCCGTAGTGCTTGTGTCTTCCTTACGTTTTCATTTCTTAAATGCCTATCTTGTGTCTGTGCCTTCCTACTGTGTTTGGGTTGACAGTTGTGCAAATCACACAATGATGTACTTTAGGCCGCAACAGCTGTGTCACATCTGGGAGGAGAACCAGCAACCTCTGCTTTAAAAAGCCCAGGCTCGTAACCAATGAGCTGCACACTATATCACTCTCTCTCTCTCTTGCACTTTTCCTCCTCTCTCTCTCTCTCTCTCTCTCCATTCTCTCTCCCTCCCACTTTCACACTCTTTCAATTTTCTCTCTCTTGCTCCTCTCTACTTTCCTCCCGCCACACTCTCTCTCCCTCCTTATGCCCATTTCTCTCGATCCCTCTCTCTCTCCCTCCTTATGCCCATTTCTCTCGATCCCTCTCTCTCTCCCTCCTTATGCCCATTTCTCTCGATCCCTCTCTCTATCCCTCCCCTCTCTGTTCCTCCCGTCTCCCCGGTCTGCGTGGGGGAGGAGTGACCTGTAAAAAGTACATTATCTGCCCTCCTGTCATGACCAGTCCGATCTGCTCTAATGCAGTATCGATCTCTGTCTCGCAAAAGCACCTGCTGCAGCTAAGGGGCGCCCCCCACCCCCCCCCTCTGCACCAGCACACCTTTCCCATTCACATACTCACAACTGCCATAATGTTGTACAGGTATGTCTCCCCTGTGTTTATCTTAAAGACACATTAAATATGGATAAGTGAGGAGCAGGCCACTATATATGCGTGCACACAGTCCACACACACACAGACACACACACGTGTGGACACACATACTGCTGTAACCAACAGAGATAACTGGCTAAATCAATCCTTTAAAAGAGCACAACTATTTGTCTACATGATATGTCTTCCTCCCACTCAACACAAATAAACCCCACCCCTCCACACACACACACGCACACGCCCACGCACACGCACACGCACACGCACACGCACACACACACACACACACACACACACACACACACACACACACACACACACACACACACGCTGGTAGATTATAAAAGGAAACATCGTCTTAAGATGACTAGTTCCTCACTCCCCACACTACCAGCTTGCTGCCAGCCTCGTGTCCTCAAATTACACTGCATTCCGGGAATACCATAGAAGGGAGAAAAAAAATCAGTGAATCCATTAATCGTGCTGTCAGGAGCTTTGGGACAGGAATCGATATGCCCTCCCCCCTCTCCACCCCCCCTCCCCAGCAAAGGTCTTCCATAGCTCTGAAACACACACAGAGGTGCACCAGGAGGTCATCGTCCTCTAATGGCCTGAACATCACTAGGGGCAAACTACAATGTACTGTGCTGGTCTACCTTCTGTTTTATTGGCCAATTCAGTCCCATTATTTTAAACGCATTAAAAAAAAAAACATCAAATACTCACAACTAACCTACTCAAAAGACTCCAGTCCCAACTTGACTCCCAGTCATGAATTCTGAATTAAGAAGTACAAAGAAGGGCAACAAGACTGGGTCTGGGTCATGTGATGACAAATGACTATGTTTCTTCTGCCCCAATACAAGGACACACAGGGGGGGACACGATTAAGGTTGTTTCCTTTTTGAAAAGGTATTTTAGATTTTCTAAAATAGATAATTTGTATTTACTTTTTCAACAAAGTTTCAACAGATACATTTATCATAATAGATTATAATTAAAAATTAGGGTATGGTTTATTCTTTCGCTGCAGAGTATTTTTAATCATTATTAATTCTTGAAACTGCTCACAAGGACATACAGTGAGCACCATAATTCATTGGACAGTCACACATTTTTTGTTATTTTGGTTCTGTACTCTAGCATTTCGAAAGGATACAATGTAAATTCCAACATAATTTACAGCTAAATCTAGTCCCACCCCCCAATTCCCATAGAGATCCATTGAAATGCAGAGAAGTTATAGTATCGCTTGTAAGAGTACCAGAAAATAAGATATCAAATGTCTTTTGATATTGTTGGGTCACAGACATCAGGAAGTTATGGCGTGCAAAGGATATGCGACAAAATATTAAAAATGATTACTTTATTCTACATTATGTTAAACTGTCCAATATTTTTGGATGCCCGAAAATGGGGGGGGGGGGGGGGGGGGGCTATGTACAAAAGGTTCTATAATTTCTAAACGGTTCATCCAATATGGATGAAAATACCCTCAAATTAAAGCTGACAGTCTGCACTTCTACCTCATTGTATCATTTCAACTCAAAGTGCTAGAGTACAGAACCAAAATAACAAAAAATATGTCACTGTCCAATGAAATATGGTGCTCACTGTAGATGAAGTAGTTGGATTGTCACCACAGTGCTTAAATGCACTATATACTATTGGTCTATACTATGTGAGCAGAATTGCCTGATATCATGAGTAAACTTTCTTGTGAGATGCAATTGTCTTAAATTATTTAAAAATGGAAAGCCTGCGATTTCTTTTGAATGATCACTGCGATTCACACAAGCAATATAATGTATTTTCAAATGATTTGTTAATTTTTTTTGACAGTGGCCTTTCCCCAGAGCAACAAGGAGAGTATAGGACATGAGCGCATAGTACAAACATGAGCAAAGCAATGAGGCCTCCCCATGATCTATCCAGTCATGTGATGGAACCGAACCCAACAGGAGGGCTTAACCCTTTCTTTGCCACACCACCGGGACCTGTCCCCGGGAATCACGGTAAATGTTGAGGCAAGGGGAATTCTGCTCATGGAAGGAAATTGGGGAGTTTCTGCACAGCGGCTTTTCAAGCCTGGCACACACTGCGTGATGTATGCCCTAAATTAGCTCTTTTAATTGCTCTCCAGGGTTTGGCAAGACTCTGAGAAAGTCAGCACGTGCGTGTTTAAATCGCACCTCGACTTAGCGCCTCGGTTCACGTTGTGGGTCGGGTTTGCTCAGAAACTGTTTGCGACGCTAATTGCTGCGGAAAGCACCCTCCAAGTGGCCCGTAGGCATCAAACGCTTTTAAAAATTCTCCTGTTCGTTTTCACAAGCGTGAATGTACTTTACCAGCCAAGGATATCGCCACTCAATACAGTGATGCCTTATAGACCCCAGAACAGCTGTTCTCTGAGAATCCTAATTATGTGCTTTAGCATCTGATGCTGGACAGAGGCAAGGGATCAGGGTTTTATCGAACCGCCGAGGCAACAAAGGTCCAGTTAAAGTTGCAATTTTATTTATTAATTAATAATTTTAGTCGGCCATTAGTGATATGTTTTCCATTTATCAATACACGTGTTTACAGCTCAGCCAGGCGCCATCGATTGAACAAACAGCTGTTTGAATCATTTGAAAATTTGTTTGTAGTGATAGCCTGCCTTGATAGCCTGAACAGGTAGTTTCGCAGACCCACCCCCACTCGTAATTTAACACTGGAGAGGACAGCAGGAGATGGAGCAGAGAGGAGCGCCGCTGCTAATATATCGTCACCCTGTTTAACCCCGCCGGGCAGCGTCGGTTTGGAGTGGGCGGAACCCTGTGAGTCAGTCAGCTCCTCTGATTGGTGCGTCCCCTGCAGCACACGCGGAGGCCTTTTTAATTTCTTTAATGTGATCTGGGCTTTAGGGAGTGCTGCTTCAGCACTCAGTGATGCGTGTGCGCACCAGGAGTGTCAAGCCTCGCACCTGTACCAGGTGTTTTGCTGTTTTATTTAGGGGAGGGGGGCTGTTTGACGCTGCTCTTTCTTATTAGCGGTGTCGGGAGAGAGTTAGCCTCTGTCAGAGCCCAGCGAGGCCTAAACCTCACTCCACCTTGTCATTCATCGTTTCCACATCCAGGAGCGCAGAGGAGCTGGTGTAAGACATGCAACGATGCCTCAGTGTTACACGCGACGCCTGGTAAAACTGCCGTGGGGCCGGCAACAGCCGGGCAACAGCGCTAATAACGACATTCCTACATCTGTGCTAATGCTAGGACTAATAAAAATGATAAGTGTAACAATAATAATTTCCTTTGAAAAATCCGACGTTGCTTTCCATCATTCCTTTCCCCCCTGGCCAGGTGAGCAAAAGAAGCCCTTTAATTCCACCTGTG
Source organism: Synaphobranchus kaupii (assembly GCA_029718625.1). Lineage (NCBI taxonomy): Eukaryota > Metazoa > Chordata > Actinopteri > Anguilliformes > Synaphobranchidae > Synaphobranchus > Synaphobranchus kaupii. Next base: position 14,258,182 of record CM056377.1, on the reverse strand, counting down.
TATGTACACCTGAACACACGTTTCAGAGTGACCAGAACTGGGGGCAGGGGAGGATGGGAGGGGGTCACAGTGGCTCCCGCAACATCACCGATTTTTTTTGGGTCCACTCTGAGCCAAACAATCAGAGCGTCGTGCATCTTTCTCTTCGAGTCGCGCCATTTATCATAAAAAAGTAATAACTGATCGTTTAACTTGACCTTAAAAAAGGGACCTTGAACATCGCAGGCGTAACAGGAGACAAAACGGTTTTAAAATGATGTTTATAACCAGGCTGACTCCTGAACGGCGGAGGCAGTCATTTTTCAGAGTCTGCTGGTGGCGTCCGGCGGCTCTAATCGTTGGGGAAATGCCAGCAGAATGAGCCCAGTGACCCTGAAAAAAACAAGCATCACTGACCACACTGGGGGTGACCCCTCCCACAGAACTTCCTGTAGCGGGCCGGAAGCCCACTCGGAGGTCAGCCCGGGTGAAGCCCATTTCCTCTGCGGTAGGTTCCGCCGGCCGCCCCTACTTCCTGTTCTCCAACCTCCCACCAGTTGTTCACATTCTGTCATCTGCTGAAGCTGCCCCTCTCTCCTCTCCCTCTTTCATCCCACAACCCCTCCTCTCTCGCTCCCTCTTTCCCTCCCTCCTTCTCCCCTCTCTCTCTCTCTCTCTATCTATCTCTATTTCTCTCTTTCTCTCTATTTTTCAGATCTGTACTAAACTAGGTCCTGAAATTTCAAGCGAACCAGCATTGCATGCCTGTGAAGTGTACTTTTTCCAGAAGAGGCGTTCTGTTGCTGGGTCTACGATGCAGCCGGCGACAACAAGCTAAACACCAGCTGGTCTCCGTTACACAACAGAGACGAAACGGCATATTAAACCCATGTGGTAAAAAGACCACCTCAAACAGCAACCATTTTACTGTGCATTCTATTAGCAAAATATTTCTCCTTGTGTGCTCTCTCAGGCTTTCAAAGAGGATTTCCTCTTTTTCGAAAGCCTGTAGTGGGTTTTTGTACTGTATTGATTCTTAGACTCTCCCATGATCCCTGCAATCAGAACGCCTGCCCCCCCCCCAACTGCCAGGACACTTCCTCCCAGTGTAGGAGAACACTTCCTCCCGGTGTAGAAAAAACACTTCCTCCCGGTGTAGGAGAACACTTCCTCCCGGTGTAGAAAAACACTTCCTCCCGGTGTAGGAGAACACTTCCTCCCGGTGTAGAAAAACACTTCCTCTCGGTGCAGGAGAACATTTGCAGGGGATATTGGGATCTGTCGTCGACCTTACCGCCGCTTAATGTGCCGTTCAGCGCTGAACGCAAGACTAGCTGGGAAGCGCCGTGACGCTGCTATTGTGGCTGTGAGGAGAAGATAATGCTCAAAATGATGTACTCTGCAATATGTGAAACGTTAATAAATAGTGGAGTCTGTTTTGGTCATAAAATTGCAATATTCATTGAGTACTGAGTTAGTACACAGCTATCAGTTTATATATTGAATCGATTATTAGACTATGCTATCCGTGTTAAAATAAAATTTTGCCCATATTAAGCACTGTAGTATATTTCCCATTGTCCTTAATGTAGGATGAATGGTATTTCCACATTTTTGGCATATAAAAGGATAATTGAAGCTAAAACGAACTACCTGCTTTCCGGCCTATTTTCGCTCTCATTCCCCACATTCCCCATTCCCACTGTTCTCACTGCTGTTCCCACCACTGTTCACACTCCCAATTCCACCTCCCGCTCCCACCATTCCCAATTTCTGCTCCTCTCCCCACTCTCATTCCCGCAACTGTTCCCAGTCCCATTCCGGCTGTCGTTTACTGCTCACGGGTACCGGGCTGTTTTTTGTCCCTCCACAGCTGAACGGAAGACTGGCAGCCTGCAGCTCACCCTACCATGGAGCACGCTGCCTGCCCCATCATACCCCACTTAAAAACACAGCCCTAGGGAAGGTGGTTTCGGGTAAGTGTGCCGGGTGCAATTATACGTATTTGATACGGCTGAGTAAAAATCTCCAACCTCGGTCAGCACAGGTGTCTCCTTTTAACCACTACAACTGCTGGACTGGAACCCCGAGAAGCTCGGCAGCTTGTCTGACCGTAAAATGAGATCATCAAAGTCTCTTTAGTCACCTTAGCGCTGAGAGAAACACATTAGCTCTTTAAAATATGGATCATTCTGGAGGCTGCTGATAGCAGGGCTATAGGGGGCTGGGAGCGGGACACACAGTAAAACGCATGTGCGAAACATTATGTGTGAAAAACAGCACGCAGGCCTGATGTGAGTGAATAAATAATGAAAGGCTGTGTTCTGTATAACCCGCACAGACTCTGGCGCCTGCAGCCTGCTCTGCATGCTGTTACAGCGTCAGTGCCATTTATCCAATCCCCTTTCTTTTTTACCCCCTCCTTCTTGAATACACAATGTGTTTCACCTCATATGCCCCCGTTTTTTTTTTCTTTTTTTTTTTCACTTGACTGTGGAAAGAAAAACCCATCAGCCTCTGGTTTAAAACCAGCATCGTCTTTAAAATCAGCGCCTGCATTAAAATCAGCTTCAGCTTAGGAATCAGCTTCTGCATTAAAATCAGCCTCTGTCTCTCAGCCTCAGTTCCCGTGGTCAGAAATCACGCTGTGCGAAGAAGCACCGATTCAATGAAACCAGAGTTACTGGCTAGCGTTAGCGACGTTAGCGTTCACGCAGAGACGCAAGCAAGGCCAGGCGGGGGATCACAAGGCCTGGAACATCAGCGGCAAATTCCGCAGCGCGGGCTCTAAGAGGCATCTCACTCCCGCGCGCGATCTGCAGCTCTGGAGCAGAAACGAGGTGTTCGCCCTCCGCACGCTCCCGTTTCTCACCCAGGGAGGAGTTCCCCTGCACTCAGTCCACTCGAGAGAGAGAGAGAGAGAGAGAGAGAGAGAGAGGGAGAGAGAGAGAGAGAGGGGGGGAGGGGGGGGGGGGGGGGGGGGGTGTATCAGAGTAAAAATAGCACAGCCACCCTGTGGGGGGAAGACTATCCACAGACCTTGTGTAGACAGAAGCAATATTCAATATTAAATATTAAATAAACAATATGTGAATATCACTGAAAGGGAAATAAGGACATTTCAATGACTGTAAAACAAAAAAGCTTAAATAGTGTGTTTCAGGAAGGGAAGAATGAAAGTGACTGACAGAAACGACAAGCTGATAATGTTGCAGTAACATCATGAGAGTGCAGTGTATATGCAGTGTATTGGTGCAGTGTATTAGCAGTGTAGGCTATTGTATATGCAGTGATTGGTGCAGTATATGATGCAATATATGGTGCAGTGTATGTGCAGTGCCTGGTGCAGTGGTTGTGCAGTATATGTTGCAGTGGTTGTGCCGTATATGATGCAGTATAAGTGCAGTGTATGGAACTGTGGTTGTGCAGTATATTGTGCAGTGTATGTGCAGTGCATGGTGCAGTGCATTGTGCAGTATATGGTGCAATGGTTGTGCAGTATATTGTGCAGTGTATGTGCAGTATATTGTGCAGTGTATGGTGCAGTGGTTGTGCAGTATATGGTGCAGTGGTTGTGCCGTACATGGTGCAGTGTATGGTGCAGTGGTGGTGCAGTATATGGTGCAGTGGTTGTGCCATATATGGTGCAGTATATGTGCAGTATATGGTGCAGTGTGTGTGCAGTGTATGGTGCAGTGTATGTGCAGTGCATGGTGCAGTGTATGTGCAGTATATGGTGCAGTGGTTGTGCCATATATGGTGCAATATATGGTGCAGTGTGTGTGCAGTGTATGTGCAATATATGGTGCAGTGTATGTGCAGTGCATGGTGCAGTATATGGTGCAGTGTATGTGCAGTGCATGGTGCAGTGATTGTGCAGTATATGGTGCAGTGTGTGTGCAGTAAACTCTAATGTGTTATGCTGCTGCAGTCCCGGTGAGCGCTGGCAGGCTGCTCATGTGTAAGCGGAGCGAGCGTCGCCACGGTGACACATTTACACACATATCTGTAGCCAGCGGCTGCCTTCCAGAGAGAGCTGAACGGTGCTCAAAAAGAGAGGAGAGAAAGAAAGAGAGAAAGAGAGAGAAAAAGACAGGAGGGGAGAGGAGAGGAGAGAGAGAGAAGAGGGGAGAAAAAAGAGAAGAGGGGAGAGAGGAGAGCGAGAGGAGAGGAGAGAGAAGAAGAGATGAGAGGAGTAGACGGTGTCCTGGGCTGACCCCAGCTCCGTTCATTTTCAGTGCAGCAGCAGCCATCTTAATCTGCACTGCAGACACGTTCCCAAGACTGCCTCCCGCTTCACCACTTCCCTCTCTCGCTCTCTATCTCTCTCTCTCTCTCTCTCTCGCTCTCTGTCTCTCTTTCTCTCTTTCTCTCACTGTCTGTCTCTCTCTCTCTCTCTTTCTCTCGCTGTCTCCAAATCTTTATCTCCCTCCTCTCTCTTTCTGATTGCTGTCTCTCTCCCCCCTCTCCCTCTCTCTCGCTCCCCCTTTCATTTTCTTTCTTTCTGCTTGCCAGTAAAAGTCGAGGCTGCTGCAGCTACAGTAAGCCTCTCTCCCTCCCTCTCTCTCTTTCTCTCTCCCTCTCTCTCTCCCCCTCCCCCCCTCCCTCTCTCCCTCTCCCTCCCTCCCCTCTCATTCTCTAAAACAGGGGCTGGCTGTTAGTTTTGACACTCAGGCTCCTGAGTATTGTCTGTCACCTGGGGTATCCCTCCAGCAACACCCGACTGAGCACAAAATTACTTTTATCGCATAACTGTAATTATTTGCTTATTTATTTGCTTAGCAAAAGGCTTACACAGCTTACATTTTTTACACACCACCTATTTATGCTATTACTGATATTTTACTGGAGCAACTCAAGACTACTATGGCTGAGTCTCACCTTGAATTTGAACCTGCAACCTCTGGAGTTTGTGGAGGTCTCTAACCACGACATTTCATAGTCAGTGACAAATATCCTTACACAAGGCAAGGGGCAATACAGCACTACGTCCTGTTTCACCATTGTGAATTTAGATTTGGTTCATGTGAAACCAAACACACAGATGAACACGTGAAAACAAGCATTGGTAAGTCAGTTAAAAGTTTAAAACGTACACTAAAAATAAAGATTTAGCCCATGGGAAACTACACAGTGATTGCGTGTTTGGGCTGTTGAACTGTGGCATGTGACTGAAAGGGTGGAAACGCTGAGGAGGCTCACGAACAGCACACTGCACATAAGGGCTAATTACATTAACTGATTTGATTACGCCAATATCCCGGTGCAGGAGGCCCAAGCAGCAGCGGGAGCCTTTCTCCGGGACGGGAGCCTCCTTCACACCACGGCAGCACAAAACAGGGACTTCTGTGGTGTGCTTTTCAGTAATGTGACATTTTAATGAACACTCGTCTTCACACGGCGCGGATCTGTCGGCCGAGCAGCTGCCTCATTTCGCTTAAAGAGAGGAGCTATTCCACAGGGACTATTTATTTATAAAACTATAATATTTTACGGGATACGGAACTTTCCAAATGAAAAGTATCAAAAGTGTTTGCTGCACAAAACAGGCGTTCCTGAAGGAATATCCTGATGATCTGCACTCAACCATCACTTTTGGCCATGCAGGTCCAACACAGAAAGAGAGAGAGAGAGAGAGAGAGAGAGAGAGACACAGAGACACAGAGAGAGACAGAGCGAGAGACACACACAAGAGAGAGGGAGAGAGAGACTCAGAGACACAGAGAGAGACAGAGCGAGAGACACACACAAGAGAGAGGGAGAGAGAGAGAGACTCAGAGACACAGAGAGAGACAGAGCGAGAGACACACACAAGAGAGAGGGAGAGAGAGAGACACAGAGACACAGAGAGAGACAGAGCGAGAGACACACACAAGAGAGAGGGAGAGAGAGAGACTCAGAGACACAGAGAGAGACAGAGCGAGAGACACACACAAGAGAGAGGGAGAGAGAGAGACACAGAGACACAGAGAGAGACAGAGCGAGAGACACACACAAGAGAGAGGGAGAGAGACAGACACAGAGACACAGAGAGAGACAGAGCGAGAGACACACACAAGAGAGAGGGAGAGAGAGAGACACAGAGACAGAGCGAGAGACACACACAAGAGAGGGTGGTGGGAGAGAGAGAGACTCAGAGACACAGAGAGAGACAGTGTTTTTGATTCAAATACTAAATAACACAAAAGCATAAATGAAAAAAAAAAAATAATAATAATTATAATAATTTGTCATTTACTATGTATTTTGTTTCACTAAAAATGCTGTCAATGTTTTGTTTAAAATGAGTTCATTCCATATTAGTTGTTGGAACATACAGGGTCTGTGGTCCTCTGCATTTGGGTTAAAGAGCACAGACCCCGAATTCCTGAAAAATATTTTTAAATGTTGATATTTTGATTTTGGTTGAAACTTGGTGCCGAGAAGATACCCTCACCCACTGTCCCCCCAGGTTATGGAGAAATTATAGTGCCTTCTATAAAACAAAGAACAGTGCGACATGGCAGAGATTCAGGAGGAATATTGGTGTGGTACAAAGCGGAACTGGCAAAACACATGAAAATCATCAAAAAAGAACAATCACACTTATGGATCAAATTGAACAAAGGAAATTTTAAATTGGGAAAAAGATATATACCTGTGTGCAGCTTATGCTGCCCCACATGAATCCCCCTATTATAATGAGGAATTCTTTATCACGCTCCACACAGAAATATGCCATTTCCAAGCCCAGGGAAATGTGCTACTGTGTGGCGACTTTAACGCCAGAACAGGGACAGAACCTGACTGTATCGACCCACAGGGAAACAACCATGTGTTTGGAAACACCCCTCTGTACCTCCACACCACCACTAATAAAAGAAATAATCCGGACAATTTAATTAATAAGAATGGTAGAGAGTTAGTGCATCTCTGTCAAGGCCTTAGGTCTGTACATCCTTAATGGCAGGATCAGAGGGGACTCTGTTAGGAAGGTTCACATACTGCTCAGCTCTTGGGACGAGTGTTGTTGATTACGCTGTCACTGACATGGACCCTTCCTCCTTCAGCGCATTCACTGTCAGGCAGCAAACCCCCCTATCAGACCATAATCAAATCAGTGTGTTTCTGAAAAGATTTGGACACTCCAGAAACTCATACACACAGCCCAGTAAGATGTATAAAATTAATCTATCATACAGATGGGCTGAAACAAGCGCAGATGAATTCATAAAAGCAATGAGTTCAACTGAATTAACTAACTCCATTAACATGTTCATTATTACTCATTACCAAATTAACAGAACAGGCTTAAATCTGGCTGTTACTAACATCAATCATATTTTTCATAAAGCAGCAACTAAAGCTAATCTAAAAATTCAACATAAAAGGAAGTTGAACCAAAATGAAAAATGGTTTGATATTGAATGCAAAAATCTTCGAAAAAAACTAAGAAACTTATCAAATCAAAAACATAACCACCCATACAGCTCAGATTTACGCCTCAAGTATTGTCAAGCTCTTAAAGAATATAAAAACACCCTAAAACAGAAAAAACTAAAATACATGCATAAAACTGTGCATGATATTGAAGAATCAATGAATCAAAACCAATTCTGGGATCTGTGGAACAATTTAAGCACAGCAAAACGACAAGAATTAGCCATTAATGATGGAGCTATTTGGAAACAATACTTTGAAAATCTATACTGTGAAATCAATCAAAAAACACACCATACTGTGATTAAAGAAAACCTAAATAAATTGGAATCGACAATAAAGGATAACCAAAACCCACTCGATAAACCAATCTCCTACGAAGAACTGATCGGAAAGCTCCAGTCTCTAAAATCTAAAAAATCTTGTGGCCTTGATGGAATTAGAAATGAAATGCTCAAAAACAGCACCCCTAAGATGTATGAAGCTCTGCTTAAATTATTCAACTTGATACTAAGTTCGGGATGCTTTCCTGACACCTGGAACCGGGGGCTTATATCCCCAATTCATAAAAGTGGAGACAAATTAGACCCCAATAATTACAGAGGCATTTGTGTAAGCAGTAATCTGGGGAAGGTATTCTGTAGTATCCTAAACTCAAGAATTGTAACCTTCCTTAACGAGCACAATGTCCTGAGTAAAAGTCAAATTCCTGAGTAAAAGTCAAATTGGATTTCTTCCAAATCATCGTACCACCGATCATATTTACACCCTGCACACCCTAATTAACAAACATGTCCACCAAACAAAAAACAAAAAAATCTTTGCTTGCTTCATTGATTTCAAGAAAGCATTTGACTCGATTTGGCATGAGGGACTATACTACAAAATTATTCAAAGTGGTGTAGGGGGTAAAGTGTATGATATAATTAAATCGATGTATTCTGAAAATAAATGCGGAGTGAAAATTGGCAACCAAAGAACAGAGTTCTTCACACAAAAACGGGGGAGTGAGGCAGGGCTGCAGCCTGAGTCCAACCACTGTTCAACATTTACATTAATGAGTTAGCGGTGTGCAGTTGGAACAGTCTGCAGCCCCGGGTCTCCTCCTACATGACACGGAAGTAAAATTCTTACTCTACGCAGATGACCTGGTTCTGCTGTCACCCACTGAAGAAGGGCTACAGCAGAACCTGGCTCTGGTGGAGGATTTCTGTCAGAACTGGGCACTGACAGTAAACTTAAAAAAGACAAAAATAATGATCTTCCAAAAAAAGGCCAGATGTCAGGAAAACAGGTTCCAGTTTTTTCTAGGCAACACCGCCCTAGAACACACCCCTAAATTACACCTACCTTGGTCTGACAATCACGGCATCAGGGAGCTTTAGCATGGCAGTGAATGCATTAAAAGAAAAAGCTCGAAGAGCACTTTATGCTATAAAAAGAAAACTTCAAAAAATTGTTATTCCAATAAAAATCTGGTTTAAAAATCTTTGATAGTGTTATCCAGCCCATTGCGCTGTACGGAAGTGAGGTATGGGGTCCACTCAGCCAGCAGAACTATTCTAAATGGGACAAACATCCAATAGAAACCCTGCATGTAGAATTTTGTAGAAATGTTCTACAAGTACAAAGGAAAACACCAAATAATGCATGCAGGGCAGAATTAGGCCCATTATCCGTTAATGATTCATATCCAAAAAAGAGCATTAAAATTCTGGATGCACCTCAACTCGAGCCCCCAAGACACATTGCAATTTAAGGCAATGAAAGCCCAAGAGCTCAGTCAGGAAAAGAGTCCCCTCAGTCAGCTGGTAATGAAGCTGACTAACCCATTAACTTCACTAACACGAAGCACAGACCAGCTTCATACTAGCACTGCTTACCAGCAAATCAGAGTAAACCAAATTATGAAACAAACCAAAATCTCTTATCTGGAATATTGGGATGGTGTAACCAAAACACAAAACAAACTTGATTGCTATCGGACCCTAAAAAGAGACTATACATTAGCTGAGTATCTCTTCTCTGTCAGAGATACAAAGCAGAGACGGATCCTGACCAAGTACAGGCTCAGTGACCACACCTTAGCAATTGAGAAAGGCAGACACCGGGAATACATGGTTACCAAAAGAAGAACGTGTATGTGGTCACTGTAAGACAGGAGAGGTGGAAACAGAGATGCACTTTCTCCTACATTGTGAAAAATATACAGAAATTAGAAAACATTACTTCAACAAATTATCTCCCAACTATAAAAAACTTTAATTCCCTAACAAAAGAAAATAAACTGCAAATCCTACTAGGAGAAGGGCCAATGGCTCCAATAGCTGCAAAGTACATCTTTGCCTGCCATGAACTGAGGGACACTGGGTGACAACCAAAAACATTCATTTTATTAATTAATTGATTTATTTTATTTTTATTTTTTTCCGGCATTATTCTGATTTATTTACATCCATGTTTAGTGTATTTCTTCATTTCTGTATGTACGCTTTGGCAATATTTACAGGTGTATTTCATGCCAATAAAGCATTTTGAATTTGAATTTGACAGAGCGAGAGGACACACACAAGAGAGAGGGAGAGAGAGAGACACCTGCCATGAACTGAGGGACACTGGCTGACAACCAAAAACATATTCATTTTATTAATTAATTGATTTATTGATTTATTTATTTTTTTCGGCATTATTCTGATTTATTTACATCCATGTTTAGTGTATTTCTTCATTTCTGTATGTACGCTTTGGCAATATTTACAGGTGTATTTTCATGCCAATAAAGCATTTTTGAATTTGAATTTGAATTTGACACAGAGACACAGAGAGAGACAGAGCGAGAGACACACACAAGAGAGAGGGAGAGAGAGACACACAGAGACACAGAGAGAGACAGAGCGAGAGACACACACAAGAGAGAGGGAGAGAGAGAGACACGGAGACACAGAGAGAGACAGAGCGAGAGACACACACAAGAGAGAGGGAGAGAGAGAGACACAGAGACACAGAGAGAGACAGAGCGAGAGACACACACAAGAGAGAGGGAGAGAGAGACACACAGAGACACAGAGAGAGACAGAGCGAGAGACACACACAAGAGAGAGGGAGAGAGAGAGACACAGAGACACAGAGAGAGACAGAGCGAGAGACACACACAAGAGAGAGGGAGAGAGAGAGACTCAGAGACACAGAGAGAGACAGAGCGAGAGACACACACAAGAGAGAGGGGAGATCACGGGAGAGACACGTTTGGCCTCGGTGGAGTTTGGAGCCGGCAGAGCTCCCACACAGATCTGATGCTCTTTCCGGCTCTTTCCGGGGCTTACCGCTCAGATCTGGCTGCTGTGCGGTCCCTCCCTGAGAACAGCGCACTCTCACAAAGTGACTATTTATCAGAGAACTTCAGACATCAGAGAACACATTCAACTGTCTTCCCTCTTACAACCAGATTATGAGGTTAAAAAATACTTAAAGACATTAATGCTTTAAAAGCATCTTATAACTGTCATTATAACCCAAATATTCAAAACCATTTCTGCAGCTTGATGTACCCTATAGTAAGCTACAATTGTTTTGGTGCCTGCCAGTACGGAGAATACCAAGAGTTCATGCAGTAAAAGGCTTCCCAGGACAATGGAGAGGACAAGCATGCAGATGAGGTAGCCATTTGACCAATGGGATGGTGTCTGTTGCATCTGCCCCCGCCCTCTGCCCAGAGGAGGGTCATGTCATCAAAAGGGGCACGCCTTCTGCACCTCAGCCCAGCTGACAAAATAAGGAGAACAGGTGCTCACTGACAGAGATTCATAGACTGATAAAACACACCCTTGCCAGGTAAACTTTAAAAAGAATTGATCCTAAGCAAAACTCGGGGAAAAGCTGTAAGAAAATCAGGGTCATTTCTGATCATGTGATCTCTGCAAAATGTCATCCCTGTCGCCCTACTTGCTGACTAATTGCTGGCTAATTAAGACAGAGGCATCTCGATTAGATTAGATTAGATTATTATTGTCCTCCAAAAGGAAATTTGTCCTCACAGTGTCATATAATATACACATATAATACCAATCATACACTCATTTCAACACGCATGTTTATGTACAGGATGGAACAAGCAATCTAAGGAACGAACAAGCCGCAGGTTTAGAGTTTAACATACCTAAAGAATTATCCTCATACGGATGTTGCAAATTTTGATATTCACAATTATGCTGTATTTCATTAAAGTTGAAAAAATACCAGTTGGAGAGCAAACTGAAATATCTTAAATTCCCTGTTCCGTTCAGGTTCATTGTCCACATAAATTAGACAGCAGCAGAGCCGTGAGCGTTAAACGTCCTTCTGTACGTGACAACGCCCATCTGCACGTGACAACTAAAATACCTGAGCCCTATCAGAGACACTACAGCCCCAGTCACATAATTTACTGCCAACAGATGGGCTGATCTGTACACTGTGGGTGCTTATGAAGATATTACTGTAGCTATGCATAATCTGTACTTCTTAATTTTCCTTAGGCGCAAGACTGATAGGCAGGGATAAACATTTCCACATTCCTCACCTCGGGAGCTTAACCCTTTAACTGACTTCTCAACCATGTGGTAGAGCTGACTTTGGCAGTGAAAAAAACCTATGAGAAGGAAACAAAATCTGCCCAGCATCCTGATTGGTGTGGGGCTCCAACCCCCCTTAATCAATTTGCATAAAGAGTATCTTATTTCAACACAACTGTGTAGAGCAGCAGCTCCCGCACTTTCCCCACTCGCCGAAGATTAGTGCATAAAGCAGGAATTTGGTAGGTAAGGGATAAGCCATGATGTTTTTCAGATAGAAGAGACCTTAAAGAATAGGAATATGATATTAAATATAAAAATTGTAAAAAAAATCCATTGTGCCAGAGATTTGCAAAAACATGCTCAACCGTGCGGTTGATATGTCAGTAAAGGGTAGAAATGACCATGAGGCAGGGCAGATGTTAGCATAGTAGTTAGTATGGTAGGAAGATGTTTGAGTGGAAAAAGCGAACAAATACAATGAAATTAGATTACATTACTAAAACACAATATTATCCTATTACATTATATGTCAGCATATGCCTTAGTATGCACATACACACAGTGACCACTTTATTAGGTAGACCTGTACACAAGCTTGTTAATGTGGATATACAGTGAGCACCATAATTCATTGGACAGTATGAAAGGATACAATGACACAGTGGTTGAAGTGCAGACTGTCAGCTTTAATTTGAGGGTATTTTCATCCATATCGGATGAACCGTTTAGAAATGACAGCACCTTTTGTACATAGTCCCCCCCCCCCCCCCCCATTTTCAGGCATCAAAAAATATTGGACAGTTTAACATAATGTAGAATTAAGTAATCATTTTTAATAGTTGGTTGCATATCATTTGCATGCCATGACCTCCTGATGTCTGTGACCTATAAACATCATCACACTGCTGCCAGATATGCCATAGATACAGATGGATCATTTTATTTTTCCCATTGAACTCTATAGGAAAATTAGTAAGGAGAAACATCCGCTAATATGATCCACCTGTATCTATGGCCTATCTGGCAGCAGTGTGATGGTTTGAAGCTCATTTGATACCTTGGACCCTTGATGACTTAAAGCCATTTAGCCAACAAATTTGTTCCATACTGTATCAGCATAATTTACAGCTGAATCTAGTCCCACCCCCCCAATTCCCGTAGAGATCAATTCAAATGCAAAGAGTTTTTGTATCGCTTGTAGTACAGCCTGAAAATAAGATATCCAGACTCTGATGATATTTATAGGTCACAGACATCAGGAAGTCATGGCATGCAAATGATATGCAACCAAATATTTAAAATGATTACTTTATTCTACATTACTTTATTCTGGTTATACTGTCCAATATTTAGTCGTAGTTAATGATATGTTCAATATGAAATATGTAATCAAAATGAACTCAATGATACCTGGAATTAATGTTTTTTTTTTTACAGTTCTGTTCATAGAAACAAAATAGTTTAAACTTATAAAATGACAATCAAACAGTGCCTGATTTTAAAGCAGAAATGCCATATGATGCAGTATATGTCAATATATACAGATTTGTGTACCTAGCCATTGTAATTGATGGGACATTTACAGGCCAAAAACACTTATGAGCCCATCCAATCTAACCGTCCACTGCCCCACACTTATGAGCCCATCCAATCAAACCGTCCACTACCCCACACTTATGAGCCCATCCAATCTAACCGTCCACTGCCCCACACTTATGAGCCCATCCAATCTAACCGTCCACTGCCCCACACTTATGAGCCCATCCAATCAAACCATCCACTACCCCACACTTATGAGCCCATCCAATCTAACCATCCACTGCCCCACACTTATGAGCCCATCCAATCAAACCGTGCACTGCCCCACACTTATGAGCCCATCCAATCTAACCGTCCACTGCCCCACACTTATGAGCCCATCCAATCAAACCGTCCACTGCCCCACACTTATGAGCCCATCCAATCTAACCGTCCACTGCCCCACACTTATGAGCCCATCCAATCAAACCGTCCACTGCCCCACACTTATGAGCCCATCCAATCAAACCGTCCACTGCCCCACACTTATGAGCCCATCCAATCAAACCGTCCACTGCCCCACACTTATGAGCCCATCCAATCTAACCGTCCACTGCCCCACACTTATGAGCCCATCCAATCAAACCATCCACTGCCCCACACTTATGAGCCTACCTAATCTAACCGTCCACTGCCCCACACTTATGAGCCCATCCAATCTAACCATCCACTGCCCCACACTTATGAGCCCATCCAATCTAACCGTCCAATCAAACCACCACTGCTGCAGCACTTTGGCTGTAGCAGCACTGTTTAAATCCATTTTATTGTTTTTAAAAAAATCAATAATGAATGTGATATTTATTATTCATCATATAAGGCGGGCAGAGTCATAGCCTCATGCCTTCCTGCTTTATTCATTCACTGATCTTTAAATTCGGGTGGACCCTCGTCGGTCAAACATTAAGCACCACTGCAGCAGCTACAACATTGAAAGAAAAAAGTACCTTTCTTCCTGTAATAGACTGAACTAAATATTACTTTATGGATTACTAGGGAACACTGTGTTCTTCACGGCGTACCGAGGCGGCTGATATTCTCAGCGTGAGGAAAGGAGGCAGAGAATGAAAGCGAGAGAGAGAGGGAGGGAGAGGGCGAAAGAGAGCGAGAGGCAGAGAGCTGTCAGGGCAGCGTGACATTTTCCCAGCGGAGGACAGAGTGTTCTTAAAGTCACTTTGGAAGGCGGCAAGGTGCTGGGAGGGGACAGGGCGCTCTTATCACACGGAGGCAGAGAGCGGACGGCCGGCCCCTTCTCAAAGGAACATCGCGGCGCGCCGCTACACCACTCAGGAGTTAACCCCTCGCTCATACTGCAGCCTGGCACACGCGCACGTTCACATACAGGCTCTCTCTCACACGCGCAAACACACACACACACACACACACACACACACACACACACATGGGCGTGCATGCACACAATCAATGTTTCTGTCCATCTCCTGTTTCTGGTTTCATATCTGCGTTTTATATGGCATTTCACTTTCCATTAATCCTTACAAGCCTAGATGAGATACAGGCTGACCGCCTCTCTCTTCCTGTGAGATATCTGCTGCATGGTAACGATAAAACCTTTAGACTACATTACCCAAGGAGAAACAGGGTGGGTGATGGAACAAACTGAACGATTTAACCATCCTGGGAGGGATGGTGGCTGTGTGAAAAGCCAAGTAAGTGAGAGTGAGAGAGCCAGACAGAAAGTGTGAGAGTGAGATAGTGTGTGTGGGTGTGTGTGTGTGTGTGTGTGAGAGAGAGCCAGAGAGAGTGTGTGAGAGAGTGTGTGTGTGTGTGTGTATCCAAAATAAAAACCTCTCACAAAGGTGGGCACTGATTACTTGTGCGTGTTGCAGGCAGTAGTGTGGATGCCCCGGGGGTCCTGACAGGGCGCTGTGGCTGCAGGGATCAGTCCAGTGTGTCACAGCATGAACCCCAGAGCCTCTGTGCTCATGAGACGCCCACACCTGACCAGTAATACTGTCTGCGCCCTTGTATAAGCACACCCCTCAAAACCAGAGAGCAAGCCAGACGCCATACAAAGGATTTAACAGTTTAAAAAAAAAACAATTTTAACATACAAAAAAAAAAAAATTTCCTTAATACTAATGAATATTTTCATTCTTTTAATGCATGACAAATAGGGATATAATCCTGTATTTACATGGCTCAGTGCCACTGGAAACACAGGCTATTATGGCATTAGCACAATTGGGAGTGATCTAATTTCTCTGCTGACGGCTAATTAGTGCACATGATTTATTGCTTATTTACTTGCAGGCAGTTTGATTGACAGGCATGTGAGGTTGTCTTGACGGGTTGCCAGATCTAGACGCGGGGTTTACTGAGGCATGTCTGGTGTCCTCTCCCTAAAAAAACCCTCCTCTCCCTAAATGCCCCTCCAAACCCCTCTGTTAATGCATGGTACAATTATGGTGTGTTTGAAATTAACGAGACTGAAACTGAAAGTTTACAAATTAAAATATATCATGCAGCCATCACGCCAGCTTAGATATTTCATGGCATGACTGAGGTACACTCTTGCACACCTGGGGTAACTGCGTGTGTTGTACTGGTGCCTGTTTGTGATGGCGGAGGTACCGTCATGTTCTTCAGCAGTTCGATTTTTAAATGAAAGGCTCTGCTAGTTCCTTCAGACACACACTGCAGTACAGAAACACATGCTGCAGTACAGATACACACTGCAGTACAGAGACACACTGCAGTACAGACACACACATTGCAATACACAGACACACTGTAGTACAGACACCCACTGCAGTACAGAGAAACACACTGCAGTACAGAGAAACACACTGCAGTACAGACACACCCACTGCAGTACAGAGAAACATACTGCAGTACAGAGACACACTGCAGTACAGACACACACACTGCAGTACAGAGAAACACACTGCAGTACGGAGAAACACACTGCGGTACAGACACACACACACACACACACACACACACACACACACTGTAGTACAGACACACACACTGCAGTACAGACACACACACTGTAGTACAGACACACACACTGCAGTACCCAGACACACTGCAGTACAGAGACTCACACTGCAGTGTAGAGCCCCCACCAGGCAGTTCAGACAGGTAATTGGTGGGTATATCAGTCTTAGTGGAGCGGAAACATTCAAACTCCATTGGGTACGGAGAGCTCCCCGCTGTCACGTGCATCTTGTTTCCCGGGAGACGCCTTTTGAGTGCGCAGCTGGGGCCTGCGGGGCTACGGTAACCCCCAGACGGGGCCTGGCGCTACAGGAGAACATCGCTCTACCAGCTTCTCACGCACAGCAAACACACGCTCATCGCCATGGTGACCCCCAGCGGAGCCTGCCCTCACACAGTTCCCGGGCTGACAGGCCCACACTCACAGAATACACAGCTATAGACTGACCAATCCTACTACAGGATACATAGCTATAGACTGACCAATCCTACTACAGGATACACAGCTATAGACTGACTAATCCTACAGGATACTCAGCTATAGACTGACCAATCCTACATGATACACAGCTATAGACTGACCAATCCTACTACAGGATACACAGCTATAGACAGACCAATCCCACAGGATACACAGCTATAGACTGACCAATCCTACAGGATACACAGCTATAGACTGACCAATCATACAGGATACATAGCTATAGACTGACTAATCCTACAGGATACACAGCTATAGACTGACCAATCCCACAGGATACACAGCTATAGACTGACCAATCCTACTACAGGATACACAGCTATAGACTGACCAATCCCACAGGATACACAGCTATAGACTGACCAATCCTACAGGATACACAGCTATAGACTGACCAATCCTACAGGATACATAGCTATAGACTGACTAATCCTACAGGATACACAGCTATAGACTGACCAATCCCACAGGATACACAGCTATAGACTGACCAATCCTACTACAGGATACACAGCTATAGACTGACCAATCCTACAGGATACACAGCTGTAGATGACCAATCCTACAGGATACACAGCTATAGACTGACCAATCCTACAGGATACACAGCTATAGACTGACCAATCCTACTACAGATACACAGCTATATACTGACCAATCCTACAGGATACACAGCTATAGACTGACCAATTCTACAGGATACACAGCTATAGACTGACCAATCCTACAGGATACACAGCTATAGACTGACCAATCCTACAGGATACACAGCTATAGACTGACCAATCCCACAGGATACACAGCTATAAACTGACCAATCCCACAGGATACACAGCTATAGACTGACCAATCCTACAGAATACACAGCTATAGACTGACAAATCCTACTACAGGATACACAGCTATAGACTGACCAATCCTACAGAATACACAGCTATAGACTGACCAATCCTACTACAGGATACACAGCTATAGACTGACCAATCCTACAGGATACACAGCTGTAGATGACCAATCCTACAGGATACACAGCTATAGACTGATCAATCCTACTACAGGATACACAGCTATAGACTGACCAATCCTACAGAATACACAGCTATAGACTGACCAATCCTACTACAGGATACACAGCTATAGACTGACCAATCCTACAGGATACACAGCTGTAGATGACCAATCCTACAGGATACACAGCTATAGACTGACCAATCCTACTACAGGATACACAGCTATAGACTGACCAATCCTATAGGATACACAGCTATAGACTGACCAATCCCACAGGATACACAGCTATAGACTGACCAATCCTACAGGATACACAGCTATAGACTGACCAATCCTATAAAATACACAGCTATAGACTGACCAATCCTAGAGGATACACAGCTATAGACTGACCAATCCGACAGGATACACAGCTATAAATTGACCAATCCTACAGGATACACAGCTATAGACTGACAAATCCTACAGGATACACAGCTATAGACTGACCAATTCTACAGGATACACAGCTATAGATTGACCAATCAAACAGGATACACAGCTATAGACTGACCAATCCCACAGGATACACAGCTATAGACTGACCAATCCCACAGGATACACAGCTATAGACTGACCAATCCTACTACAGGATACACAGCTATAGACTGACCAATCCTACAGGATACACAGCTGTAGATGACCAATCCTACAGGATACACAGCTATAGACTGACCAATCCTACTACAGGATACACAGCTATAGACTGACCAATCCTATAGGATACACAGCTATAGACTGACCGATCCTACAGGATACACAACTATAGACTGACCAATCCTACAGGATACACAGCTATAGACTGACTAAGAAAGTCAGAAAGAAAGGGTTTACGCACTTTACACACACCCCCTCATCTGTCTCTGCGTCTCTCCCTCTCCCTCGCTCTCTCTCTCCATCCCACCCTCTCCCTCTCTCTCTCTTTCTCTCTCACTGAGAGGCCTGTGTACTGAGGTAGTAGAGTGATAGTGCTCACGTGCTCAGGGTGAAATGGTGCACACATTACAGAGGTCTGGCTCCTCTCTCTCTCTCACTGAGAGGCCTGTGTACTGAGGTAGTAGAGTGAAAGTGCTCACGTGCTCAGGGTGAAATGGTGCACACATTACAGAGGTCTGGCTCCTCTCTCTCTCTCACTGAGAGGCCTGTGTACTGAGGTAGTAGAGTGATAGTGCTCACGTGCTCAGGGTGAAATGGTGCACACATTACAGAGGTCTGGCTCCTCTCTCTCTCTCACTGAGAGGCCTGTGTACTGAGGTAGTAGAGTGATAGTGCTCACGTGCTCAGGGTGAAATGGTGCACACATTACAGAGGTCTGGCCCCTCTCTCTCTCTCACTGAGAGGCCTGTGTACTGAGGTAGTAGAGTGATAGTGCTCACGTGCTCAGGGAGAAATGGTGCACACATTACAGAGGTCTGGCTCCTGCAGAGTGCCGAGGAGAAGGCCTCCGTGACCCAGATTCCGAGGCGCCCAGACATAATGACTCTGGTCACATGACCAGGCCTCTCAGTCATAACAATAACAGGAGGAGGTGAGCGCGGGGGCCCGGGAGGGGGGTGCAGTGAAGAGCAGGGGGGCCATTTGGGGGGGGGCCGGGACGGCGGTGTCTGAGCCTGCTTTGATCTCCTAACTCTTTACAGGTGGCGGGAGGGTCAGGTTCCCACTCTGGGGGAATAACAGGCTTCTAGAAACTTCTGAGATGCAAGCGTTCACTCTGATGCAGGCAGGGGGAGGGGCAAAGCGCCAAAACTGCAAACTCTAAATGCCGAGACTCTCATACTCTGCGAAGCCAAGCCCCCGAATCTGATTAAGTAACAGCCTGGTATGAGGTCATCGTTCAACATTAGTTTCAGCTCTGACACTTACGCTTGACACTTTTTTTTTTACCCATAATTCCTGGGAATACACTTCTGAGGCAGTTTTTTTTTTTTTTTTTTAATCACAGCATTATCTGTTATCTCTACCATGCAAAAGTCCTCTATCCCTGCCCAGAGATGAATATCTTGAAGGAATCTTTGTTCTAGAATACAGACATAATCAAATCAATGACATGAGCGAATGAAACATCAGGACCTTGAGGTTAGCTCTATTTCATGTGGTCGTAGCTTCACTTCCAGTTACAAAAAAAGACTGAAGACCTCTTGTCCTCTCTTGTCTTCAGAGTAAAAACAGTGGTGAGGTTAGGCACCAGCTTCATCTCCAGACAAGGGAAAAACCCAGCGATCTGTCTCCAGACTGGTGGGAACAGAAACAGCCTGGACAAGACAGGGCAACAAACCACAACCAACCCTCTTCCAACATATAAATCTCTGCTCTCCACTCCAGCCCTTACACATTTAAAAGCTTATCCGCAGTGAAAACCTGTCTGCTATTTAAAAAATAAACATCTTTTTTAAACAAAAAAACCTCCACTTTACTAAAAAAAAGGATGCAGGTTTATGAACTGAGGGTTTGGATTTGACATGCAGTTTGGTCTATGACTGCCTAAAAGATGATGATGAAATACAATCTAACATCCTACAGCAGGTCCACAGGCCCAACATTCTCTCAGCAAATCCAGAACCTGCACACAGGCCTAAATAAGGCTGTTTTTTGAATGGCGGTGGCTAAAAGACACCCTGCACAGGGCAGCGGGTACTTAAATTAAAGGGGCGTGTAAACCTGATATCTTGTTGGCCACTGGTTGGCTGAGAGTGGAGCTACCAATGATGGGAGACCAATCAGAAATGACTATTCAGCATGGAGGTGTGCAGCTGCCCCACCTACCACACACACACGCGCGCACACACACATCCGCGCACACTCACGTGCACACACACACACGTGTACTACACACACACTCACGTACGCATACGTGCACGCATGCACACACAGTGGGGAGGTATAACAGCCATCATGAAATCACCCAGATTTTTAGCGCACGCCCTGCCTGACCTGCATTCGCCATGCTGTCTTCCCTCAGACCTTCATGCAGATTGTCCAGCTCCGCTGTGAGTGGAAGCCTCCACACGATCCGAGGAGAAGCGCAGAGCCAGAGGACAAACAAAAGCAAGCCCGTCAGTTCTCAGCGATTAAAATGGCAGCGCATACGAATACACAAGCACAGAAAATAAAGTGGAAATGGTAAGGTCATGCTGCAGTAGTTTTTTAAGAACCAGCGGCGCTGCGCGCTGACCTCCGGTGCTACGTGAGCTCAGACACGTGCGTTTCGCTGACTCGGGGCTTTCAGCGCCATGGCAGAGAGGTGAGGAATCTGACAGTGCCCCCCTGCCCCTAATTAAACAAGCAGGGCCGGGAAGGGCCGCGTCGTAATCACCCACACACAATACAACACAACACAACACAACACAACACCGCACATGTCACACTGCTCTGCTACTGTCTTACTGTCAGCCCTCACAACTACAATACGCATGCTTTCAAGATGGATTCTTTTCATCTACAAACCACATTTGTGTCTTCACAGCTGAATCAAAAAATTCAAGTTTTTTCATTACTTACAAAATTGTGTTCTTATTTATGAATTATTATATATAATTATATAATTATATATGAATTATTATATATTATTATATAATTATTAATAATAATAATACATTAAGAAATATTTGTATATATATATAATATACACAGACACACATAAACACAATTATTTAATCATAGATAGATAGATAGATAGATAGATAGAGAGAGATGCCCTGAGAATACAACAATGTAACAAATACAAAACAATGAATTAGAATATCACAAAATAAATAGTGCAAACAGGATGATTTAATGGCAGGTACAGTATATGTAATGGCTGGGAAACAGCAACCAGAATGCTGGCAGCAGCAGTGCCAGTCCAAAAATAACAGTACTTTTCTCTCATCTTCAGTGCAGAGCCATTTCACACGGTCTCTTCACGGCTTCATACCGACACCCTGTCGGCGTGCTTTTAAAAGCGTTTCTGCGGCGACGGCAACGGGGCGGGTTTTCAAAGCTCTACTCAGGCTCTCAGCGTTCCCGAGCCGTGGCCTCGTGTGACTCCGTGCGCAGGCTGGGAGCGCCACGGGAAAGACCACGTTTAGTATGCGGGCGCCGAAGAGGGAGCCAGAGCTCTAAATGATGGATTGATTTTTTTTTTTTCCCCTCTTCTGGAGCATGGACAGGCAACGGAGCACGGGCTGGGCTGAGCCTGCGGCTCGGTGACGTTCGGGGTTTTGTCCCAGAATGCAGCGCACGTGGTGGTCAGCGTTTCCGCCAAGCATCCTTGAAGAAAAGAATGCTTATTACAGGCTTTGGCCCCTTGCCCCTCCCCCTGCCTCTCTCTCTCTCTCTCTCTCTCTCTCTCTCCCTCTCTCTCTCCTTCTCTCTCCCTCTCTCAGCTCAAATGTCTCTCACTCTCGCCGTGTGCTGGCCACTTCCCCTGTCCCCACACTTACCCCCAACCCTCCTCCACCCCTAACAAGCACTCCCCGTCCCCCCCGACCCGTCACCCGCGACTACAACAGCTGGGGTGAAACAGGAGCATCGCAAATGCGCGGTCACTGGAAATGCAATGCGGGTAATTTACCACGTGCGCATTTCAAACTGGGACTGACACAGTTATTTCACTGCCAGCGAGTATCAGAAGAGGGGGAGGACTCTGCAACCAGGGCTCAGGGAGAGAGAGAGAGGGAAAGAAAGAAAGAAATGGCCAAAATAACTGCAAGGGCAGCGGGTTTGTATTTTCACACCCAAAAGAGAATAAGCTTTGAACTGTCAGCAGCACGTCCAAATTCTATGCGTTCGCTCCAGTGTTGGCCTTCTCTACCCTCAGGGGCTCTGTGCTTGGCCTTGCGTTACCTCGTACCTGTACGCATGGGGGGGTTAGGGTTAAGGTTAAGGTTAGGGTGGGGGGGGGGGTATCTCTCTAGCTGTGGAGGTGCATTCTTGAGCTGGTCTCGCACATGTCACACTGCCCAGCATCAGTATCCATGTCCGGGCCCATCACGAGTCCACACAACCCAGCGCCACACCCGTTCACCGTGGTCGCGCCTGTTCACCGTGCCGTGCCCATTCACCGCGGGACAGAAACGGGTACGGTATCCGGGCTGTTCATCCTTCCGTGCCGCAGTAAGGTTTTCCGAGATTTCCAGGTTCCTTCCAGTGGCAAAGGAAAGCTTTGGCATTTTCTCCGAAAGGCAGCATGAGGGGATTATGCACATTAGACGTTAATACCATCCCTCAGTAATACATGCGACTGTTTATACTTTTACCTTTACTAAGCGAGCGTCTGGAGCCGATCTGCCGAAAATCCCCCCCCAGCCATAGCCCATCACCGCCGGAGAGAGAGAGAGAGAGGTGGAGTGACCTGCCGATGAACCACTGACCTGCTGCTGCTCAAGGTCATCACAAAGGGCAACCGCAAACTGGCCCCTCCCCCTCCCCCTCCCCCCACTCCCACATAAATACACACACGGCGGTGTCAGCAGAGAGAGGATTACCTATCACACACTCTAATCAGAGCTTAAGTCAGAGCAGGAGGAGCCTTAATGATACCTCAGATTAGAGGCTGAAGTCTCCCTTAATCTCTCACTTTTTGGCTGTGGCCAGAGGAAGCAACAGCCATAGACATGCCCCTCACCAGAGGACGGACGGACAGGTGGACAGACTCACTGTCAGGTTTCTGCACTAACAGTGTTGTTCCACTTGAGGCGCCAGAGAGCAGGTCTGCGGAGGAGTGGTAGTGAGGGATGGAGGTCATCCTTTCATTCTTACTCTATTTCCCCCACCTGGAGAGGACACAGTGGAGCCAGCAGTGAAACCACATAAATGCACAGTACACACAAACACGCACATTCTCACACTCACACACAAACATACACTTACAATCTCACTATGACACACACACACACACACACACACACTTACAATCTCACTAAGACAAACACAAACATACACTGCCTCTCTCTCTCCCTCTCTCCCTCCCTCCCTCCCTCCCCCCTCCTTTCCAGACACACACACACACTCTCCCTCCCTGCCACACACGCACACAAGCATACACTCTTCCTCCCTGCCACACACAAGCACACACATACTCCCTCCCTGCCACACACACACTCTCCCTACCCGCCACACACACACACACACACACACACACTCCCTTTAAAGTCCATGTGAGAGCGCACAGTACTGAGAGAGACAGTAATCAGAGTCTCAGTGGGGAGGCAGGCGTGGGGGCGGACAGAGCCGTGGTGAAGGCCGCTCTCTCTCGGTGCCATTTATAAATAATCTTTATATTTAGCAACGTTTTCCCCCTGCAGTCTCTTCTTTTCAAAGAGGAGTCGTATAAAGGCTTTCCCGAAATAGCTCTCACCAGGGCACCGAAGCACGCGGCGCTCGCAGCGGCGCCATTCAAAGGCCAGCGAGTACGCGCTGCCACGGCGACGCAATCTTCCCCGCGAGCGCTTATCTCGGAGCCGCTCCCGCACACTGCTATTCGCAAGCGAGAAACGGAGCGAGGAGAGCCGCAGAGAGGCGGGACGGCTTGTCTCGAAGCGTTCTCGAAACGTTGCCGCGATGTTTCTGCTCAAACGCCGTGAACCGATTCACGGCCTGATTTCAATTGCAGATTCGAGAGGATTCTTTTTTTAAATGTTGGCTACGACGCTGATACATTTAGACTTCTGCGTGGCTCTTCCTGAATGAATGTGGTGCTACTCTGGTTGACCAATATGTGGAAAGGTTTCCCCGGGTCAAAGAGGACTAGCCGTCACTCAAGCTAACCAAGCAAGCGCGAGCATAGATCTGGTTCCGAGAAGCCAGCCCACACACACACGCACACACATACACGCTCCCTCCCAACACACACACACACACACACACACACATGCATACACACTGACAGGAACACATGCACACGCTTTCACTTGTGGCTGTTCAGCCCTCTATCACATGTATGAGATGGGTCCAGGCTACTATTGTCCTTTTCTTGGCCACGGCAGTCGAAGCGCCACTTGCCACGTGTGTAAATATCAAACGGTGAACCGTGACTTTACATGTGGAGGGAAGAAAAACTCTTGAGTGCCGCCGGAGCGTAGAGAGCATGACCACAGAGACAGAGAGAAGCGTAAATACCTCGCCTCTACCCCAATGCGGGTAAAAACATATCACCCCTACGGAAACACTGCTCATGTGCCATTCTGGTTCTGGAAAGCAGAAGGGTGCGATCTAAAAAAAATCCCAGATCGGATACTGCGTTTGTACCCTTGTAAGGCTGAGCACGCTACCCAATGCAAATTGCCTCAATAAATATCAATCTGTATGTAACTAGCACGACTTAAATATAATAAATAAATATGAAAGCAAGTAATTGAGGATAAGGGCTTCTGCCATGCTCAGTAAATAGGAAATAATGATGTGGGGTAAGTAGGGAGATGCGTTCCATTTAGAAAATAAATGAGTGAATTACTTCCCTGACCTTCTTACCTGCGCTTTTTTTCAAACCGAAACCCTGGCAATGGCTTCTTAAAAATGCAATACTCATTTAAGTCCATACACGACGTCCATGTAAAGTTTCCACTTATACGATCTGACCTCCGGCAGCACGCGGGTACAAACCCTTGTGACCAATTTGTCGGGGTTAAGCTCGGCGATGACGGAGATTGGAGTGAAAGCGTGCGCATTTAAACTCATGTTTCTTCAGGATCGCAGCGGCGTCGTGGTCCGTCCCGGAGATCTAATCAGCGCGTGGCCTACTTCACTGCAGCTGACCTGAAGGGGAGGGAGGGGGTTCAGCATGGGGTTAATAATATCAGTGGAGATTTACCTGAGCTGAGCAAAGCCAGAGCTCCATATGGGTCACGCAGAGTAGCAGAATTAATTCAGCTCTTCGCTGCGCCTTATCCGAGCGGACGGCGGAAAAATAAACCGCCAACGTAGCGGTCCTCAAAAAATGCAGCCTTGCGCACGCAGAGCCATGCGCCGTTCCCTCGCTCGTGCACTGTTTCTCCCTTGAAAGAGAAGAGAGAGAGAGAGAGAGAGAGAGAGAGAACACAAAACTGGGCTATGCACACTGCATCTCCATTCGGTTCAAAGCTTCAAAGCCTCATTTAAGGCCTGACAAAGCGGCACCCGTCACTGCAGACGAGGGCTTACCAGAGTTTTATTTAGCAGGGAGAAGCTCTAAATATGACCATTGTTCTCCTCGGCTGTCAGATTGCAAAATGTAAAAAACGCAATTCCTGCGATTCCAACGAACAATCGCCCGTACAGACGCGTCAGCGCGTCGGGGCGTGGGACGCCCAGGGCATGGGACGCCCGGGGCCTGATCTTTTCTGATCACTCGTGCAAAAGTGAGTGAACTAATTGGGAAATTACGACTTGCTGAATCTGCCTTTGTTTTTGGTAATTAATCGTGTAAAAAGCGTTTAAAAACACCTTAAAAACCTGGCAGCCGCCGGCAGTGAGTTGCTGGTAAACTCGGCGTTGGATCAGAGAGGGCACACGGATCTGTCCTGAGGCAGAAGGCCGAGGAATACGCCCTGGGAAAGACACCGGATATTAAGGAATGTGAGCCGTGTCTCCTCACAGCTTCCTCGGGCCGGGACATCATGAGTACCTACCGATGCCTACTGCTGCACAGTGAGTGTACCCTGAAATGACGGCACCTGTTACCCCTGGCCCGGCTCGGCGTAAAACCACGGAGCCCGTGCACCCGCCTCCCGTTTGGACGCAACGCCGAGCCGAGGAATGCTGGAACACCAGCATATTTGAAATGAACAGTCAGGAAAAGTGCTCAGTTGGACACCCCAACCAGGCAGCGCAACCCCCCCCCCCCACCAAAAAAGGAGGCAGATTTATAAACGCTTGAGAACATCCAACCAATCACAGCCCTACGCCCTCTCAGAGTGGTGATGCCGGGGTGTCCATTTGGAAGACGTGTGTTTCTGTGCCGAGGGGCATGTTTGCGTAGGGCGGAGCCGAGGCAGAGATGCCGTGCGGGATTTGGGACCCTCCTTACGCTAATGCCTCCCCGCCCCGACGGCTCTTTGTGTTTCTGTTTGCTCTGCTGAAGTCTGACACACTTCTGACACTCACCTCCCCGTTTAACCACCTGCCAATCAACCTCCCCTGCTGTTGACGCACTGTGATTAGTGGCCAATCACGGAGAGGAGGTAGCAAGACGAGGTGTCGGCTGCGTTAAACGCTTACGTATAATCACCTCTTTTGTTTTTATATTGAACGATGGATCGTTTGCATTTTTACACTGCGCAAACCTGCTTTTATCATCCGCCCAACACATCTGTGGGTAGACTCCTCATAGGCAAACTCATTGATTTATAGTTTTTTTTTAAGATGCAGTAAATGCCATTGCTTAACATGAATGCCGCGATCTTCATCTGCAAGTCTGTGCTGGTTTATCAACCGTATAAAAGTTCAGATTTATGTGCACACCTTTGACTTCTGTCCATTTGAACTTCCCTTTTTCTCCCCATAAAGGGCCTGGAGGTTTGCAGGATTTACATTAAAACAGTAACAAGATCAAAGGTCAATCACTGACAAAAAAAAGAATGCCATTAAACACAAACAGCATCATAAAATCCCTTTCCCTGCTTTCAAAACATCAACAATAAAGTCAGCCCTTTCTCATTAAATGTGCTGTAAGTGTGAATTATGCATGAACCTAACTTTGATGCATATGGAACAAAAAAGCAACACCAGTTTACCAGCAGGACTCCATTTCCTTTGCACCTTCAGGATTGTAATGTTTTGAAAATCTGCCAATTCTGCTTACAGGAGATTGATAAAATTTGCACAAATCAACGCCTATGTGCTTAACCTGAAAGGACACCTCTTGGTCAAAATAACACTACAACTTATGTGAACAGAAATGTTACATTTGACTTCCACTACCCCAAGGGCGAATCAGATCCAGCTACGTCAAGCTCACAAGCGTGTGCGTATATAGCCCGGCACACAAGCGCGTGCGTATATAGCCCGGCACACAAGGGCGTGCGTATATAGCCTGGCACACAAGGGCGTGCATATATAGCCCGGCACACGAGCGCGTGCGTACATAGCCCGGCACACAAGGGCGTGCGTATATAGCCCGGCACACAAGCGCGTGCGTATATAGCCCGGCACACAAGGGCGTGCGTATATAGCCCGGCACACAAGGGCGTGCGTACATAGCCCGGCACACAAGCGCGTGCGTATATAGCCCGGCACACAAGCGTGTGCGTATATAGCCCGGCACACAAGCGCGTGCGTACATAGCCCGGCACACAAGCGTGTGCGTATATAGCCCGGCACACAAGCGTGTGCGTATATAGCCCGGCACACAAGCGTGTGCGTATATAGCCCGGCACACAAGCGCGTGCGTATATAGCCCGGCACGCGAGCACGTGCGTATATAGCCCGGCACACAAGCGCATGCGTACATAGCCCGGCACACAAGCGTGTGCGTATATAGCCCGGCACACAAGCGTGTGCGTATATAGCCCGGCACACAAGCGTGTGCGTATATAGCCCGGCACACAAGGGCGTGCGTATATAGCCCGGCACACAAGGGCGTGCGTACATAGCCCGGCACACAAGGGCGTGCGTATATAGCCCGGCACACAAGCGCGTGCGTATATAGCCCGGCACACAAGGGTGTGCGTATATAGCCCGGCACACAAGCGCGTGCGTATATAGCCCGGCACACAAGGGTGTGCGTATATAGCCCGGCACACAAGCGCGTGCGTATACAGCGCGGCACACAAGCGCGTGCGTATATAGCCCGGCACACAAGGGCGTGCGTATATAGCCCGGCACACAAGCACGTGCGTATATAGCCCGGCACACAAGGGCGTGCGTATATAGCCCGGCACACAAGGGCGTGCGTACATAGCCCGGCACACAAGCGCGTGCGTACATAGCCCGGCACACAAGCGTGTGCGTATATAGCCCGGCACACAAGCGCGTGCGTATATAGCCCGGCACACAAGCGTGTGCGTATATAGCCCGGCACACAAGCGCGTGCGTATATAGCCCGGCACACAAGCGTGTGCGTATATAGCCCGGCACACAAGGGCGTGCGTATATAGCCCGGCACACAAGGGCGTGCGTATATAGCCCGGCACACAAGGGCGTGCGTATATAGCCCGGCACACAAGGGCGTGCGTATATAGCCCGGCACACAAGGGCGTGCGTATATAGCCCGGCACACAAGGGCGTGCGTACATAGCCCGGCACACAAGGGCGTGCGTATATAGCCCGGCACACAAGGGCGTGCGTACATAGCCCGGCACACAAGGGCGTGCGTACATAGCCCGGCACACAAGCGTGTGCGTATATAGCCCGGCACACAAGCGTGTGCGTATATAGCCCGGCACACAAGCGCGTGCGTATACAGCCCGGCACACAAGGGCGTGCGTACATAGCCCGGCACACAAGCGTGTGCGTATATAGCCCGGCACGCGAGCACGTGCGTATATAGCCCGGCACACAAGCGCGTGCGTATATAGCCCGGCACGCGAGCACGTGCGTACATAGCCCGGCACACAAGGGCGTGCGTATATAGCCCGGCGCACGAGCGCGTGCGTATATAGCCCGGTACACAAGCGTGTGCGTA
The DNA here is from genome assembly GCA_029718625.1 of Synaphobranchus kaupii. Lineage (NCBI taxonomy): Eukaryota > Metazoa > Chordata > Actinopteri > Anguilliformes > Synaphobranchidae > Synaphobranchus > Synaphobranchus kaupii. The sequence goes on along the minus strand of CM056377.1, from coordinate 14,228,580 downwards.
TATAGCCCGGCACACAAGCGCGTGCGTATATAGCCCGGCACGCGAGCACGTGCGTACATAGCCCGGCACACAAGCGCGTGCGTATATAGCCCGGCACACAAGCGCGTGCGTATATAGCCCGGCACACAAGCGTGTGCGTATATAGCCCGGCACACAAGCGCGTGCGTATATAGCCCGGCACACAAGCGTGTGCGTATATAGCCCGGCGCGCGAGCGCGTGCGTACATAGCCCGGCACGCGGAACGTAACAGGTGTTTAGGTTCACCGTCAGATCGCCGAAGCGTCACGTTTAATCTCGCTATCCCACAAACGCAAAGAACCTGAGCGGAAACGCACAGCCTGGCCCGCCTCACGCAGGGGGCAGCGTGCTGTGCCAGCGCAGTCCAAACCCGCAGCACAACACAGTCACCCCGTGCACAGCTCGGCTGCGTTTTACGCAGACCCCATAACGCGGGTGGATTCTCACACTGGGTTCTTTCTGCACGTGGGGTTTTTGAACAGTTAGGCCGCACCCGTAACTTGACCCTTCAACTTTAAAGGCCAGCACCTTAGTAAAGCTTTTAAGACAGCCTTCCAACATACCCTATTTCTACAGGGTAGAAAGCATGACCCGCCCCCCCCCCCTCCATCTGGCTCCTTCTGATCCGCTGCGCTCCTCTAGCTGTAGAGAAGGGGACTCACATCAAACTCATCACCAGTGTGTGATGCAGCACCAGATCAAACAGGCAGGCATGGCTGCTTTGATCATGAAAGACAAGCAGGGACAGACCACGCACACGCACACACACACACACACACACGCACATGCAAAATCCCTCCTCCGCATTTGATGTTTGTTTACATTTCGCAGCACAATAGAAACCACACAGCGTAACCGATGCAGCGTGCGAGTCGTTTGAGGGGCTTGTGCAGTGATTAAACACAGGCACCGCTGGGCTTGTACCGGGGCTTGTACCAGGGCTTGTACCGGGCTTGTACCGGGGCTTGTACCGGGGCTTGTACCGGGGCTTGTACCGGGCTTGTACCGGGGCTTGTACCGGGGCTTGTACCGGGCTACGCCACAGCGCCCGCCCACCCAAACACACCTGACAGGTGTACAGGTGTGCTCGCCTCTGCCACACAGTGCCAAGGCGAGAGGAAAAGTACAGGAGTCTCCGAGGCCAAACACCGCGTCAGAGCCGCGAGTACCGGGCGAGGAGAGAACGCGTGCAGAGCTAAAGGTCGCGCTGGGCTCACCAGCCCAACCTTGTCATGCATACTCCACAATAAACACAGCTGGAATACGGTCACGTGCAGTCATTAAAGCACAGCCAACCGACGCAGAGATCCAACCTTCGGATAAAAGTTCACTCGGTCGTCAATGTTATTAAAAATAAAGGGTGCGTGCGTCATTGTACAACCACTCAAAGGAGTAAGTGGAAAAAAGGTCTGTTGCATAATGCAATAATATCAGCAATAATGTCATTAATGTCAATATTACTACAGGTAAAGATTTACATTAACATTACAATTACAAAGATTTACATCTACATTACAATTACATAGAGCGTTATGAATGCTTTATGTGTGCAGTATTCCTAGATCTGTGAACCTCAGGTCAGATCTATCCCATGAGATGATAAGTAAACCATTAAAAGCATTCATAATGCTCTATGTAATTCTCATTTAATGCTTTTGTAATGCTCATGAATGCACAATGAATGCTTTATGAAGATGCAGTTAATGTAAATTGTTACCTTACATTATTATTAGTTGGAGCAGCAGTGAGAGAATTTAGATGCATTAGTGTGAAAAAAAAACAAAAAAAACACTGTGTACCACTGTGTGGAAAATTCAACACCAAAGTCTCGGTTGCAGCAGATGGAAAGTATAAACAAACTGAGAGAGGACTGATAAACGGCGTGCTGAATGTCAAGGTGATGTTGCTGGTGGAAAGTTGCGATAGTCGCTAACGTAGCCCGTAGGTGCATGTGCCGCGGCCGAAACGACGGTGGGACACCGGTCTCCCGGTGGGAGGGGCCAGGACCGAGAGTGCCGGCCAATAAGACGCAACTGACCGACCAATCGTGGTTCAGAAATCAGAAGCACCCCCCCCCCCCCCCTTTTTTTTAATTTTTTACCTCAAACGGTTCTAGCTGTTTTTATGCGACCTTGGGCCAGTCAGTCATACGTTCCTTGATCTTCCAAGAAGACGGAAAAACCCATGGAAGCCAGTGCATAACAAGGCTTATGTTATTAGTTGAAATACCATCTCCACCATTTTGTGTTATTTTCCATTCACAGCAGAGTATACAACCTATGGGGTACATCTGAATTTTCTAATTACTATACTATTGCCTGATGATTGCATATTCACCATCATATAACTCTACCACCAGCTAGATCCTGATTCCATTATGATTAAAATATTCCTATTAGCCAGGGGCTGGTTATGAATGCTGACTCCTTGTTATCTGTCCACTTTATGGATAATGACTCCTCATTGGTTCTGATTGTGTTATATGATGTAAATTTCCCATTGTTTAGGGCTCAAGTGACCTATATGCATATTCTCAATTCGTCCAAGCTGAGCATGGCTCACAAACGTAGATGTCTTTTTCACAAAGACCCTATTGTGGTCATAGACGCCCCATTGGCCAGGTTTGTCTGTGCCATGAAAGCAGACTCACCATTGGCCAGGCTTTTTATGTGCCATGGAAGCAGACTCACCATTGGTCAGGTTTGTCCATGCCATGAAAGCAGACTACCCATTGGCCAGGTCTGTCTGTGCCATGAAAGCAGACTCACCATTGGCCAGGTTTTTTATGTGGCATGAAAGCAGACTCACCATTGGCCAGGTTTGTCTGTGCCATGAAAGCAAACTCACCATTGGCCAGGTTTGTCTGTGCCATGAAAGCAGACTCACCACTGGCCAGGTTTTGTATGTGCCATGAAAGCAGACTCACCATTGCCCAGGTTTGTCTGTGCCATGAAAGCAGACTACCCACTGGCCAGATCTATCTGTGCCATGAAAGGAGACTCACCATTGGCCAGGTTTTGACCGTTTCATGAAGGCCCACTCCCCAGGTTTTGACTTTCTCATGATAGCAGATTTCCAAGTGACTAGGACCATCCTCATAAAACAGCACCGGCTGGATCCTACACAACCAAGCACATACAACAAAGCAAGTCTCAACAGGGTATTCATATTGACTGTGTGTGTGTGTGTTTGTGTGTGTGCGTGACCATGCATGTGTGTGTGTGTTTGCATGGTGATATGTTTTTGTTTGAGTGTACTATTGCTTTGAGCAAATCAATGTATAATTCTGACATCATTTAGGCATTTTGTAAGTGTTTGTAAAAGCCCAAATGAATTATGACTAAAATGCTTATTTAATTCTCTTTCAAACACACTGAACCCCTTTCTAGCTCAAGACTTCAATAGCCAGCAGCACTACAGAGAAACAAAGAACAACATTTTTGTCTATTAAGAGTTCCCTTGATCCAAAAAAACTCTCTGAATAGTCTGGTTCCCTCGTATACAAACAGGGAAATAATGAGAAGACACATTTCCAGGAAAGAAGAGATGGAGAAGAGAGAGGGGGAGAATAGTGGGGGGGAGACAGAGACAAAGTGAGTGAGAGATAAGGAGACAGAGACAGAGAGACAGAGAGAGAGAGAGAGAGAGAGAGAGAGACACTCACAGAAAGAGTGACACACAGAGGGTCTTTCCAGGTGCTCTGCTCTTTGAAGACGGGATTCCTTCTCAGGAACAGGCAAAGTAATTAGCGCCCCCACGGTTGCCATGTCAACCCGCTAGTTCTCTCAGCTGTGAGTGCTCGGTTCTGTAATTACCTCAGTGTCTGCCCTCCCTGTAATTACTGAAAACTGCAGTTCTGCCTTACTTCCTGCAAACGGACCTAGCAGCAGACATTTGCATAATCTGCGAAAGATAAGCACCTTGATTTTAGAAAGGTCATGTATGTGGAGCAGGTTAACAAAAAAAAAATGTTTAACAGTGACATTTGTACAAATTTAACTACAGCGGCTCCTCTCTCCGTTGAACCTGACAGCTCCTGAGAACTGTTCATCTGTGTATTCAAAAAGTCCAGAGCGTGTCCTTCGTGTAGTGCCTAGGGCATGCTGGGTAAGCACATGACAATCACTCCTTCACTAGCGATCGAAAAAACAATGCTGTCACCGGCTGTTATGACTCCCAGACACTTTCCCATTATAATGCATTCTGCTGTTTTCGCAGAACTCACCCAGTTTGGTAGCTGGGTTAGAACAGAATGTCTCAGAGCCCTTTATGTATAGACCGTACCAACAACCTTTGGACAAAGCAAATGTTTGTTTTTCTCCAATTTTTTAATTCCCACGAACTGCTTTATTATTTAAATCAAACATATCTTGTGGTGCTTCAAAAACCCATGAAAGAAAGTCAATGAAACGTCACATAATCTGGCAGCAAATAAAAGCGATGGAATCACCGGGCGGAAAACTACAGACGTTTCTTCAGCTTGAGCTCTTCTGCAGCGGAACCAAAGGGGCGTTGCCCTATATCAGTAAAAGGCGAATTCCACACCGATATCAGGACGTATTTTAGTTATGCAGGGTCGCCAGTGCGCCAAATTGCTTCCCGGGTCATACAGTAGAGGCAGAGACCACTGGAGGTGTTTAAGACCACGCCTGGCACAGCGCTGGATATTCTCGTCTGTAGATGAATGATGGGCCCCGACCGGCTGAACAGACCCATGTTCAGTATGTTGTCATCAGTCATGTGCGGCTGAGCACGATAGCATTTCAGAAGTAGAATTGTGAAGCTTTTCCCCCCCCCCCGAAGTGGTGTTTGGGCAGCACGCACACACCATCCATCAAAACATTTGAGAGCGCTGAACTGCAGAAACTTCTGACTTGCGTTGACTTGCAACACCAACACTTTTCATTTGACCTTCTACACGGGGGTAACGCGCTGTATGACTTCACTGCTGAAATCACTCATAGGTCGCGCAGTTCTGGCAGAGCTGGAACACTTCCATGTTGACAGATTGGCCCTTATACTCAGTGTTCAACCAACCAATACACAATTCTTACTCTCTCCAATGAACTCCAGTCAAACAATAAAAAAGCCCGGTGCCATTTCCAAACATGTCCAGGGTTTTGTTTGTGCTTTTCCACCCTGTCCCTTGGTTTCACTTCAAAAACTGTTTCTGGATGGAGCAACACCTCTCATGGTGAAAGTTTGCCTCGACCATGTTGATATGTAGACTGTCCCTGGGAACACGGTAGAATAAGTCATTTTGTTCAACTTCAGCTCAGGCTGAAGTGGTACCAGTAGTAAATGGGAGGAGGGGGGGGGGGGGACTATATGTTGTAATTAAGCGCAGCTTTGGCCCAAATCACATAGCAACCAAAAAAAGATGGCAAGTCCACCATGTACTTGTACCATAATGCTTAATGTTCAAGCTAGTTGTTCAATTGAGATGATGCTGGAACTGTTCCTCGTATTCATAAGACACTCCCTGCCCTCATCTGTAATACAGGGAGGTTGAGGGGAAAGCTCACTTTGATTGGACATTTGATTGGATAGGAGAGGGGGGAGGGGGGTAAGGACAGAAATATGAAGCTGTATTTCCCAGCTCACACACAGAGAGGGAATATTCTCCTCTTACCCACAGCCTTTCGTCAGTAAGTATTGGATAAATGAGTGACTGAGTAATTACTTTGTAAATGTAAGGATTTGACCCAATGCTGGCAGCCCTCTCCAACTGCCACGGACAGCAGTCTGTCAGTCCGACCGTCTGTCTAACCTCCAAGTGAGCAATGCCTCACTGTGAGCACTATTGGCCTGACCCGGTTGGTGGCTCAGTCTGCGTGCGGGTCCTCCGCCCTCACCCAGAATTTCCACAGCCGCCGGGTCCACGATGTCCGCCAGCGATCCCGTCACGGACAGGAGAGGCTGCCAGCCTGTAAACAAGCGGAGAATTCACCACTTCAGCACGTGCCTTTTTTCCCCAAAAAGTTTTAATAATGTTTTTCATTCTTTATTCCCTGCTCCGATTTTGGACTCGCCAAGTACGGCTCTAAAGTTGGCGCCTGCAGTGCGGGAGGGAAGCCCGTGGCTGATGGGGGGTGGGGCGTGCCCCGGTACTCTCAGCACCTGGGACCGCGGCAACTTTCCACACCACAGGCATGTGCGTAAAACAGGAGAGCTGCATCTCTCCCTGGTGCAAACCCATAGCCTGCGCGAGTCTCGTTTCTCTGAGGAACTAATATAGCGGTAACCTGACTAACGCCGCAGAGTTTAAACTAGCTGGTGAACGGTGCTGTCCTGACCGTATCCTGCAATGTCTCGGCTTCTGTAAAAGCACTTTAACTGAATCCAAAAAGCCACCGGGTCAAGTAACGGTGTGCTAGTGGTGGAGAGGCACAACTGATGTTGGTTAGTCTCTTTTCCTTTGGAATATTCTTACATTTTGCTTTACTTTTTTTAATCAATTTGAACCAGGATATACCCTTCATCCATGATCAATACTCAAACTCACAATACAGCTTCACAACTCACAAAGTACACATGTACACACATGAACACACACACACACACACACACACACACACACACACACACACACACACACACACACACACACACACACACACACAGACATATACCCCTTTGGACCATGACACACAAACACAAAACAACTTCAGAGACGTCCCAACACAAACATACACCTACTATGTCAATAAAATGTGGATAGCTTAGCATTACTCATTAGCCTGAGAGACACCCTTTTCTATAGCCACCCAAAAGCCTTTAAATTTACCCATTAGCCAATCTGCTTGCACAGCTGGGCAAGTGCTGAACACACTGAGGATGGAGGCAGGGCTGGCAGAAGGGTCTTCCTTAGTCTCCTTGGTCTTTAATGATTAAACCAGTGGAATAAGACGCTTGCACTTGTGTTTATTTGTCATTGAGAGTGATAACCATTATCTGAATTTCACACAGTCTTGCTCAAGCAGAGGGTGCATTACATTGCATAACATTACATAACATTTGTGTAGCAGGCGCAATCGCGCAGAGTGACTCACAGAAACGCTAGCCCAACGAACGCAGTGATTCAAAACCTGCAGCTGCCTGCAATTACTACTAAGGCCTGTTCATTAACCAGTGCCTCACGCTAGCTTTGGCGAAGAATCCCGTTTACCCAGTACAGAACGGCGGTGCCGTTACGAAATCCCGCATCTTTAGCATTGCAAGGATTTCACTGGTGAGCACTCATTCCAAACGGGAAGCAATTAATCGCCACCATCCCTCCAACGCCCCATGATGGGAAATGTATTTTGTGTTACAAGCAGCCTGGGGCATGTTCTGTGCGCTCCTTACACCGTTTACTGCAAACACCAGTCATATGCCAGTCATTTTGGAACACCATGTTATGGCTGATCACTGTCGTCAATAAGGTGCATCACATGAGTTTCAGTGTATTTGGGGCATTAAAGGTTTTCCAATGTGAGGGCATAACTTCAGAGGGGTCAAATAAATGCTTAATACCTGCTCACTATGTCCTGGGGTATAGCAGTTCACCTAACAAAACAAAAGGGTTGGGGGGGGGGTGGGTGATGTCAGAGCTGGCAGATACTCACATACCACAATTAGCAGTTAGCCTTGCTATCAACAGGCCTGCATTTACACAGTGTGGCTTAAGGCATCCAGTGTAGATCTGTGAGACTGGGCGGCAGTGTAGTATAATGGTTAAGGAACTGGACTTGTAACCGAAAGGTTGCAGGTTCGATTCCCAGGTAGGACACTGCCGTTGTACCCTTGAGCAAGGTACTTAACCTGAATTGCTTCAGTATATATCCAGCTGTATAAATGGATAAATGTAATAAGAAGTTGTGTAAGTCGCTCTGGATAAGAGCGTCTGCTAAATGCCTATAATGTAATGTGAGAAAACTAAACCCCAAGTGCAGAGGAACATGAATACTGCATTTGGGTACTGCTTCTGCTTTGCTCCAACAGACAGTGAAACCGCCGGCTGAAAAACCTTTTTGAAAAGTCTTTCTTTTTTGCATTATCTTTTGACAATGTGCACTCATACATACTACAGTCTTGCTGCTGTCCTGACACTTCTACAGTGAGCACCATAATTCATTGGACAGTGACAAATTTTTTGTTATTTTGGTTCTGTACTCTAGCACTTTGACTTTGAAAGGATACAATGACAATGAGGTTGACGTGCAGACTGTCAGCTTTAATTTGAGGGTATATTCAAACTCAAAGTGCTAGAGTACAGAACGAAAATAACAAAGAATGTATGGTGCTCACTGTACAGGAAACAGGAAAGTACGTTGAGTAGCATCTTCTTCGAACACTCATCGTCATTTATCTTTTTTTTACTTGTGAAAAAAATCTTTCCCAAGTGGAGAATATAGCCTCACATCTTAAATATATTTTCAGGATAATTTAGTCAGGCATTTTTTCCTCATATTTTAAATGCAAATTCCCATGACTCCAATTAACAGCTTTACAATTATGATTAACACGCCCAATGCAAGAGATATCACGTCTGCCTGGTGCCAGCATCATTCAAGGTATGTAAAGCACAAACTGGCGGCTGTCTGATTCATGACATCTCACAAAATTAACACCAATCTGAATATTCACAGGCACAAGCACAGCAGGATTTTCTGCGAGAAACAAAAATCGCCAGGAAGCAGCCGCCAACCTGCGAGACGGAGGAAGAGTCAGACCTGACGAACGCTTACACAACGCTGCCGGATTATCGGATATCCCCGCCGTTATGCAACATCATTTCCAGACAGTAATCCCAAAAGAGTCCCAGGACCCGGGGCCAAACCTATTACCCAGAGGGACACTGGACGCTCCTGAACCAAAACAGCACAGTAACAAACACACAGTGGGGGGCAGTTTTCCCTGCGCTCGATTTAGACAAAATATATATTTTCAGCTGAAAGTTGCTTTACATTTTTTATTAAATTGTTAAATTGCTGTATTTCAGCTGCAGGTGCCCTTTAATTGGTATGCTACTACAGAAAAAAAAAACATTCTCAGTGAGGTACCATTTAGGAATAAAAAATGGAACCAAAGCTAGATGCTAAGATGGTTAGTTCCTGCCACTAATGTGGTGACAGTCTCATAGCACACTCCTACTCAGTGCTTTGCTTGGTTTCAAGTACCCCAAACCAGTCTTTAAATTACAGATATAGTCCAGCTCAACTCTCATCATATGAGCTCAAAGACATGGTTTCTCAAACTGGGAATCTGAGCAAAGAAAACATCAGGCGTGCCAGGCACCCAGAGTATTCTCGATCCCCCACCGCTCGCTGTCGTACGTCTTCTCATACGGGCAGAACCACAGGAATTGCACCGACTGTCATCTGCTTTTGCGTTCAAACTCTGAAATAAAAAGCAGATGCACTGAGTTCCTCTGAAGTTCCGGCCAGAAAGCCCCTACCAAGCCAAAGCTGCGGAGATTCTATAGGACTTCCACACCAAGCCCAAACCACGTGGGGTTAAGTGACGCAATTTACAGCAGTGTCACCCAGGAAGGGAACAGGGATGCAATTTCCCACGATTTATCACGCAGTGCTGATTGTTCAGACCCTAAATATCTCTGCATTCACAAGCGTTTGGCTTTGATGCTGCACATTACTGGCTCCTCTGCTCTCCTGTTAGCAGCTGTGAGAGAGTGCACAAGCTCTTGGTGCGCGTGCTTAAGACAGACCCAAGTGCTCTGCGTCTTATACGAGATATTTAGGGTCTGAAAAACGGCAGTTCCTGATTACTCAGGAAATAGTCACATTCTTCAAGGAGGGGTTGGGTAGCCAAGGTATGCCTATCAAAGTGATAGCTTGATCAGGTGCCTGCAGCCTTCTATAAAAATGACTATTGAGCTCGGCTGAGTGAGGTGGACTGCAGAATGGAAAGACAGACCCACTGGCACCTCACACTGTCACGGTTCCGTCTCAGCGCCGCCAGATGGAGCCCTGATTTTGTCTTGCACTTGTCCTCCTGGTTCGTTGTTTAACTCCCTGTTCATTTTGTCATTATCGTTTGCTCATTTCGTCATTGTCTTTTATTGATGGGTCATTGTCTCTGCTTGTTGTACTCATTGGTTTCACTCATTGTATTCATCAGTTCGCCCGTGTCTAGTTAGTATTTTCATTATGTTCACCTGTGTCTTGTTAGTTCTGTTCATTTGCTGCCCATTGTTCCCTATATATATATATATATATATATAATTTTCGATTTTTACCCATTAATAGGACACGAAAATGTATACATTTTCGTGTCCTATTAATGGGTAAAAATCGAAGATTTACAACAGTTCAAGAAAGTCTGGCCCATGAGTTTATGTTATGTATTACATGGCTATATGAAGTACCACATACAAGTAAAACGTTCCCATAAAGTAAACACAAGACACTTTGGTAAACAAATGAAAATCACTTTAAAAAATCTCTCCAGTGTCATATTTTTACCTATCAGATCCTTTCCAAAAAATTTGAATATCATGGAAAAGTTGTTTTTTTTCCATAATTCCATTCAAAAAGTGAAACTTTCATAGATTATAGATTCATGACACACAAAGTGAAATATTTCTAGCCTTTATTTGTTTCATTTTTCATAATTTTGGCTTACAGCTCCAGAAAACCCCCAAAACAGTATTTCAAGAAATTAGAATAGTGTGTCGAAAATCAGCATTTACTTCAGTTATTTCAGAGAATGAATGTTTTAGACTGAGTGTCACACTCTAATCATCTAATTTACTCAAAACACCTACAAAGTCTTTCTACAGGTGTGTCGTTAAATTGGACAGGTATCTCAGTTTGGTTCAGTATGGGGAAGACTGCAGACTTGACAATTGGCCAGAAGACCATCATTGACACCCTCCAGAAGATGGGTAAGCCACAAAAGGTCATCGCTAAGGAGGCTGGCTGTTCACAGAGTGCAGTGTCCAAGCATATCAATAAAAAGTTTAGTGGAAGAGAAAAATGTGGCAGGAGAAGGTGCACAAGCAAAAGAGATGACCGTAGGCTTCAGCGGATTGTCAAGCAAAGACGATTCCAAAATTTGGCGGAGATGCAGAGGGAGTGGACTGAGGCTGGAGTCAGTGCTTCAAAAACCACCACACTCAGTCTAAAACATTCATTCTCTGAAATAACTGAAGTAAATGCTGATTTTCGACACACTATTCTAATTTCTTGAAATACTGTTTTGGGGCTTTTCTGGAGCTGTAAGCCAAAATTATGAAAAATGAAACAAATAAAGGCTAGAAATATTTCACTTTGTGTGTAATAAATCTATAATCTATGAAAGTTTCACTTTTTGAATGGAATTATGGAAGAAAAACAACTTTTCCATGATATTCAAATTTTTTGGAAAGGATCTGTGTTTCACTTAGTCTTTGCTTGGTCTTAGAGTTTTGTAGCATTCTTCTCTCTGTGATACTGTTGTTACTCCGAGCTCCTCTAGTCGATCCTTGCACATGCTAGCTCGTGGTTTATTTATTTATTTATTTATTTATTTTTTTTTTACGTCAGTGTTTCATGTTTAGTTTATGCTCCCTCCTGTTTATTGTTTTCTCTATATGCAAATACTAAACCATTTATTGAACCTACGGCCTCCTGTGAGTCTCTGCACTTAGGTCCACTCTGGTCTCCCTGTGATACACACTCAAAAACAGGATATGCATGCTAATCTGCCTTCAACTGATCTGATGGAGGACACTGCAGCACGAGGATGACACTTTTGGCACAACTGGACAAAAATGGTCCATTACAAATTTTTATGAAAGTTCTGCTACCGCGCTACTGAGCGAGAGTGGGTAGTGGATAAATTAGTCAGGAAAAATAAGGAATGCTACTTTGGGGATTATGGTCCTTCAGGTTTGATCTATCTCACCTCAGGCTGTAGAGTAGATAAGGCTGCCCATCCAAAAGAACTGATGGTACCAACATGACCTGTGGGTCAAACAGACAAGAAATAAGAGCTGGAAATACGGGACATGAGTTGGCAACCGAGACACCAGGGGTGCATCCCAATATTCTTCACTCCCCACCTCCATTCCTCCACTCCGCCACTACCACTCCTCTCCTACCCGGAAATATGCAAAACTGCCTGAACGTTTTGAGTACAATTATTTACATGTACACTACAGTATACAATGTACTTGACATTGTGGTTTGCGTCCAGACATTAATTAATATTTAACCATTGTAATCAGAAACATTAGTTTAAAACACAAAGATCCGTTTCCGGGGCAAGGAGGGTGCATTTTTCGAGTATTGGGACGCATCTAAGGGGGTTATACTACGAAGCAGGATTACTGAGTTAGCTGGATAACTGCACCGAGTAAAACCCGGAACAGCTCTTTTTACTTCAGTCCATGTTCCAGATTTGGGAAGGTTCCGGGTTTTACTCAGTGCAGTTATCCAGCTAACTCAGTAATCCTGCTTTGTAGTATCCGCCCCTGAGCTTTAATCATCTGGACCTTTTTCTCAAACCCATCCATTTGTTCATCGGGAGCTTTGTATGTTACGATCGTGTCTAATAAATTTGTTTATATGCCCCCTTCCAAAATTGACAATATTTCCTCTAAATAGCTTGTACACCTGTTGTGACGCTGCAGAGTTAGGTATATACGACTGCCATCACATACAACACCGTTTTGTTGATGACGGCAATAAGTAGAAACATTGTTTTGTCCTCATCTTCACTAAAAGATGGCGTGCAGATCTTTCCTGAATGTACACACCCTTCCAGAATGGCCCATTATCTTGTATACATAACTCTCCTCCAGACAGTGAGGTCAATTACCAAACGTTACCCTCTGTTCCCAATCTGCTGCCTGCCTTTCACTACCACCAAAGAATACATAGTTGCATTTAAATGGCCTATCACGTTAAAGTCACACTGTAAATCCAATTAGTTACTAATTTACTTTCAAGTTTTAGTTGTTACTTTAAAAAAAAAGAGAAAAAAACAGAAAAAACGTTTTCCCCCTGCCTGATGCACCAAGGACATACCAGGTAGATGGTGCTTCCTGGGAAGATCTGTAAATCTTAAGTGTCTTCAACCAAAAACTTTTCCCAGGTTTAGTTTTTCCTGGGGGAATAACTTTTTGGTATCGTACGGCCAGGGGCATAATCTAATGCAAGTAAGAGAAATCCCAATTTGTTTCAGAATGAAAGGGAAAGTAGGCAGTGGCATAAGTAAAGATCAGCTGATCTTTATACCATCTTGGACATGCATAGTAGACACACGTGATTGGATTGAACCATCCATACGGCGTGCAGCACCTGCTCTAAAACCATGGCCACAAACGAGCAAACGTACGCACGAGCAGGACACAAGGCCAGGGGACCTTGCCTGCAACGTGTGGCGCATAAAACGAAAGGCAGACGATAAAATCCAATCATAAGAAAAATCCACTTCACGTGACCAAAACTTTCACCAATCAGAACCCATAATCTTTGAACGACACCCTCAAAATGTCCGTTTTACGAGATCCTCATATCTACAAAAACATTTATATAATGCAGCTATACAACAAGATAAGGCCTCCTTTGATCTTGTACTTGTACCCCATCGCCCTATCGTACACATGTTGGCTGACTGCGCGAAAAGATTAAACTTTCCGATTGGAACCCAAGGTCATGTCAAACTCACGTGGGTGGGGTTAAAAAAAGGCTCTGGCTGGCTTTCAATGCACAGTAAGGTTTCCTTTTTTTTGTGCATATCTGCAAACATTTTCCCGTTAGAAAGTAATAAAATCGACACTTCAGCAAAGTCAACAAGCCGTGGGACACTTTGTTAGGGCCATTCAAAGGTGCTGTTATTTGTCTGTACTGTACACACCGTGCTTACTTTCAACTAACAAGCACAGAAATAAACATTTGTAGGAGACACGATGTGTTCTCCCTCTGTATAAATTGGAACACCAAACAGAAAATTCTGTCATGTCATTTATTTAGCCTTTGCTGCTCTGAGTGCAGAAGCACTGATTAACATTCACACAGGACATTCCTTTAACTCTACTATAACAGGCTTTATGAATAAAACATGCCTGTACCCTTTGAGCATTGCATTGAAAAATGCCTTGGCCTTTGCTATGTGAGAGAAACGTTCACGCTCCAGGTGCTCTCCTGCATATTGGTGTACTATAGCACCAGGCATCACAGGCATCTTGTGTGTTGATATTGGTTACCACTTGGCACCTTTTGCCTGTTCCCCACTGAGAGTTTTCCCTGGAAGCCTGCAGGTCACAACTCTGCCATAGACCAAAGAAATACGGGTGGACCAGTGGAACCCACAAGCCTCACACGTCTATATTAAAGTGACAGCCTGAAGTTTGAGGAATTTTCCTATAGTATATATGAATTGAACTAATAGTATGTGTGTACAATCATTGAAACCTGCTTCCGCCACTTGAATTGGTCTGGCTATAGCTTTGCAAATATTGCATTTGGCTACTTAGCATAATTATTTTATAGCTTGTTCAAGCTAACTACTACCTTCCAGTTGAATTAACATTACAAACTAGCTAGCAACTAAAATCTTACTACGGATAACTCAGTTACTTTTAGTTAATGAAATATGAAACTTGTAGCACAGAAAATCTATTTTATGTTTACAAAGTAAGTCAAATGGAAAGCCAATCAACAATCCAAGGAAAGTAAACCAGGGCTGCGCTTGGATCAGAATTTTATGCTTTCTCCTGTTCCCTTCACTTGCTTCACGGGTGAAGCCCCAAAATTCCAGGATGAAATACAGCAGCCACACCAAGTGGGATTCGGTTCCAATTTAAGAAAGGAGAGAGAGTAAGTATTAATATTCCCTCACTCCCTTGTTTATTCTCCCTTCTACCAGGGCTATAAAATGCAAAGCTTCCAGCAAGAAGGGAATCCCACAATGCAACGCTTGGTTGTGAGGGCTGTTCAGTTCCGTTTGGCTTTGTTTCTCGTCTATCCTCCCTTGCAGAGCACCTGTTAAGTTTGCTTGCTGTACCTCACAAATTTAGTCACAAAATAGCTCACTGGAGGAAAGAGCAAGAGAAGGGAATGTGTTAAATGGGATCTGAATGCAGCCGGACGTTAGCTAGCCCCTATTTTGTGTGGCTGACATAGCTAAGGTTTACATAATCACTTAGGCTACTAAAAAAAATGTCAAGGAAATTGACAGCAAACGTTATATGAAATAGGCTACAATGAATGTCAAACATTACCACTGTTATTTTATAGCAGTAATTGAGGATGTAACAAAAACATAGCTTTATACCTGCAAAATGAACACCAAGCAACACTGGAATAGCTGATGACATAATTTTTTTGTTTTTATGATAGCCGCATGCGTGTGTTACTGAGTAGCCTATCTGAAATTGTGTGATTTGCTTCAGCAACGGCTTTTTTGCCCATATTTTTTATGGAGGCCATAATGTCAGATGAACAGAACTGTTCTGGTGGAAGTCATTCACAGCCTGACAGGGCGGGTCAGATGATACCATGTAAATGTAGGCTAAGTGAGTGATTATAAACCCACATAAATTCTGTGTGTAAACCCTTGTTAAAGCACATTATCCTGAACGGAATCTGCATTCGCAGTCACAAGAAAAGTCTAGTCTATATAAATGGACAGTCCAGTGAAATAACAGAAATAAAATTGAATATTGTAGTTTTATCTTTTCTTTTCACATCTCATCAAGAAATTCACACATTTTATCAGGATTATGCAGCACTGAGTCTGGCACTTCAGATTAAAAGTTACTGTATGATGCCCATTTACATTGATAAAGGTAACAGTAAACGTTTTTCGGCTCTGTCTCTCCTGTAGGATAGAGGTATTGGCTAGCCTACCTCTTTGTCATTCCTTGACAAAAGTCTAAACCGGTTACCTTAGGTGGCCTTTCAGTTTAGTCGTAGCCTATATTTTATAAACTCATTTTCAGAATCAAATTGTCCTTTCATAGACAAGGTCAAATGCACAGAAGAACTGAAGCTAACATATAGAGAGCATTCAAACGGGGGAATAAATCCGTATCTTAAAATATCTCTGTAGCCTAATCTATTTTGCCGCGTTTCAGCACCCTCGCTCCTATTTCCCATGCGGCGCTTCCCGAAGCAGACATCTGCAGAGGACTGCAGAAGAAAGGCGAGGGGGAGGGAAAAGGCGCGTCTCGGAATTCCCGCCACGTGCCCTCAAATCCTCCCATTCTATGCTAATTATTGTTTCCTGGTTGGTCTGGAAAAAAGCTACGCTATCGAGAGTCGCTATTTGATTGGTCGGAATCGCACTGCCTATGCAAATCGTGTTCTATTTCGCTAATGAAACGCAATGCAAAGCCCTCAGACAAGAAATCCTTGGGCGTCTAGTACTATAGTAAAGTAGTGCGTGTAATTGTATTTGTATATTAACATACTAATGTTATTTAAAAACTGACCGAACATTCACATGGTTTTAAAACGTCTTTGGTCTCGATAATCCATGTCGTCCGTGCATGCGTTTTCAGTAAAGTTCCGTTAAAGGTTATACTTAGTTGGCAAGGCGGAGGAATATATCCACCCCTCCACGCGTCAAAATATTGCCGTTAAGTAGGGGCGACCTCACGAGCGAAAGCCCAGACAACCGAGAACGGGGTTGCGCATAAATCCGAATACTGTAAACCAATTGCCAGTTTAGGTCCTGCCTTAGTTTAATATTAATTTGCAAACGTCCTATTTTTTTAAACCAAGGTTATCCTGGACATAATCTGTTTGTGCAGTTCCCGTACTTGATACTCGGAAATCTTTTTACAGGTTTTTTTCTTTTTGGATCTGGATCTACAGTAACTACATCAACGTTTGTGCCAGACTTGCGGTGGATTTAGCGCACTGGATTGAGCAAACTAGCTTGCTAGCTAAACCGTTTTTCCTTTCAACGGACTTGGACCATAAACTACCGATCGTTGGACTTTTCGTTGTTTTGAATACATCTTAATATGCTGTTCGGCTCATTCTCCCATATTTGCAGCCCGACGACTATGGATCACTTGCCGGTGAAAATACAGCTCCAGCCAGGTAAGGTATTGGGTTTTTCATAAAAGTTATTAACGAAATTACACCTAACGTTAGGTAACTACTGACAGTGTAACGCTAATCAGCATGTAATTATATTTAATCATACCCAGTCGATCGAATGAATGCAAATTAATTCTCATAATTTGCGGTGCATCTTTGTATGGACCTCTGAAGATGAATGCGCCAGTGGATGGTCTTATTCTGTGTCTTGACCTTAAAAACCTGAAGCCATTTTGATGCTTGCTAGCAAGGGTTCTTGATTAAAACTGTGTTATGTACCACTAATCTTGCGCGGTTTTTTATTCACAGTAAAAGTGGAGAAGGAGCCATTTGACAAGGTTTATCAAGTGGGATCCGTATTGGGAAGTGGTGGATTTGGAACTGTGTACGCCGGTAGTCGCATTTCGGACGGATTGCCGGTATGGGGACCCCCTCTCTTTATTTCCAATACAGTGATGATTAGAGCACGTGGCGCATAAAATGTATTTGGACTAGTTATACATTTTCATGTTGTTTTATTCCGTTTGTTTCAGGTCGCCATCAAACATGTGGCCAAGGAGAGGGTGACCGAATGGGGCACGATTGTAAGTAAAAATAGGAATAGATTTATCAGGAATTGATTTATCAGGAATTTTTGTGACGTTACCTAGCTACAGATACCATTATACCTGCAGTTGTTAGCTAGCATGTCTGATTCGCCCAGATGTGGCTAATAACCATCCACCCCCCCCACCCTCTAGAATGGCGCGCTGGTTCCTTTGGAGATCCTATTGATGAAGAAAGTGGGTTCCACGTTTCGAGGTGTGATAAAGCTTCTGGATTGGTACGAGAGGCCGGACGGCTGGCTCCTCGTTATGGAGAGGCCCGAGCTGGTCAAGGACTTGTTTGACTTTATCACCGAGAAGGGCGCCTTGGACGAAGAGACTGCGCGGGGGTTCTTCCGACAGATCCTGGAAGCTGTCCGACACTGCTACAGTTGCGGGGTGGTGCACAGAGACATCAAGGACGAAAATCTCCTGGTGGACCTACGCAGCGGAGACCTCAAGCTCATTGACTTTGGTTCGGGGGCGATTCTCAAGGACACCGTGTATACAGATTTCGACGGTACGCAAACAACCGGATTTTTCTTTTTATTTCTTAAGTCAGGTACCGAGAAATCACACATTTTCCAACGAGTGCGGTAAAAACTGAAGGAAAATTAGTGCATGCGTAACGTTAGTTAAAATAAATTACAATCTAGTATTTTTCTTCCTTGTAACGGTTATTTTAACCAGAAACCTGACTTTTGCACAAGCAGTCGTTGCTGTAAGTACTAGATTAGGACTGTATCAAACGGTGTTGGTAGTGATGGATAAGGATAGCTAAGTTTTAATTTCCAAATATGGTCGCTCAGGGATACGGATGTTCAGCTTGAGGTATCCCTAGAATTGTGATGCAGCAACATCTTCGCGATGACCTTAAATATTGTTCCGTGTAATTTAACTGTCCCGTTGCAAACGTTTGTACTGAATAGGCATACTAATTACTACTTGATGATGTGGCCACGGGTTCATCGTGGGGGGGGGGGGGGGGGGGGGTGGCCGAGTGTGTTAATATGAAAATAAGTGTTTTACTGGGTTAGATCGTTGATTTCACCCCGCCATGTATAAAATCTATGGAAGGTTGCGTTAGCTATAGTGTTTTTTTCCGATTGTTGTCATATCAGGCCCTCACATATGCAAATCATGCTACGCAAACACACACCATCCATTTTAGTATTATGGAAATACTCAGCTGACACTTCACATATGTTTGTTGTGAAACCTGAGCACGCAGTCCACGTGATGACCACGTCACGGGATCGTGTTTTTGTTTGGTATCCAAGATACTCGTGCCCTTGGAGAAGGGGCGGGGCAAGGGGGGGGGCGGGGGGGGGGGGGGGGGGGGGTGTCACGCAGCTTTTATTTCTCTCTGGCATGGGGAAGAGACGGGGCTTTGTTTAAACAGAGGAGCGGGTTTAAAGGTTATTCTCATATAAGGAATGAAAGTGAGTTTTCAGACTGGTGCCCTAAAATAGCAGTTGAAACGCAGCTGCGAAGTAGGTTTTGCCCTCTGAGTTTTTCCTGGACTTTATTTTTGGTTTGCAGGCTGTTTTTCACAATCCGCTGACCAGGGTTTTGGCAGTGGGGGGGGGGGGGGGGGGGGTGGTGAGAAGTGGGTATAATTATACAATGTGGGTATAATTATACAATGTCGCAGTCTGGTCTGATCCCAGGCCAAAAACGGCTCTGTTACAAAAATGTCCAATAACAAAGAATGTGAAACCTCATAATGCCTCTGAGAATGAGTCCTCTGTGCTCTGAAGCATTGTTGCATTGTGTAGAGGACGATGACATTAATGCAGCATTGTAACAACGGAGCATCATGACTAATGTTTTTTTTTTTTTTTTCTCTCCCTTCCACATTGATCTTGTTTGCAGGTACAAGAGTGTACAGTCCTCCAGAGTGGATCCGCTACCATAGATACCACGGGCGCTCGGCAACCGTGTGGTCGCTCGGTGTGCTGCTGTACGACATGGTCTGCGGAGACATCCCTTTTGAGCAGGACGAGGAGATCTTGCGGGCCCGCCTCTGCTTCAGGAGGAGGATCTCTGCAGGTGCGTGTCACAGAATAGGCTTGGCGTCCGGCCGTGGCCTTCTTTCGAGACGGCACGCGGGCGTAGAGTGACCCTCCTTCCCTCTGTCCTCCTCAGAGTGCCAGCAGCTGATAAAGTGGTGCCTGTCCCTGCGGCCTTCCGACCGACCCACACTAGAGCAGGTCTTCGACCACCCGTGGATGCGCTCGAGCGAGGGCGCCAAGACGGACGACCGCGAAATAAGGCTGCGGACTATCGACACGGACGCGTCCAGCACCAGCTCCAGCAAGGAGAGCCTCTGAGTCCTGCCCATTGGGGAGGTGGGGGGGGAGGGGTTACAGTCCTCGTGCTCATACTGGGCTGCTGGGATATTCACCTTCCTGTCACATGATACGCCCCCCCTTTCTTTTTCCTTTTTTTACATGGAATGTCACCCCCCCCCCCCCCCCCCCCAAAAAAAAAATCCTTTTATTGTTTTTGTAATTTAGTTTCCTCATGGGGAAAAGTAGTGTTTGGGTGGTCTTAACCAGCACTTATTTATTTTTTTATTTAACTTTTTGTTTTTTAATTTGTTACACAGATGTTCTAAAAGTCTGGTGGTCCTTCTATCCAGATATGCTGGCTGCTCTTATAGAGCTCGGACAACTTTATTTGCATTTAGTTTTCTTTTGAGTGCCTTTTTGAAAGCTGCTTTTGTGGGATTTTTATCTCTTTTTTGCCAGTTATTAGTGTTTGTAATTTGCACACTATGGGGTGGCGGAGGGGTCTCTCCCCGCCCTATGCAAATTACAAGCCCAGTGTGGGATTACAAGGGGGGGTAGGGGCAGGGTCGTACAGTTTGTGGAATACTTGAAACACACTCACACTGCCTCTTTCTTTGCTGCTCACTTACTTCAGTCTGAACTGGCTTTCAAATGGGTCTCTTTTATTTATTTAAGTTTAACGTGTACCTGTTGTATACCTTTTTGTACCTTTTCTGAATATGTACTGAAGATGGCCCTGTCCCCGTATCTATCATGGGGACGTTTGCACCCCTGGAGTCCCACACTTTTATTTAGCTTTCTTCCCTTTCCCCAGTTCTCTTTTCACTGCGTGTCTCTTGTCCGGGTTCTTCCCGGCTTGGGCTGTGAAAATGCACAATCAATGCAATATCCATGGACTCATTTGTGTTTTTATTTCTTAAACACAAATATTGTATAATTATTTCTGTTCAGTTTTTTTTTTCCCCAGTGTATTTATTTGTATTATTATGTAGACATTCCACACTCTTGTGGTTATTTATTTATTTATTTTTGTCTCTACTTAAATGAGAAAAGAAATTCCCAAAATGACTCCTCTGTTACATGGCCTTTTGGTTCCATTCCTGTAAGAGGGGGAAACGGTTTAATTTGACCTGTTAACTTTGCAAATGTACAAAAGTTGTTTGTAAGAAAGTTCAGGTTTACTTTGATTGTAAAAAAAAAAAAAAAAGAAAAAAAAAAAAGTTATGAGTGAAAGTTCTGCAGGTTTCCTTGTCCTTTGCAGAGTCTGGATGGCTGCATCTTTTTAAAAAACGTCAAGCTATGTTGTTTTGGATAAACAGTCAAGTTACTGAACCAGTATGATCTCCTTTCATTGAATTCCTGATGGTGAAATGTAACTTGGGAAGAGCTATGCCTGTTACAGATGCATTGTGGCCAGTGTTGGAGATGTCTGTCTTTTTTTTCTTCTTCAGTTTAGTAGTGTGAATTGCAATTATGGAGATCCTATTTTTATACAGAAATTTCAATTAAACCATTTTGTACATAATGTCTGATGTCTTGTCTGATTGAATTATAGGCGTGCAGCGATGCACCACACAAGCGGCTGCTTTCATATAAGGTTAACAGCTCCACCTTTTACATTTTAGAAAAAGGATCACACGCACAACATTGCATTGGGTACTGTATTTAAATGCCCGAATAATTGTATGGGAAGGCTGATTTTCCAGATCGTTTAACTGTACAAGTTCAGATTTTCCGGATTACTCCCTTGCTTACAGATATGCTATTATGAATATGAAAGGAAACCTCTTTCCCTACATTGAGTGACCTTTGTAATAAATCACTGTTCCAGCAATGGAACTCAGTTTGACGAATAGCAAATAACTACTGTTTTCTGAACAACAAGAGAATGAATGAAGGGGGGTTATCATTAGTGAAGAACAGAAAAAAAAGATGCAAACGTACTTCCCCATTGTTTATATTCCAGCTCTTCCTAACATTAGTGAAATCCTGCTTTAAAAAAATGGTCCTAGTATCTGTTTAATTGGATGAAAAGAACTTAATGATATTAAATTCAGTGGGACAAAAACAATATAACTTGAGCTCATAGGCCTAGTAATATGACCCATTAGGTCACACTGTCCTCCACTTTACTCTGTCAGGGCATTAGGACTCATGTCTTTATTGTTTGGACATGTGCAACGGCTTCGTGATTTTGATAGTAACCAATGAGTCAGTTGCTAAGAACGGGAATGACTACGAGTAGTTCAAATCTGATGGGGTAGTGCTGCCCCCTATGGACTGACATGAAACATCTACCGTTTAACTATATTAAAGGGTACCCCAGGTTGTTCTTTTGAAAATGCTGAAAAATGACATCATAATTACTAGTCAACCTCTATATTTAACTGAGGCTTTGATCAGTTTGGGAAAGAAATTCGAGCAGCGTTTCAAAACGAACCAATGCGAAGGGGGCGTTGAGTGAGGTGTCCGAATCGCACATGCAGGCCCGTAGCCCTTACAGAGCTAATACTGACATTTTAATTTCACTGGGGTTTATTTTCCACCTCAGTCAGTTTTGTAAGTCCCCCATATCAGTGAATTTTGGATGTGATGCCTCCGCAGCCAGTTTGTAATCTGTGAAGATTCTCCCTTTAGAGGGGACTACATTTTCCTGGTATCTGCCCGGTAGTCTTGGCGATATCTTAAATTGACGTATATATCTGGTCTCAACATTGCCGCAATGTTTCAGACACGTATGAATAATGTTCCACGTGGGCCCTCTCTGGGTTGGCGTGACCCTAAAACAGTACTACTCTGCAACTACTTCAAAACCCCTTTACTGTGCCCTCACTGTGTGCTTACCTAAAAGACCAAATTGTGAAATTTAACTTCTGCAAACCCATACGTTACTACGCAAGTGCAGAATGTATGAAGCATCACCTCACTTTCAGAACTTTTTTTTTCTTGTGAACATGGAAAAGAATCCTTACAAAAGAAAGCCAGCTAAAAACTTATCTTTTTAACGGATTTGATTTTTTTTTTAAATGACTATTTTAACATAGGGTGAATTCAGGTATTGTGGGACATCAGGTAATGTGGGACAACTAAGCTTTGACATGTTTATTTCCTGCTCTGTCAAGAGCCAATCAAAATAATTGTAACTAGGTTTTTGCAGAGAAACTACATGATCAAAGTCACATGATTTCATTGATGTCATGTCATGATGGGGATCATGGCAAGCTTCATATATGAAGGTCACCCGGCAAAATACATGGTTAGGTCAATGACATAAGCTTTTGCTTGAATTAATGTTAAGGTTCTAAATCTGTCGTAAACAATACACTGTGCCTAATTATGATGTAATTATACTATATATACTATACAATACTTGTGCAACAAAACATTTTTTAAAGTGGTAAATATTATGTTTAGACTTTTTTAATTCAGGCATTTCTGATATGTCCCACATTACCAAACCCAGTCAGGTAATGTGGGACAGCATGTTTCTGGTAATGTGGGACAGTGTTGTGGGCTATTCTAATGGAGGAAAATTATCCCATTTTATACTTAGGGAACCTCAGTATTTGCATATGTACGTGGTAATGTACCCTATATTAACTGTAATGCAATTCTAATACTTTTTATATTGCTGTCAAGTCATATTTAGGTCAGTGGTCTCAACTTTTTTGTCAAGATGAACTATGTTATGATTGTTAAGTTAATATGAGTTTTAGAGCTTATCTTTAGAGATAATATTCTATCAAGTTCCCCAAGAGAAAGAAATTGTGTACTTAAATATATTAAAAATATAATTTAAGTATACCAAATGTGTTTCAAGTGTACTTATACTTTTAATACTTAATTTAAAGTATGCTTAAAATGTGTAATTCATTTGGAAATATATGTAATTAAATTGTACTTTAGTGAATTTCAAATAAGTATACTAAATATCATATTTAGTGGTATTTTAGGATACTTATAAAAGGAATATAGCCTAATTTATTTTATCTCCTGATAGCATAGTGAGGGGCCGTGAATAAAGGACTTAATAAAAATGCTGAGCTGATTAAAGAACGTTTAATCCACATATTATTCCTTTGATTTAAGTGTTTCTTTACTTTACATTTATTGCAATATATGTTTAATGCACATTTATCCGTAGTATGTAATCATTAAACTAAAAGGAGTGTGTCGTTGTCGAATTGGCATGAAGCAAGACTTTTGTGCAGAAATGATGACAGGGTACATCCTACCTTCCATGTAACCCTCAGATTTAAGGAACTGAGAGAGACAGATAGGGGGGGGAGCGGTGGCAGGGGCCTCTTTCTTCCCTTTTCTGATCTATCCAATGTGCCGAGACTAACTCTAATAATTTAAAATTGTATTTCCAATACCTACAAATCACCCCTTCAATTAGTAAACTTAAATATACTTTGTTTGTAAGACGTGTCTCAATTTAGTACACTTAAGTACAGTAAGTACACTAAAGTTGTACAGAAGTTCTACAAAAGTACAACTTTAGTGCATTTATTAGCTTGTACTTAAAGTGTGGCCAGTTTAACACAAAATTAGTAGTTATTACATGATGAGTACGTACTAAAAGTATACTTAAAGTATAATATTTTTTTGCTTGGGTCCTGATGTTTACTTAGTGTATTTAAGCATGGTGCACCATTAAAATATATTGCAATGTACTACATTATAGCTTGTTATTGGGGTTTTATTATAAAGAATTGGTGTCCCAAATTACCTAATGAGCTGTCCCACATTCCCAAACGCAGATGAAAAAATGTGCTGTGGCTCAAATGAAATATAAAGGTGTGTCACGCATCCTGTGAGCAAGATTTCTACATTTTTTCTTTTTATATGGTCAGATAACATCTTGAGGATTTCAGAATTGTATCATGTGCTGTGTAAATGTGTGGGACCGTGAATAAAGGACTTAATAAAAATGCTGAGCTGATTACCATATATATCTTTTAAGTGCTTAAAGAACGTTTAATCCACGTATTATTCCTTTGATTTAAGTGTTTCTTTACTTTACATTTATTGCAATATATGTTTAATGCACATTTATCCGTAGTATGTAATCATTAAACTAAAAGGAGTGTGTCGTTGTCGAATTGGCATGAAGCAAGACTCATGTTTGTGCAGAAATGATGACAGGGTACATCCTACCTTCCCTGCCACCGCTCCCCCCCTATCTGTCTCTCTCAGTTCCTTAAATCTGAGGGTTACATGGAAGGTAGGATGACAGGGTACATCCTACCTTCCATGTAACCCTCAGATTTAAGGAACTGAGAGAGATAGGGGGGGGGGAGCGGTGGCAGGGGCCTCTTTCTTCCCTTTTCTGATCTATCCAATGTGCCGAGACTAACTCTAATAATTTAAAATTGTATTTCCAATACCTACAAATCTCCCCTTCAATTAGTAAACTTAAATATACTTTGTTTGTAAGACGTGTCTCAATTTAGTACACTTAAGTACAGTAAGTACACTAAAGTTGTACAGAAGTTCTACAAAAGTACAACTTTAGTGCATTTATTAGCCTGTACTTAAAGTGTGGCCAGTTTAACACAAAATTAGTAGTTACTACATGATGAGGACGTACTAAAAGTATACTTAAAGTATAATATTTTTTTGCTTGGGTCCTGATGTTTACTTAGTGTAATGGGGTGTGACGTGTGAGGAAGGAGGAGCCAAACGCAGCAAGGGGATTCATAAAGCCCTTAGGCCACTAAGGCGGGATACCCGCAGATAAGGGAGGAGACAAGACAACGAACAAACGAACACCATAACAGACGCTACTAACCGGCTAACTGTCACAACGCAAGGTAGAGCGCTAGGACAGGAATCTGAACAGCCAGACATAATAACGCCCTGTCTCAGTAACGAGACACAATAAACGGGCGAGTAGCGAAAATGCACAAATGAATACAGTACACAAATAAAGAATGGAATAATTTAATAAGAGGCAAAAGAACAGATGTAAAGTGGCTAATTCCATAAGCTAGAACTAAGTCATATGCGGAACCTAAAGGAGGGTAAACGCCCGATCTCCCAGGGGGAAGAAACATTTTACAGGCGAGCCGACGGAGAACCGCAGTCCCATAACCTTACCAGCAAAAAATGACCAAGCTTAAAACAGCCACGCCCTAACCTCTAAGACAGGAGGAATGAAATGAGGCAAAGGAACAGGTAATAAATGTTCCAAGACATAGTATGAGACTCGCAGTCATACGCAAACGTGTCCACAACATCGTCCGGTCTCACTGAGACAAATAGCACCGAAGGGCAAACAGAACTAAGTTCTGAACGGAATAGCCCAAAACTCCATACCCGGAGAACAAGCACAAAAGACGAAAGGACAGCTGCACAGAAACGATAGGCTATCTGACTGACAAGCACAAACACAAAAACAAGCCCTGCCTCTAAATAAGGGGAAATGTAACGAGGCGAACAGGAACAGAGATTTAACGTTCCCTGGCGATATAAAAAGGCTCGCAGTCCAATGAATAAAACCAAGAGGGTAAACACCCGATCTCCCAAGAGAGAGAAACATTTTACAGGTGAGCCGACGAAGTACCGTCGTCCCATAACTTACTATCCACAGACTAACGCGAGCTAGAATATAAAACAACCGCCCTAGCCTCTGCCTAATGGAAAAAATGTAACGAGGCGAAATGGAACAGAGAGCTAACGTTCCGAGGCTATTATTAAAAACACGCAGTCAAACACAAGCACGTCCACAGCATCGCCCAGGCTCCACATAAGGAGACAACACACCCGGAGAACGATACCGAACAACAGCTCGCAACAATCGTCTCGCAGGTAAAAAGGCGAACAGGACTGCTGTAACAAAGACCTACGCAAACATAATAGCACGAAGCCTCAATATAAATAAAAACCCTGAGTCACAACAAAGGGGAACGCAGTCCACGAGAAGGACAACAGGGAATAAACGTACCACGGCTACTTACTGGCTCACAGTAAAACGGAATTGAGTAGAAGCAAAACGCCAGGTCTCTCAGAAAACCAAACAGGCGAAAAATGGAACAAAGAGCTGCTGCTCTATACTTCTACGAGCAAATAACTAAGTAGAAGCGAAACGCCTGATCTCCCAATGGGAAGATATGTGCCGAAAGGCGAGCAGAACTACTGTTCTGAACACAATCGCCCAAAACTCCATACACGGAGGAAACGCACAAATAAAGGCAAAAATAGAGCAGAGATTAACGGTCCCAAACTCCTACGAGATAACCAACCACAAAGCCAGCAAGAAATAAGCCCTGCCTCAACTAAGAGACGATAACAATAGGCGAGTAGCCAAAAACGGTACGAGAACTCACAGCCAACAAAAAACACCACAGTACAAACAATTAACAATCATCAATGTCGAAGCCCCGAACGTAGAAAACGGTAGGCTTATATACCCCTCTCCAGGTGACAAGCAACAGGTGTAAACGCTAACAAAAGATCCGACAACTCAGCAGGGCGGAGCAAGCATCTACCAAAAGGGCAGCGCCCTCGCGTGGCCACCAAAGAGAACGACCGCAAGGGGAAACAGGGTCAAAACCATGACACTTAGTGTATTTAAGCATGGTGCACCATTAAAATATATTGCAATGTACTACATTATAGCTTGTTATTGGGGTTTTATTATAAAGATTTGGTGTCCCAAATTACCTAATGAGCTGTCCCACATTCCCAAACGCAGATGGAAAAATGTGCTATGGCTCAAATGAAATATAAAGGTGTGTCACGCATCCTGTGAGCAAGATTTCTACATTTTTTCTTTTTATGTGGTCAGATAACATCTTGAGGATTTCAGAATTGTATCATGTGCTGTGTAAATGTGTGGGACTAATATCGAAACAGGTAACAGAAGGCAAAATTGCAAAAAGTGTCCCACTTTATCTGAATTCACCCTATACATTTATCTTATATTGTTTTACATTTCATGTTCTTATGTTGTGATTTTGTATTTGAATTGAATCATGGATTTTCTTTTTTATGTTTTGATTGTTTTTCAATCTGCATTTTTATTTTAATCTGTATTTTTATGTAAACCAATTTGAGCTGCATTTGTTGTATGAAATGTGCTGTACAAATAAGTTTGTTATTATTTTTATTATTATTATTATTATTATTATTATTATTACTTCAATGTAATCTATGATTTCACTGACTCTCCTTGGCTAAGTAGCTGTGTTCTTTTCTCTGACTTGTCAGCTGTTTCTTTTAAGTACCATGGGGGAATGGGGTATTGTCTTTGTGCTTGGGGTCTTTTGACATGTAAATTACCTACTTAGCTCAATCAAGAGGCCTTCTGTCGATGGGTGGGAGAACACCCCCTCAGCCTTCCCTTAGAGATGCCCATCACTTCAAACGTACTTCATTTCTTCCTGTTTGTCTCATTTACTGGGGCTATTTCTGATCAACGGCAACATTCATCTGTAAATGAAACACCCATATTTTGGCTACATGCATTTAGCTGTTGACATATCTTATAATTGATATCATCTTACACAACTGAGCAACTGATTCAGCAGTGCCATTTTTACTTATTCTTCCAAGTCAACTTTAAGCAAGATTGCCTGTATTTTGATCTTCTCCACATTATGAAGCAATTAATTCCACCCTCATTTACTGTGACTTGGATGAACCAACATGAGACAAAATTAAGCTTAAACTATGTCATTGTCATCTTTCTTAATTACATGTATTGGTTAAATATTACAATTGTACTTGCAAGAAAAGTGACTCATAAGTCTTGTGAGTCTTTGTTATTCAGTTACTCTCTTCTTTACATGGACATATATGGACAGGCTTGTAATGGGGTGGCAGTGCAGAATAATGACAAAACTGGGCAAAGGAACTGAGCTGGTAAGCCAGGGGTTGATTCCTGGACAGGGCATTTGTCATGGTACCCTGGAGCAAAGGGTAATGCAAAAATGCTTCAGTAAAGTATCCAGGTGTGTGAATGGACACTGTGTGCTAATTAAAGCACCTATGAGACGAATGACACTGATCCTAGGACACGGACTGCAGTTCTTTGACTGGCCACTCGGGACAAGGCCCACCTCTGCCCAACAGAGGCTAAGCCATTTGCAGGTAATGCAAAACGCTCCCAGTCCACCCTTTGGTTCGGCAGCTCAGGGCTACACAGAAAAATGTGACAGATATAATCAAATTGGAGGATTTATTTTCAAAACGCAAGACTGTCGTACTAGACATAAAAAACGACAAGCATCAAAAGCAACTGCAATTCAAGTAATTCTCAGTAAATGACAATTATTTTGACATGCCCATGTCAATTATTCCAATAATTAATATAATACACGACGCAATAGAAGTCACATCATAGTAAACATCCAAATTAATTAATATACAGCAATGGAGTTTCAATGTGCTATCCCCCTTCATCGCAGTCAAGGAGGAAATCAAGGCCCTTTTCACAAGATTGACCTATTTGGCTTGATAAAACTAAACAGTAGATACAATTGACTTCCAACGTAATCAATACAAGTACAGTGTGGATCAATATTCAAGTTCAGTCGATTAAGACACACTGGTTACACTGCAATATAGGCTATAGATGACAAATGGATAGGAAAGGGAGAGTTGCTCTCACTATGTAATTTCACATTACAGATGGGCCCAGTCTACCTTAATGGATAACACCTGTCTCTGCAGGGCTAGGTGAAGAGTGGCAGCTACGAGGCAGGCCTAACGAGACCAAGGAAGCACCCTCGGGCTGGAGAGGGGTTTGAGCCCACGCCTTGACTGACATGACGGAGGAGGCCAGATGGGGGATCGGCAGGTCGGCGGACGGGCACAGATGGGGTGGTGGGCGAAGCACTAGCTGTGCTAGCTGTACCCCGAGAGGTTGGCAAGGGAGCGGGAGAGCAAAGCGGTCTTATGCCACGTAACCAGTCCCCCGCCGGACCCCACCCATCCAAAACCTCCCCCTCCCCCCAACCCTACCAACTTTACACCAGTAATAATGCTGCCAAGTAGCCTACTACTTCTCAACCTAGTGTTCACCATTTATAGCATTAATTATGTGTTTCTTAGATTGTCAGATCGGAAATCTTGTTCAGTCTGCGTGTGTCTGCATGTGTGGTTGAGTGCACATATGCTTGTTTGGACCGATTTCAATGCTGATTGACGACATTAAGTATACTGTAGTTATGCTAATATTTTCCACTGTAAAATTCGGTCCCCGTACATCGCATGATATGATCACTAATTGATGAAAGTGGCCTGGCAACATGTCACTCTGATGGACGGGTCATTGCCCCATTACCGTGCCCGCTGGAATCGCTAGCGTTACCACGGATAGCACAGCGTCGTTAAGAGCGTTGAAACGTTGATTATGAAGATCAGCCTCGACTCATCTTCAAGCTTCCTGATTAACAGTTTCAAACAGACGCAAACTCAGAGATCGATCCAAGTGCTGGTACTGTAGCACTGAAATGCAATCAGCAAAAGACCTGCCTGTGCAAAGAAGGATGAGTGAAAATAAATCCGGACCTGCTGACACATCGCCCCGTTTCGCAAAGAGACTCTGTGAGAAAGAAGCCTGACGAGCACAGCGCGTTCCGCGAGGACGCCTTGTGCAGACACGTCTGTTACGACGCATTCGGCACTTCCCCCAGCTATTTCGTCTGGTTCATGATCCGCTCATTAGCGATGCTAATAATAAATACAATCCAGTGCACTTCGGAGCATCCAGAGAATTAAGATTTGTTGTGCCATATAAATGTAGCATACAATTTCAAATGCGATTTAGATTATTTCCTCCGATAAATTATGTATTATATCGAAGACCTAGTGTGTCGTTGCTGAAAGTCTGTGCCATGCAGACCCTGTGAATGCTTATAATTGCATTTCACTTTCAATATCATTATGAACTCATCATGTATGAAAACGGATACGCAATGAAGCTTATTATCAACACCAGACCAGAAGCAGACCCTAACCTCTTGGAGATTATAATATCATGGGGAGAAGTGATTGAGTCGTGGTGTAAAGACTAGCAAGAGGAGTTTGAATGATTGCATCCAGTTATATATATGTACTGTATATCCAAATATCATAGCTGTGTGCGTGTGTGTGTGTGTGTGTGTGTGTGTGTGTGTGAAACAACAACCTGAAAACCAGCACCAAGGTTTCCCGTTACATGGCAATCCTATATGGCTCCAAAACATGGACTCCATACAGGCACCATATCCCGCTCCTTGAAGCCTTCCATATCCAACGACAACAGCGGATCCTGGGATTGACATGGGAGGCCCGCGCCACCACCAGCACCCTCTGCATCGAGGCCCTCCTTGCCAGACGGCATCTCCGCTGGCTTGGCCATGTAAGCAGGATGCCGGACCACCGGCTGCCGTGCAGAGTCCTCTATGGACAGCTCTGCGCTGCTAAGAGATCTGCAGGAGGGCTGAAGAGAAGGTCCAAGGATCTGCTGAAGAGGTGTGAACTTGAGTCTCGTAACAGGTCCGCCTGGTAGGCCCTGATCACTAGGGCAGGCCAGCTAACACAGCTCGTTGCAATGGAGAGACGCGACGCGAGACGCACCAAACAACACCAACGTGCTGCAGGGATCGAACCATCCACATCTCAGTTCACATGCTTCACCCGCAGCAGAGCGTGCGGCTCTCGTATCGGCCTTCACAGCCATGAAGAGGCATCAGCGGCACCAGCGCTGACCCTTCACCCCCCAGTCCAAACTCCCCTCCTGCCATGGAGCAGACATCATCCACCCCGATGGACAGCCAAGATGAGAGATGGGTATGTGTGTGAATAAGTCGATGTGTGTGAGCCTGCAGTGAAGCCAGTAATAGATACAAATGCTGAATTTAGAGGGGGAAAAATCAATAAAAACGTCCAGCATTTGGGTTTTTAGATGCCTTGAAGCTATGCTTATTTTATTGTGTTTGAGGAAGCTTACAGCATTTATTTATTTTATCTCGCTGTAAGCCTAGAACGAGAATGGCAGGAAATGTACTGTTGCTCTAACAGCTTCAGAAGATGTTGAGGATTTGATCTTTAGGGAAAGAGGCATAAATTAGTCGCACATGCAAGTTATATTCCAATCTTACCATGGGCCTGATGCAGAACAGTTGGAAATTTCTAACCAGGGTGAGAGCAGCCAATTTAATTGAAAACAGTTTCAGCTCAATGGAGTATTGAGCAACTTTATTACGGTGCTTCCATTAATCCATTTCCTTATTTTTGTATCACTACCTGTAAAGCATAACATTGGTTTGCATGTATTGGGTCTAGCCTGTATTTTTACTGTGTATGTGGTGTGTGTGTGTGTGTGTGTGTGGGGGGGGGGGGGGGGGGGTGTTGGGGGGTGAAGGTCAGGGCACAGAACTGACTTGAGGCTTTGACTTTGAGGACAGACATGGCTCCTTTTAATGGAGGTCATCCTCTTCCTCACCATCAGAGTTCTGAGCGAAGAGCACCGCGGCGCGTCCCCGTCTCGTCACCAGGGAGGAAATTGCAGTCATGTGATCCCAGGAAAACTGTGACACCCACCCACAATGTGGAAATGAGTGTGTTTCTGCCAGAGGTAATGCATGCTAATTGGTGCAAACCGT
>CM056377.1:14150501-14195548 GCA_029718625.1 Synaphobranchus kaupii | reverse complement strand
GACATACGTCATAGTTAGTGGCACAATTTTGAGACCATACCCAGGTAAGATGGTGGCCAGTAACCATGGTTTTATATCTATGAGCCAATCATCAGCTATCTGGCTTCTGAGACCCGATTATGACATCACAGTGGGTTAGAAAGTACATGCACTTTTCCATAGGCTCCTATTCTAGCTGTACCCAGGTAAGATGGCTGCCAAATTGTTCCATTTCAGAATTCCAAATTATTATTACATTACATGATATGTCATATCTATGGTTCTATATTTATGGTTCTGAGCAGTTTGTGCCCAGTTATTTTCCAGAGGCTTCCAACAGGTATCACTGGGCACACATGTGCAACAGATCTTTGTTTCAGATGGTGCACCATTACAGAATATAATTAAAATGTATTTTTTCTATATTAAAAAAATATTTGTCATTAATTTGAGTTAAAGCATAGCCCTAAGAAAAGGCGATAAACCATAAAAAAGACCTGAATGAATACCATGGTTGTGATGTCGCGTATTGCAAACGATACTAATACAATAATAACAATAATAGTTTTTTATGTGTTTCGGCAAATTTTAATGTATATCTTCCATTGAGTTAAAAGAGCAATTAGATGGTAACCTAGAACAAATTAGCATTTAGCCAGTAAGCTATGAAACTGGCCTCTACCAGAATATCATGATACTTTAACATTCAGTTTGGTTCATTCAGACGCTTATTTGCAGAACACATGCTCTGCATTTTAAGAGCAAGTAGAGAAACTGTCAGCATTTTTCATAAGAATACCTTTTTTAATTTAGTAATTTTCCAATACTGTGTTTGCCTAAAAAAACAATTTATAGTGTGTTCATAAGCAAGAGACAAATGAAAAATTAACAAAGGAAAAGATTTGCTCAGTGGGGTACCAACAATTATGGCAGGATATCAATGTATTTTCGCACACTTTTTGGGTTTTTCCACCCAACTATGACTACATTCAAAATTGATGACACAAATAACTTGCGCGACTATGACGATAGCAAGGTCAGCACACTCCCAGTAAATTCAAAAATAGCATTCTTGCACACTTGCCAAGCGAGTGTGATAGAAAGAAGTAAAAATTGGTTAACACGTTACAGAAACCCCTTGTGTAACTTGGTATGAAAAACATATTCATTTCCTGTCCATGGAATGCACATTCATGTGCCGTGAAAGGCTCTTCACAAATGTACTCTGAGAAAACTAGAATGTCTAAGAGTTCAGCAAAGGGCAGAGTGTATAGAGTTAAGACCAATAAGGGCCTCGGTTGAGTGAAAGCATTGCTTGCGCTCACATCTTGGTTGCGTTAGTGGAATGAATGGACTGTGACCTCGCTGTCTGTTGGGAATACATCTTCCTATATAAGAGGGGGGTCATTAACCTTCAATAAAAGAAGCAATACGCTCATATTGGCAAAGATGGATTCACAGGATGATGAATCCTGTCATACTTTGTTCTCTTGTGTGTGTGTGTGTGTGTGTGTGTGTGCGTGCGTGTTCGCGCGTGCGTTCGTGTGCGTGTGTGGGTGTGTGTGCGCATCCTCTATGGCTTTATTCCACTGCGGTTCAGGTCTCCAATGCCTATTTTTGTCTCATTGATTGGATTAATGGATCCATCATTCAATAGGTCCATTGTTCCCGAGGGGCAATTTTGTTAGGAAGGAATTAAGTAATTAAAAATAATGTATTTTAAGAACAGTTAAGTAAAATGATCAGAGCACCATGTGAAATATTTTTCTAAATAACTAAATAGCTGTACAGAATGATGCTTACTGAATGCCACATTGGATGACAAGTTAACTGCATACCTGCTGCTCCAGGCGTCAATCACCTTTTGGACTGTTGAGGAGGCACCTGTAAAAACTCAGGATTGTGAATCTGGTCCAGCAGTGACCATCACTTTTTAAACTGCTCTGAGGACCTCAGGACTGGACGCAGTGGTGAAAACAGCCCCATATGAGGACAGACAAATGGGGAGAGGGAGGAGTGCAGGGTGTGAAATTAAAGGCGCACACGCATCGGCACTCTATTCCCGGTTTTAGTATCTGAAACGCCCACAAAACGTTAGCAAAGGGCAGTGACGTAGGTTTTTTGAAAAGTCCGAAACCCCCGCCCCCTTGTCTGTACACATTCGGATTGCGACTCCGACAAATTATGCAAAAACGTACGTCATATCATGTGCGACATTGTTTTACTAAGAACTCATTGCATTTAAACCCTAACATATGCATACTTTGACTAAAATTGCTATTTCTTTACTTGAACCAGTATGGAACACATTTGAAAAGCTCAGAAACACAACAGATATGCGTGCGGGCCTTTAACACCCGCCACCAGACCAATGCTGGTAAAATGTCGATTGTGGCGGCTAAGATTTTACACTCTAGCACCACTTTGGCAGATAACCAACCAGGTTGTGTTACATTGTAAAAGGTAATGTCGCTGGTAAAATGTTTAAAATGGCTGGTGAGTTTTAGAATCCAATCCAAGCCACTTGGCCAGTGGGGTGAACAAGTTAATTTTATGCCCTGAAGGAGGATGTTGAAAGGGTGTTCAATGGTTAACTTGCCCTGCACTTCGCCACTGTACTCTACTGGAAATGTTTACTCCCAAGGCTATTAATTGTTTAGTCAGGAGCAGATATTTATCATCACCGTAGTTATTATTTGAAATGGCTATAGCAGCAGCAGTAGTATTCTGAGTACAGTATTGTATTGTGAGGAGATGTATTTATTTTTCCATTAGGTAGAAAAAAAATGAACTTAGATAAATATAGAAAGAGAAAATAAGGGTAATTTTCCTTAACTAAAAAACCGTCCTTTGGAAAAAGACGCTGCCTACATGCCTTCAGCGAGATATGAAGAGTGGAATAAAACTTGAAAATATATTGGCTGTGGAGAAATTGGGTGGTATTTACCACAGGGTCTCTTGGTATTAACCTCCACTGGCTGCGTGTGACCTTTTCACATTTGGGTTTACTGTGGGTAAACAGAAGGAAATGAAGTGTAGCATTTGTTTTCCCTTTCCCTATGGTGGGGAGAGAGACCAGGCCTTCTGGCGCCGTCTTCCCCAGGGTTCAGTTTTCACTCCCCGATATTGAATAGAGTGAGTCTGATATGAGCTGTGTTCTAGGTGCAAGGGGGGGGGGGGGGTTATGAATGCATTATGAGATTTCTGGGGGGAAAAAAATTGGATGCTGCTGGTGTCCTGCGCTCTTACTTCCAACTGCACTGTGTCTTGTCCCTGTGACACAAATTAAAATGTGTTAATTAAGTTGGGGGGTCAGAAACTAATGAAACGTTTGACATTGGAATAATACTAAAGGGAGAAAAAATGACATAGATGTTAAGCTCAGACTTCATTGCTCATTGCTTTAAGATTTGACATAATTAAAAATTTCTTAACTTTCTTGAAGCCCTCTCCTTTGTCTGCTGGCTTTCTCTTAATGATTGGGCAAATAGTATTATCATTTCTTTTTTGTCCTTTTTGGTTTCTGGCTTAGCATGAACTGAGCTCTAGCACCGGTTTCCACAACCTTCAGAAATCCGCTTGTTTGGCTCAGTCAGCACAAAACACTGCTAAAGCTCCTCAATGTACTTTGTAATGAGCATTTAACCCTTCTGTGAAAGCGTGGACCCCACTTTAGTCCCCATAGGTGTCTGACTGTAACAGTCACCCCTTTCCCGGAACTGTACAGCTCTGTAGTAACCAAGCAAGCCAACAGTGTCATAACGTGCCTCTATGTACAATAGCCCCATAGGTGTCTGACTGTAACAGTCACCTCTTTCCCGGAACTGTACAGCTCTGTAGTAACCAACCAAGCCAACCGTGTCAACAAAGCCAACACCATGTGCTTCTATGTACAATACCAACCAAATTGATATGTGTTCTGAATATGAATCCCTACGTACGCTGGCTGGAACGATTGTGTAAATGCAGGACTGCACCAGTAGTCAGAGCGCCTGGTCGGAATTGTCCGTTTCATGTGTTCCATGCTGCCAGCATGGCCAGGTGATTGTTCTGCAAAACAAATAATAAAATGCTGCAAATGTTACAACCTTTTAACAATTAAATAAGTCATAGAAACTAAGCATTACATTGCGAAAGTGCCATCAACGCTGCCTTGTGATGCAATAGCGCCTCTTTAATTCGGAGAAATAGACCTCTTCATCTTATTTCTGTACAGTAAACCAAGCTTGCATGCCTGATATGACCCGTCCAACGGGTCCTCTGCCTAGCACCAGGATGTCCCAGACCATTAATAATTTAGTATGATGAAATTAACTCCACAGTAATCAAATGCAAGGCACGTCCCAGCAAGTTCCCTGCCTGCCTGCCTGCCTGCCTGCCTGCTCAGTTAATATAATGTTCAATTTACATTGTCCGTATCGAGGCCCATCTACTGCAGATCAATACTGACAGACTTATGAAGTTTGCATCGCAGAAGCACAAACCAAGGAGATTTATTCGATTTCAGTGGTCACATGACAAAGAGAAGGACGTATCGATCCTCCTCGACGCTTAGCCCTGCCCCTTCCCAAGGCCTCACAGAGACTGTAATTGTGCCAAGCCGTCGAATCCGTGCGCCATCTCTCTCTCTCTCTCACGCTTGTGTCAGCGCTGAGCTCCTGAGCTCATAATCAGGAATAATCATGACTGTAATTTGTTCCCTGTTGGGGAAAATAAGAGAGGCCATGCCTTTATCCCCTGATGACAACACGTGGATCTCCATTCAGAACGGCCGGAAATATCCGCTCACAGGAATGATAACGGAAATGAAAATTGCACTGGTGAGAACAGTGGGCATACAGTCAAGCCGGAAAGTCTGCACACCCCTTTCACCTTCTCCACGTTTTATTACGTTACAGACATATTCTACAATAGATTGAGTTCATTTTTTGTCTCAAAATTCTACACAAAATAGCCCATAATGACAAAATGAAAACAGGTTTTTAGACATTTGTACTAATTTATTAAAAATCTAAATGTAAACTATCATATGTACACAAGTGATATGTTGATATGACACCCAAAAGTGAGCTGAGGTGCATTTTGTTTCCACTGATACTGCTTGAGATGTTTCTACAACTTAATTGGAGTGCACCTGTGATACATTCAATTGATTGGACATGATTGGGGATTGCCAACACCTGCCTATATAAGGTCCCACAGTTGACAGTGCATGTCAGAGCAAACTCCAAGCCATGGGGTCAAAGGAATTATCTGCAGACCTCAGAAACAGGATTGTGTCAAGGCATAGATCTGGAGAAGGGTACGGAAAAATCTCTGCAGCTTTACAGGTCCCAAAGAGCACAGTGGCCACTATCATTCGTAAATGGAAGAAGTTTGGAACCACCAAGAATCTTCCTAGACCTGGCCGCCCGGCCAAACTGAGCAATTGGGGAAGACGGGCCTTGGCCAGGGAGGTGAGCAGGAACCCGAGGGTCACTCTGACAGAGCTCCAGTGTATCCTTGTGGAGATGGGAGAACCTTTCAGAAGATCAACCATCCAGGCAGCACTCCACCAATCAGGCCTTTATGGTAGAGTGGCCAGACGGAAGCCCCCTCCTTAGTAAAAGGTACACCACAGCCCGCTTGGAGTTTGCCAAAAGGCACCTAGAGGACTCTCAAACCATGAGAATCAAGATTCTCTGGTCTGATGAAACCAAAATTGAACTTTTTGGCCTGAATACCAAGCGTCACGTCTGGAGGAAACCAGGCACCGCTCATCACCTGGCTAATACCATCCCTACAGTGAAGCATGGCTGTGGCAGCATCATGATGTGGGGATGTTTTTCAGCAGCGGGAACGGGGCGACTAGTCCTGATACAGGGAAAGATGAATGCAGCTAAGTACACCGAGAACCTTGAAGAAAACCTGCTCCAGAGCACTCTGGACCTCAGACTGGGGCGAAGGTTTACCTTCCAACATGACAACGACCCGAAGCACACAGCCAAGAGAAAAAAGGAGTGGCTTCGGAGAAAGTCTGTGCATGTCCTTGAGTGGCCCAGCCAGAGCCCAGACCGGAATCCAATTGAACATCTGTGGAAAGAGCTGAAAATGGCTGTGTACCGACGCTCCCCATCCAACCTGATGGAGCTTGCAAGGATATGCCAAGAGGAATGGGCAAAAATGTCCAGAAACAAGTGTGCCAAGCTCGTAGCTTCTTTCCCAAGACTCCTTGAAGCTGTAATCGCTGCCAAAGGTGCAGCAACTAAGTATTAGGCTAAGGGTGTGTACAGATATGTAACCCCTAAATGACCTATTTTTGTCAGTAAAATAAAATTGCATATTTTCTAAAAACCTGTTTTCTCTTCATCATTATTGGCTATTGTGTGTAGATGTTTGAAGCAAAAAATGAACTCAATCTATTGTAGTATAAGTCTGTAACGTAATAAAATGTGGAGAAGGTGAATGGGGTGTGCAGACTTTCCGGCTTGACTGTATCTTTAATATTCAATGTATTGGGATGGCAGGTATGCCATCCGCCAAGTTACAGCTTGGCAGGGCTTGTGTAAAGTTACAGTGTAAAGGTTATTGTGTTTGTGTTGATGACATAACAAATCGTATGGCTCATGAAAAGTCATCGTCGTTGGAGTTCATGGGATTACATGTATGCGCGTTGAAGTTTGAGCCTGTGACCTCTGAGATTGAAACAGAATTGTTAAACAGATTTTAAATGTTTAAGCTTGACCCTAGCCTCCATAGGACACACAGTTACTTGAAGAGGAAGACCACTCAGAAAAGCACGTCAGATGGCCGATTGTTTGTTGCAACAATGACATCAGTAACGCTGATGCGTTAACAGATGTGGTAACAATGAAGCGCCCAGAAGTATGCTTGCTGAGTGAAAAAGCTTTCTGTCCATTGACTTCAATGGAGAAAACCAATTGAATCCAGATTTATTTTGCATCATGATAAGTCCTCGTAGTCCCTAAGCATAATCTCTAAGAGGTACACAAAAATACATTACAGATACTGCGCTAGAAATGTCCGTGTTCTGAGAACCAGAATGAAGGCTGAATTGGTTGCTTTAATCTGTACTTATATTTTTATTACATTATGGTATTTACTTGCCTAGCAGATGTTCCCAGCCGGAGTGCCTTACATAGGGAGATAAGAACATAACAATGTTTGATGATGAGAACAGGCCATTCAGCATGTCTGGGCTCTCCAATTTGCCTGGTGTCTGGAGAGTGGCCAGCACTGTGTATTGAACACCCGAAGAGCCTGTTCATACCGTGCTAGGCCTGCTTTAGCTGCTCAATGCATTAATAATTGCGGAAAACAAAATCGGTTGTGTGTGTGTGTGTGTGTGTGTGTGTGTGTGTGTGTGTGTGTGTGTGTGTGTGTGTGTGTGTGTGTGTGTGTGTAAAATTTGCCTTTAATTACTTCTCACCTCTGCCCTCTTGTTCTGTGGCCAGAACTCAATTTTAAACGGCTTCTGTAATTCACTTTATTAATCCCTTTTATAAATTAAAAAACCCAATCAAATTCTCCTCTGGTCTCCTATTGCTGAGACTTAAAGAGATTAAATGGGTGATTCACAGAAGTGACTATCAATGTTTCTGTGGTAGTGGAGGCGGACGCCCTGCTGTTAGAACGTTTTCAAATTCATAAACATTGGTTTTCTGGGGTTTATTGTCTGAGCCGTCCCTCTTTAACATTATCATG
Organism: Synaphobranchus kaupii; assembly: GCA_029718625.1. NCBI lineage: Eukaryota > Metazoa > Chordata > Actinopteri > Anguilliformes > Synaphobranchidae > Synaphobranchus > Synaphobranchus kaupii. The sequence continues at coordinate 14,187,865 of CM056377.1, read as the reverse complement.
TGATTACTGTGATTTGTAATATGAAATTGCGCCCGTAAAAACACCAGCTGCTCCTACGTGGTCGAAGGCAATGGGGTTAGAACTGTTGTTCCCTGTGTAAAATATGAAATATACAGTAATTTATATAGGTGCATTGAAATGTGTGTTTAATGTGTTTATAAACTGAATATATATTTTCTCAAATAATTAGGATGAGTATTGTGCCACCTGCTCACCAAAATATCAAGCTGCATGGAAGAGAGTTTAGTTTTTTTTTGATACTTCTCGTTGATTGTACTTCTCGCACAAGTGAAGTCAATGCCACAAGGTGCACCTTGGGCATTGTGCCGCTTAAACTTGCCTTTAACACGGAAATCACCTGCAAGTCCTTCTGCACCTGTACAGTTATGAGGTCACAGTCCTGTACTCTTATGAGGTCACAGTCCAGTTTACTGTAGAAGGGCACATTGAGGTCACAGTCCTGCACTGTTATGAGGTCACAGTCCAGTTTACAGCAGGAGGGCACATTGAGGTCACAGTCCTGCACTGTTATGAGGTCACAGTCCGGTTTACAGCAGGAGGGATCACCTGTTGTTTCCTTCATGTTAATGCTGCAGTACTGTGGCCAACAAGGCAAGAAAGCATTTACAGCCTTACAGTACTCATTATTCATTATTATTATTAAATTATTAAATTAATGCATTCATTGATACACTACCTTTACGCACAGGAAGATCGCATAAGATTTTGGGTGATACTACTGGAAAATGTAATGAATCTCCTACTAAGTTTTATTAAGTCTTTCTAGCTTATATCTGTACCCAAAACCAGGTATACCGCTCATTGTTATTTCAGCCTAGATAATTATTGTAAAGAATTGTTTAATAATTGATAATAATTGAGTGTTTTTGTATTCTTCTAGAGCACTATATTTACAGATGCAATTCAACTAGTCATGGATAGAATAGCAGTGTTTGGGCCGTGACGCACAACCATCTGTGTCTGTTGAGATAGCAGCTCGACACAAGGACTCTGTGTTTACCCAGTATCAACAATTGGGTGCATTTGATTGGACTCCATTAGTGATGACAAATGCATTGGTAATTAAGCGTCGTCAGTCAAATGAACAGACCTCAGTAATACTGCGCCCCGTTTCCAGAGCACCGCAGCCGCGACGGCCGGCAGAACGAGAATAGCACGAGACAAAAGCGAATGCTGATCGATGCGGGTTGTTTAAAGGTCCCTCTGATTCTCCCGTTTCACCTGGGCTGTGGAAGGAATTAATTGCGCTCTGTTATCTCGCCCATCGATAAGGTCTGCGGTCTTTACGGGCCAGCGAGTGCGATTAAACGGCCTGTGACCCGCCGTGCCACTGATCGAGGCCGTGGTGGTGGTCTGTGTGTTCAGAGACAGTGCAGAGTCCAGGGTCCTGCGGTGCAGTGAATGGCGTTTCATCGAACACGCCTCCTTTTACATTCTTCTTCTCCTCTTTTTTTTTGAATACCTATGCTACCACCTGTTAATTGGTGAAGTGAGCTGTGTTTAGTATTTCAGTGGTGCTGTAGGCCTATTCTGACATTTCCAGTTGTTGACCTTATAGTGCAAGCTCAGTACGAAGGCGGACAGGATATTAAAAAAGGAGGCAGTGAAAATTAAAGTCTCTTGAAAGAATGTAGTACCTTACACTACAGCTGCTCCCAAAAAATGTGACGGTTTTTATTTAATTTTATTTATTTATTTTTAGTCTTGCTGGTGAGCATTTAGGTTTCCCTTCACAGTCTGCACCAACAAACAGATAGACAGACAGACACAGACAGAGATTTTTGCAGCCTCTCCTGATGTGCTACGCTGTGAGATTTGCAATCAGCTCCTCGAGAGACCTCTTGCTCTGTGCCAGAGACTGTTGGCACAGTAAATCTCTTTGGCTCTTTCCCATTACCGCTCTAAGTTTCCTGGGATGGAGCGAGTCCTCGCTTTAAGCTAGTTTCAGAAAGAGCCTATCAAAACGTGCCCAGTAGAACCCAGCAGAAGTGTTGGGGAGATTCTGTGCAGCCGAAAACGCTGGCCGTTCTCTTCAACGGCACCTGGGCCTGTTCTGCCGTCCCTCCCTGGGCGACGTTACCCCTAATTCTTCATCATCGCGCAGGTTCGCCAGCAACAATCGGCATGGGATCGGGGCCGTGGGGCACGTCGCTTTGCCGAGAGATGGCGTCGGCTTGCTTTGTTTGCAACCCATAAAGCCCACAGTTCCAAGCGCTTTACAAGCAGCCCTGTAAATGCTGTGGAATTGGTCTGCCCTCCCGGTACGTCCCATAAAAACGCCCTCCCAGGGGCTCATTAGCATATACTTTGTTTACAGAAAACATGCAATTTGTTTCAAAGCCTCTGAGCCTCTGAGAATGTTTTTAATAAACTGGGAAAGCCCCCTCAAGAGGCAGATGTTCCTCGATGAGAGAACGCGTAGAGGGTGCAGTCAGATATTCCCAAAGAGGCCCTTGATGTTGCAGTGCTGTATGAGAGCCTGAAATCCAGGAGAGCATCGGACCTGTGAGACATTATAGCTCCGTCACTCTGTCAACGCTCCCGAAACAAAAGCTTTTTATTGCGACAGCGCATCTTTTTGAGCGGATCTCGGGGCAGGTAAGATGGCCTGCTGCAGAGCCACACGGATTGCCACAGTACAGCTTTTGTTTTTTCGGGCATTAATGGTTTACAAGCAGTACAATTTATTACGTCATACTTCTCTCTGCTCAGCACTAAACTTTAAAAACCTAAAAAGTGCCGCGTTTGTTTTATACTAAGGAAAGTATTGGATGCGCCAACAATTTAGGAATCAGCCTTGGACCTGCTCGTGATTTGGTGCGCAGCAGAGTGTGCAGTGTAAACTCAGTGTCAATTCTGCTGGGGTACATTGCAGTACATTTGGACATTGCTATGAGTATCTTTTTTTTGAAGTGTGGATTGTCATATACCCTGTTAGAGTTGAATTAACACTAAAGGTTTTACTGTGCGGTGTAAGGAGGACCACCTTCCCTGCATGGGACTTATACTCAGTGACATTTATCATCATAAGCTGCCTCCACTCTCCTGTAAATGTTTCAATTTGGGCAGCCTTCTTGCATAACTGAAATAAATCATGTTGTCTTTTTTTTCCTGTTTGGCTGAATTTTTTATTGACTGTCAGCCTTTTCTGCCCTTTGATTTGAACGCTAAATTGACTCCTGTCTACCCGTTTCAGTAAAGCTCCAAGCAAACAATGCCCTTCGTTTTCAATACTTCATTCTACCATTTGAGGACATTTCACATCCTTGTTCCAGCCTGTGTAACAGACAAAAGACAGGCAGGATAATGGGTTTGAAAGCAATATATTGTTCGTGTGAAGATCATGCCCAGGCAACTCATCTCCAAACACCAGGCAGGTGCCTTACGGTGGAGTTTCAGGGCTGGAGAATTGTCAGGTTGCTTCTCATCGTCTGTGCCTCAGTGTCGGTTTCAGATAATGGCCATGCCAAGCAGGGCTTTGCATCCTGGGAAAACTTAATCCCCTCTCTGCTTCTGGCTTGTTTGGGAAACCTCTGCCTCTGATGAGTCCAGCTACTGTAAGCACAGGGGCTGGTCTGAATCACACCCTGCACATGCTACAGCCCTACCACCAGACAATTCAATTCAATTTCAATTAAAGTTAATTTGTAAAGCGCTTTTTATAGACAAACTGTCACAAGGATGCTTTACAGAGGAAACTGAAAAGGAAAAGTTGGGCAAAAACCAGGCCTGAGCCCCCCAAAAAGTGGGGTACTGAGGTAGAAAAACACTCAAACGGTGGCGAGACAAAAACTCCCCAATGGGAAGAAATCGGAGTGTTTAAGAGAATGAAGTGTCCATCCCAGAAGGCAGTGGGTTCTGGAGTGGCCAGGTGTCCCCGCTGCCTGCCTCTCGTGAGACTACATTTTCGCCCTGTGGGGAACCAAGGCACTATCGTCCCTGACCTTAGTACTTGCGCTTCTGTTGTAAGTCTCTCTGGATCCGGGTTTCTGCTCAATGGCAGTAAAGTTAACATAACAGTAAAGTGTTGCATTGGAACGGCGGAACAATTTGTGAGAGATGTAGCAGGGGTGGGCGGGGGGGGGGGGGGGGGGGGGGGGGGGGGGGGGGGGCGAGGGAGGGGATATCACTAGAGAAAAATTGACGATGTCATTACCTTTTTATTTTCAATCCATGTTTACATCAAATGTGAACAAGATTATCTGAATTGGTCGGAGGAGAGCCGCACATGACTTAAAGGGTAATTGCAATAAATCCATTTACCGCCGCACAACTGTGCCGTTCATCTAAATCAATACTTTGCACTGAGGGATGAAATCCTTCACTGAGCAGAAAAAACACGCTTCAGAGGCTGAACAGTCATAATGACATTTTGTTATAATTTTAGCCGTCCAGTTTGTAAGGCTAAAATTTGGGAAGTGCCGCAACTTGGCTCTGTGTAGAGGGAGGGGGGGGGGGTGGGGACATCCAGAGACATGTCTCCCGCTGCCTTCTTTCACGGTTCATCAAATATGCAAGATTATCCTCGCACCGAAAACACAGCCACCCCGTTCTCTGTTTAAAGCATGATATTTTAGGCCAGTGATTAAAAGTCATCTTAAATTATATTGTTTCAGAACAGATGGTAAAAAAAGGACTACAAAAAATAAATGTATATGTGAAAATACTCCAAATGAAAGTAAATATTAAAAATTAAATTGAAATATTAATCTCTCACTTCAAGGTTTGTGACTTCATTTATAAACTTTTAAAAACCTAGTTGAAGAACGACTATGAAACATGTGAACGGTCCAGGCTGGGCTTAATGGGTACCATCGACTTCGCAGTTCAGTACATTTTTGGTGTAGCAGAACAAAATATAAAATTGCTTTTCATTTATTATTAAAATGTAAACGGCCGCTAACTGGCCATAATTTCCTTCTGAACAAAATAAGGCACATAAACGCTAAGTCATCAGGGAGGGAGAACTCGGAGTTTTTAAATTAAGTTCCGCGCAAAAAAAAAAAAATTATTCCGCATACGCTTTAAAGCAAGACTGTAAAAGTCCCGTACCGAAGGAAAGATTTTATCCAGCCTTGACAATGTAAGCGGTGATACTTTTCTGATTAGACGCCCGTTGTTCCTCCCCTGCTTCGCAGAAGCATGCCTCTCCCCTGGCTGAGCGCAAGTAGAATGACACAGGCTGCTATTTCGGTTACACACTGGCGCAAGTGACGGAACAGAGTGGCACCCCCCGGTGCTATTATTGCACTCTTTGGGGAGAACCCTGCATTCAACACTTAGCAAAGATTCTTACTCTAAATTAAGAACCAAGCACCCTTTCTGTTTGTAACCAATCATTCGTCATTGTTTGCCCCCCCCTTTTTTCCATTGATTTGACCCCGGTCCGTTACACCCTGAAACCCTTTGAGGGGGACATTGATTTCACGTAGGAATTACGTTTCAGGGCAGGCTTATTGTTCTCAGTCCGTGCTTTAAAAGGCATCTGTGTCTTAATCCATTGATCAATGCGTCTGACACATAGAAATAACAGCATAAAGGAGATTTACGGCATCTGCTTTTGGATGTCCTCAGCTGCCGGGAGAACCTCCCGTTCCGTCTGTGCAAATGCAGCTTGATCTCTTCCGTCCTCAATCATGGTCAGCTGCACCGTGAGGCTTTGCTGACAGAGGCACAAGTGCTATACCAGAAGACTGTAGGTTTGAGTCCACTTATTTAATATAAATGTACATTTACAAGTTTTGTGCAACTGATTTGCACACAGTTATAACCTCTCCCCATTATCAAAAGTGGATAGGGATGCCGTTTTTCTCACTTTCAAATCGTGCATTTCTTAAATATAAAGCCTTGTTTTAATTTGTATTTCTTTGCTAGTGCCAATGTGGGTTTTTAAAGAAAGCTATTCTTTTGGGCATTACCAGAAGCATTTTCCAAAGGAAACGCAATCAATAGTTTTCTCCTCAAGGGTGAAACGTTGTGTAACATCCAAATTGTTGAGTTTGAGCTGTTGTGAATAACATAATCTTTTTTTTCTGTACATATAAAATAACCTTTCAGTTCAAGCCTGCCTGTGTCTTGCAGGAGGAATAAATTCCGGCAGCCATGCCAGCATTCCCCTCCTCCTGCAACACAGCCCAAATGAAGAAGGTGTAAGCTTCTTCGTCTTCGGATGTGCAGACGACCTGGGAAGTTTGGGGTGCCAGTAGGGGGCGCTCTTCTCTCTGAATCCACAATAACTGGCACGAGTTATGTGCTATCTGGCTGGTCCATTCATGTTATTATTGATAGAATGCGCCCCATTACAGTTCACAGGACACTACTGAGCGAAGAAACCTATTTCGTAGACAGACTTACTGCCAGAGTCAAAGACGCCGCGCTTTTCCCATTATTTTGCAGGTCTTGAGGCATGCTCCTTCACGGTGGTGCTTATGGCTAGCTCAAGAATGTGTACCATTTTAAATACACTTTGCTAAGTCATTTTGTGTAATGGCATCTGCCAAATGGCTAAATTGTGAATTGTATACATTACATACAATGGCTATTCAAAAATTAAGTTTTTAAGATGGCTAGCTTTATCTCTAAGCCCTGAAATAAAAGGCAAGCACAGCTCTTTGTATGAATAGCAATATATATAGACAAATTAAAGGAAAATCCCCTACATTGAGGGGGGTCCGGTGGCTCTGTTATGCTGTGGGAGGAATTTTCCTGGCATGGTTTTGGTCCACTTTGTCCCCTTAGAGGGAAGGGTCACCGCAAATCAATACAAAGTTATTCTGAGTGATCACCTTTATCCTGTGATGAAACATTTCTATCCTGATGGGAGTGGCCTCCTCCACAGGTTGACAATGCCCCCATCCACAGGGCACGAGGGGTCGTGAATGGTTTGATGAGTATGGTTTGATGAATGGCACACACCTTGCCAACAAAATATATGGCTTGGCCTGAGAGTCCGCATGGTATTCGGCCTGCACTTGCTTTATCTTGCCTAGCCCTTTCTCGCCCGCTGCGTTGCGAGCACACACCCTGGCACACCCGTCCAAAATGCCCGCTGTTCTTCTGGTAAGCTGGAGTTTCATTATGGTAATTGCACTATTACTGTAAATGGAAGTCTCTAATTCAGATACTAGGTAATACAAATTTGCACTATAAAATAGGGACACATTTAATTGCGTCGTTACCATTATGCGTGCGGTCATTTTCTCCCTCCGCTGTCTCTATAAAAGCACATTTTCTTATTCACAGACAGGCTCGGATGAGGGTTGGTAAATTAGTTTTGGACGTTTTTCGTACATGAAAAAAAATCATTGCTCGGGATTTTAGCACCATTTAATTGTTCCCTATCGGTATCTGAAATAACATTATTCCATTTTAAAGGAGTTTAGTTACCAAGGAACTGCGGTTGTGCACTGTGTAGCTGGAGACGAGCTCCACATTTGAACTTTAGAATTATTCTACAAGTTAAATCTCAAAAGAATTATCCACACTTTTGTAAGATAGCCATTATAAGACTGCACTGTGTGTGTGTGTGTGTGTGTGTGTGTGTGTGTGTGATCATTGTTGAGCCTTTAAATTGGTTATATTGGCATTCTTTTTTCACCTCAAAATGGTAAGCCAGTTTGCTTTTATTGAATCAAACATTATTATTAATCTGAAAACTTTTTTTAAAAACACTTAACTGATTTTCCTATGATTTTCTTATTTTAGAAAAATACAAAAAGCTAAAATTAATAGAAAGGGAATGTGCTGTCAACTCACTATATAAATAGTGCAGTCAATAATCAAGAATAACAAGCATAAATGTATATGAAGCAGATATGTATGTACTACATTTATTCATTTTTCCAGATTGTAATGAATGTAAAATATATTTATTGACTGACCTGTCAGACGATTTGAGCCTATTAACATCAGATAAATATTCTAATGTTTGTTTTCCCCTGCAGTGGACAGTGAATGTACAGCTCCACCCCGATTAGGCTTGCGTCCGGTTTTTGGGGGCAGAAAGTGAAAAGCTGAACAATGCACAGTTATGCAGAAGCTGCCTGGGGGGGGGTAATTTTTGGCAGGGCCCCCACGGAGAGGGCTTGATCTCCCTCCCCTGTCTGTATTCTGGGGCCCCATCTGTAACAGGAGCTGACAGAACGCCAGTGGGTTTTTAACCAGGCTGGCAAAGGTGATGATTTTTCTCATTTATTCATCAAATGAGCTTGCGGGTCTCCCGGCTGCCGAGCTTCTGCCAAATGTCGCCTGACTGACTTTTTCACATCCGAGGAAAATCTGAATCTTTTTTTACTTTCAATTTTTTTTTATCAGGTTCAACAGCCTTTTCTGAGTGGCTGTAGAGTGAGGCTGTAGAGTGAGGCTGCTTGGGAGAGACAGAGGGCGGGAGGCAAGAGAAAGCCGGGGGTTTTTCTGGGGCGCAAAACAAAACAAAAACATTGTATTGCAGGTCTTTCTGGTTAAAAAAAGCCTCTGGAAAGATGTAATAATGAACTGAGTGGCATTTCTCTGCTCCATTTCTCCATTTTGGCTCGTTCTCCATTTTGGCTCGTTTGACTCAGAATGTCTGTGCATCGTTTTGCATGGATCCTTTATGTCGAGGTCTGGATGTGTCTAAGAGCTTGGTGCAGGAAGGTTTGACAGGAGGTGGCTCTGGTTACATTATACGCCCTCTGTCCTAGTCAGAGTCACAATGTCACTGTTTGTTCTTGTGTGCCTAAAGGCCTACAAACTGACTTGTGACAAATGGCTGATCCTTTGTTTGCACTGTAGAATAATGATAATAATAATAATAATAATACATGTATTATTGTAAGAATTATAATTTTTGTAATATGGTTATATTTTGTAATATGTTTTCATTTATATTTCCTCTGACCCAGGCTTGAGAGACTGTAGTACTGTATTAATCCACTAAGGGACTCTTTTTAGACCAGGGAAGCCATTTCTTGCCTGAGCAAGTCCTGGAGCCACAAAGAGGCTATTTTACAAGGGCCTATTTGGCTGGTCAGCAAGAAAATTGTTGCAAAGGTGTTGTACAACTTCTGGGCTCTAGACTTATCTAATATTGAACGAGTTGACGAGGCTGATATTTTTATTGACGGGGGAAACATAGTTTTTGGCTAAACTTGCCCATTAACAGACAAACTGTAGCGTAAGCAGATTGTGCATTTGTGCATAACTTTTTTTCCCAGCGTATTTTCGGGGGAATAATTGGTCTCAGCAAGAATTCGGAAGGCCTTTCACTCTGATTGAATGTTTTTTATTCTTGGTTTTCGGGGCTGAATACAGTTTGTTTCTTTTCAAAAAAGCTTTGAATACGCAGCGGTTGTTCTCGTAATCAGCGTTTTAAAAACCTTTTAATCCGCACCTCGCTGTGGGTCTGCGTTCCTCTGTCTTCTCTTCGATCGTCATAGTAACCGCCGGTGCCCCGTTGACCGGTAGCATAAATGCCCCCCTCTCCTGGCCTTCCCCCAGACTGCCAGTGTTATGTTACCCTGCAGTATAGCCGTGATAAGAGGCAGTAATGTATGCAGGCAGTTAGAGAGGTCTAACGGGCCTGAAGCCCAGCTGACAGACCACAGTAGTCAGGCTCAGGAATAGGAATCTCTAGAGGGGTTAGGGAAGGAGAGGGGGGGGCGTTCACGCTGCGTAGGTAGACAGTGATAATGATGGGAGTGAGTGAGGGTCGGGGGGGGGGGGGGGGGGGGGGTGCAGCCTTGGACGCCTTTTAAAAGCAGGCGTCTCTAAAGAACAAGGAGAACGGCTGTGTTTGTACAGAGCGGTGGACTGGCACGACAGGGGGAGGCTGCGGTCTTCAGTGCGCGTGCACTGCAGGCTTCCCGCCGGCCTCAAGACCGAGCTGCTGCAGGGTGCTTTCCGGCGGCTCCATTTCCACGCCCGGGTTAATAAACTGACACAGACTGGCTCGCAGACATTGAATTGAGAATTCCGTCCTATCATTATTCATCATTTGAAAACAAATATCTGAATGGTAGCAGGGGCAATGGTGAATTGAGTTGTACAAGGTCAATAACCTGAAGAATGCAGTGTTCCAAGGAGCTACCGTTATTCACCGTCTCAGTACATAAACTCTAAAATGCATTGCAGGCATTGTAGTATAATCAAATGATTAAATCATCACAAAAAAACTAACGTATCGTTTACTTCACTCTTGCTCGTAGCCTGCTTCCTGTGGTCTTTCATAGCGGGTTTCTGAATGGCATATGGGCTGTGGGACGACACTCTGCAGTAGCTTTCTCCAGGAAAGCAGGCTCAACACTACAGACACATGAGCTAGCCGCTCCGCTACCCAACCGCTAATAATATAGGAGCTACGCTAACTGCTATAGCTGTGATTACCTTCGGAACATAATTTCCAGTACAAACGTAGGCTTTAGCTAGCTATATGAAGTATAGAACCTATTCACTGTTTAACGGCCTCTTAGTTGCTAATCTAGTGTCTACCCTGTGCGAGATACTGCAGACAGAGACCAGGCCAAAGGCCTTCGCCATGTTATTTGCCCTGACATATGAGACGCTGCCCTGACATATGAGCCGCTGTTTTTGGAGGGAGAAGAGAGAGGGAGGCCGCTAAATAATTGCCTTGGTTCAGTCAGCCTTTTCTCTCAACTTCTCACAAGTAAATACAAGCAGAATTTTATTTTCTTCACTGACACAGGGTGTCAAATTTTATGTGAAGGAAAAAAATACATTTAGGGCCTGATATACTAAGACCTTTAGCGTGTATAAGACCTTTCAGCACACACAAAACCAAAAACATGGTCATGGTATTTGTTTTGCACAAATCATTGGTTGTGTTATTAGTTTTGTGCGTCCTAAAAGGTTTTGCACGTGCTATAGGTCTTAGTAAATCAGGCCCTTAATCTGAAGACAAAGTCAATTACAAATAAATTGATAAAATTCAGGACAGTATAAATGTATATTGTTTTTTTTTATATAGTTATATAACCAAATACAACTGCTTTATCTTTGACTGTGAAGCCAGTATTCTGTAATGGAAAACTAGCAGTATGTACAAAATAAATTATCACGTTCTGGACAGTTCCTTGATTAAATTTTTTTTTCTTCTGTTGTCAAAGTTCTCTAGTCTGTTCTATTCAGACTAGTAATTTGTTGGATTTCACCAAACTCATTATGATCTGTCTCTGTCTAATTAATCATGGCTTAATCACTTCCAATTACCTTGTTATGTGTTCAGCTGGAGTATCTATAGAGATGTAGCAGATCCTAACTGAATTACTGAATTAATTGTAGTTCACATTATAAGGGTCATGACCAGTTCGAACAAGAAAATCCCAAACCTCATTGGGAATCCACAACTTAATTATAGTTGGAGCAGGCATAACCAGTAGCCTACTTCTTAAATAGGTGCTTTGAAAGTCCACAAAATGGTTTTAATAAAAAACTATGATGGGATTTGTCCCCACGAGAGAAATTATTTTGGCAGTTAGAGTTTAAATTTGAAAGATTTTCCTTTCCACGGTTTCACAGTTAGTACCGTTAGTGGTCGTATTGTGACACCACACTGCAGTACCACTATTTCACATTGAATTTAATAATTACACATTACAAACTGCTTTCATTTAAATATTTAAAAAACGATCCAATGAAGCCTTATGAAATGGTACGTTTTGAACACCAGCAGTTTATAAGTCATGGCATCCGGGCGCTGCTTTTAATTGGTCTGAGAAACGGATTCTTGCACTGTAGATCTCGTTTAGATCATCTGTTGTTTTGACCCTCACATTCCATTCAGGCCTGAAAGGCGTTGTTTAGCACATGCGTAGGAGGACTCTGGAGTTCAGCACACACAACCCTGTCTCCTTGGCTACAGATTTTGAAGGTTTGGTGTCTTCACCCTGTGCTGGCAGCCGGCACTGGAACATACTGGGTTAGCGCCTTTTATTTCATCCCGTGGGAGTCGGGGAGCAGTCCGTTCTGATAACCTCACCCCTGCGTTCGCTGTAATTCTCTTTTATGGTCGTTTTAAGCACCGTGTTTGTGCTTGTAGCAGCCCTTTTTATATGCATATAACTGCATTTTTTTTTTTTCAGTCTGATGCTTCAACACTGATGTAGTGCTTTATTCCACCACCATGCCCTTGTTCCTGCTGCTGTAAAGACGACAGCCTCGTGAGCCTCTCTGGATGTGTGCCTCCGTCTATCTTTCACTCTTTATAGGTTCAAGTGAAACTGGACCCGAAGGGCCGTGTCGTTTGGATGATAATTGTCATGTGAATGTTTCATATTTCATATGGTTTACGTAAGGCCTTGAGTTTTAAAAATAAATAACCGTAAATTAACAAGGTGGTGACCGCTGGAACACGTGAAAGAATTCTAAGAAGGCAGCATTTTCAGTTCTGCTTGAAATGGGTTTTTTTTTTTTTGCACACAACAAAGCTAGTCGTGCATTTTATCAACCTTTCAGCCTTGGAATATTAAACATAATTACAAAGCTGTCAAGATAAATAATAATCGTGCAGAAATTATGATGTTTACATGCATTCAAACATTTTTGGTTGTATTAGTGGGCTGTCATGTGCAGGTAATTTGTGCTTAATTTTGAAAAAGACCTTGAAAATATTGGCCATCACGGTTTAGGCTCTAACTGCAGTGAGCAGCCATGAGATATATTACCTATCGATCTCCTTCAAATATCTGTGAGCCACAGTTAATTAGATTTATATCACAAACAAAGAATTTCAGTTTGAAGTCCATAAACGCGGCCCAACCGTTTTATAATGTCTGCTGCTTATTGGCGATGGTGATTGCTTATTGGGGTTTTCTGGGATTGAACAGTGCAGTCAGTTGCATAGGCCAGTTCAGGCTTTACCTCTGACTCTATAGACAGGAAAACTGGGAAAATCAGTTCAGTGACAGAACAGGGAAAAGTCCAGGTGTGTGGTCCCAGTGTTCCCTGGCTCTTCTGAGGCCCTACAGGCGCTGTAGCGATGAAGCTACAGTAGGTACGTATGCATCAGGTATGTGACGCTAAGGTGCGTAATTATTGATGGGTTTTTCTTCCTCAATTCATTGATATGATGGTGGAGGTGTTTGACTATGGTCCTTACCGAAATGTAGAATTCCCGTTACACTGAAAAGATTATCAGCATCTATACACAAACAAAACATTTGAGTCGCAGCAAAACTGAGGTAGTTACATGTTTCCATAATGGCGTGGGGAGCCTTTTCCCTTGCACGGTATTGGTGCACGCGTACCCTTTAAAAGCAAGGTCAGTGTAAATCCTGACTTAAAGGGACTGGGTGATCATGTTCAGCTGCTCTGTTAAAGTCTGCTACAGCATTTATTTCCTGTACAACAGGGCATCTTTTCAGAAACTGCTCAAGTCGTCGCCGAATGGTTTGAAGAGCATGATACTGAGGTTATCCATATATTACAGCCTTCTAAGTCAGCAGATCTAAACCCAATCGAGCATTTATGGAATATTCTGGAAGCATGCCTGAGGCAGCATTTTCTACTCCCATCAACTAAGTGTTAGTTGATTGATGGTTTGCTTGCCATGTTAAATGCATCTTTTGTAAGTTGCTTTGGCAAAAAGCTCTCGTCAAATGGCTAAATTGCAAATTTAATTTCTTGTTTAATCGTGGTGTCGAATCCTCCTGCAGAATTTTCAGATGCATCGCGACTTTCCCCTGGTGTTTCAGTTTTTCTTGTTCACTACCTGCAAAATAGTAACAACCAGCTGTCATTATTTCCAACGGTCGCGATAGAACTCGGCTACTTTTTCAACTAACCTGTCTCTCACTTTCCAACACTCTGTCATATCTACTGCTTTATAAAAGTACATATATATATATATATATATATATATATATACATACAGTATATATTGAGGTCATCCTAATGAGAGTTGCCATTAATCATTCAAGGTCATAGTTACTCTTATGGTGAATTATTCATGCTTAAAATAATAGTTATCATTATTCCAAGTTATCATGAGGAACACAAAATGTTGAAGATGCATTAAAAAAGCACCAAGTGAAGGCATATGCAAAGATGGATACCCTCTGTGGGCAAAGGAGGTGCTCACAAAGTCACACGCACACACACACACACACACACATCAGTCGCCAATATTCATCTATTAACATATGACCCAATTTATCTCCTCCCAGTGCACGAGACTGTACTACTTTCTTGCATGTCTTTGTACCTAACTGTACTATAGCTTGAGGAAAAAGAATAGTCTTCTTATACTTTAAATTAAATAGGTTGAGATGTGACTCTTGACATCTACCTCAAGGATACAAGCACAGATTATCAGAATTCAATCAGGTGGAATTAGTCTCTCTTTACTCAAACACTGGTGCTTTGTGCTAGTTTCGTAGCGTTTTTCATGTGCACATATTAGCACTGAACATATATGGGAGAGATAAGGGAGAGATTCTCATTCACACAAGACTGCTTTGTGGGAGATGTGCATTTCACCACACTGTGAGGCAAGCCATTCAATCAGAGGCTATTTGAAATTGAACGTTCAATTAAGCACTCAATTATGGCATTCAATTAAACGCTTGTAAAGGAGTATGTTCTTCAGTGTACAATGAATGACAGAGAGAGAGAGCGAGAGAGACAGAGAGACCATCTCTACACCCATGAAATTGTGTAGATCAAAGTGTTTGTAAGTAAGTGTACAGTAGAACCGCAAAGATACAAATTTGTTGGGATTGAAGATCGAAACTCAGAAATTTTCCTAAGCTTGACATCAAAATGGATCATTTTAAGATTTGTAGATTTGTTTCTTATATTACAATTGCCTTATTATGGAAGGGGCTGCTCCCATTTGCTACTCATTTCAGCGACGCACGGCACGGTGGTGCAGTGGTTAGCACTGTCGCCTCGCAAGAAAGAGGTTCTGGGTTCGAATCCCGGTCCTGGTCCTGTCCGTGTGGAGCTTGCATGTTCTCCCCGTGTTTGCGTGGGTTTCCTCTGGGCACTCCGTCTTCCTCCCACACCAAAGACATGTATGTCAGGTTAGGTAAACTACTGCCATTGTCCTTGACCAAGGCACTGGCATCAGACTGGAGTTGTTCCCCGGGCGCTGCATTGTGGCTGCCCACTGCCCCTAAGTAGCTAGGATGGGTCAAATGCAGAGGACTAATTACCCCACGGGGTCAATAAAGTATAACTTAACTTAACTATTTTTGGCTTGACTTGCTTCACTATCTTTGGCTTCAGTTTTTAGTTTTGTTCAGGTTCCTCCTTTATAAGAAACACCGTTGGTTTTCCAAAATTCTATTAATCCACTTTGTCTCATTTCTGATAATATTTAGGGAGAATTTTAGCTTCCTCCTCTGATTCCTGGGCTGTATTTGCATCATCTTCCTATTGATGCTTTTTTTTTTGAGGTGGCATAAATTTCAGACATGATGAAATGGCCATTGTACTGATGGCTACTGATACACACACTGGTATTAGAGACCTTGTGCAATCACATTTATAAGCAGAATAATAAAGAAAAAAAAAATCGTTTTGACGTAAAGTATGTCATCTTTAAGAACAAGAACAAGAACCGGAGGTCTAGCCTTGAGATTAATTTCAAGTTCACTTCTGATTGGCAACCCACTAAACGGTACTGGGCTAATTGGTCAAAATATGAATGCCCTGCTTGTTATGAAAGAAACAAACAAATGACCAATACCAAATTTTCCTGTAGTGAGTTACAGAATTTACAGAACTTTCAGTTGCTTGCAGAATAATAAAAAAACAACATTGAATGAAATAGGCTCAGTATTATAGCATTTGTTTTCTTTGACTTTTGTTCCATTCTGTAACTATATAAAAGATGTGATTTTGGTTGTGCATGGTCTTCAAAGGAAAAAAAAAGCGGCTCCTAATTGGTCATCATGAAAGCAAACCTGAACTACAAACCGCTTTCACTCTCTGCTGCAAGTGTGCTGCCATCTCTAGTCACAAGATTGCCGTAATTCAGTTGGACACACCTTAATTCACCACCGTCTTGAATTAGAGCTTGTGTCTTAAAAGTGAGCCCTGATGACGAGATAAGAGTTCTCGATGGTCTATACCCTAAAAATTCATACATATTAAACGGAATAAAATGTATATCAAAAGTTTAGTCTGTTTCTATGTATTGTATGCAGCTGTGTATTTATGTATGATGTCTCAGTTTGCTTCATAGCGATTGTAACACCTTGGACAGACACATTCGTTTCCATGACAGCAGTGATTCTGAATGTATATTCACTTCACATCTTACTGTAAACTGGATAGACAGGAAACAAAAAATAAAAACTCAAGTGAGAGGAAAATACCAACCACTCAATGTTTTTGGGACTGGGGCGACCGTCCCTTAACCCACATACAAATCCTCCATGCGGCTGTTTTCCCGCCACGATGCTTTCTGTACCGTGATCCCTTCTCTACCTGTGACCCTCCCTGCTTCCCCCTGTCTGAATAAATTGAAAAAGAAATGCATAAGGAGGGTAGACTGCCTGCTCACCTTTAACCGTTTGAAGAGTTGGTTTTTTGGAATGTTTTTTTTACCTTCAGAATTCTAAGGCGGTGTTCTAGAACTCCATTGCCAGTAGTGGTTGTTACATCATCTTTAGAATGTTCAGTTAATAGCATTCCTATCACATATTTGTGATCTTACACCTTAAAGGGTTAAAAAAAATAAAAATACATAACTGTGTGACTGCGTTTGTGACTGTGCTTTCCTTTTACCCATGCTTTTGAATGGATATCAATCTAATCTAGCACCTGAAATTTCTTTAATGAATTAAATTTATTCTTAAAATATTTTGTAACAAAATAAGTCCTGTAAATCGTCCTAGGATGTCATCTCCCCTTCCAGTAGCATCACTCTGAGGTTGGCAGCGTGCATCAAACACACAAAAGATAATGTACTTAAAGCCATCGTGAAAATAAGAACGATATTTTACACTACATTATGCAGTACAAGAGCAAATGTCTCCATGGTTACAGATACCAAAGGCTACTTATCATTCTTTCCCCCCTCTTTTTTAATTCAGTCACCATTGGTCATATTGTGAAATTGAAAATGGCTAAAAAAAAATATAAGAGCCACTTGCAGGCAAAGGAAATAGCAGGAGAGGCCATTGAGATGACGATGATGTTCTTCTTGAATCCAGTCTTTATGACTGCCATTGTGACCACATTGTTGGTGTTAAATAAGGTTTTCTACAAAGATACAACATATAAAACTGTTAAATATATATATATATATATATAACTTTCAGCATTTCAAAATACATTAAATGATTCTCCCCAAATTTCATCCGATTCACAATTTTCTCAATGTTCTGGTGGAGTGGTTTACACCTTTCCTTGCTTATTGTAAATTGTCCGAATGTGTCCAGAAAAAAAATGCAAATCAATTTTTCATATGTGTGTAATTGTCAGGGTCACACACACACACTCCTGTTAGGTGTGTAATTGCCAGGGTCACACACACACACTCCTGTTAGGTGTGTAATTGCCAGGGTCACACAGACACACACACACACACACACACACACACACGCACACACACACTTGTGTTAGTTGGGTTCAAGAGAAAAGCAACAGCAGTGTATGGAAGGACTCCTTTAAATGCCCTTCCTTTCAGCTGCTCTCTGTACTAACATGGCATTTTATTCAATGTGACAGAAGTTGTGTGGTAGCGTGTGTGTGTGTGTGTGTGTGCGTGTGTGCGTATCTGTGTGTGTCTGTGTGTGCCTGTTGAGAGCTTAATTTGTTAATTTCTCAGAATGCCTTTTGTTTGACCTGTTCCATCCGGCTCGACTTAAATGCATTTTTTCTTTGGTCTGTAAAAAAAAAAATAAACAACAAAAGGAAAAAAAAATACAGACAGACAAAAAAAAAACTTTAGGGTGCCAAAAATATAGCCTTGGACAGACAGCGCTTTTGATTTTGCCAGACAGCCAATGTGGGTATTCTCCATGTTCGTGGAGTCCAGTCTGTGGGCATGTCATGCACCAGCATCCTGTGATGACGTCCTCCCCTTCAGCCAATAGAAAACCATTCCCTCATCGAAGACTGCCTGGCCCGACGAGAAGTCTGTTTTTAATCCCAGCTTCCGCTTTCTGGGCAAAAGGGGGTCAGTGAGACGCAAGGTCACCCCAGGCACAAGGGGGCGCTGTTCATAGGTGAGCTGAGCTGATGACAACAGGTGACCCAGAACTGTGTAGACTTTACTTCCAGGAGGCAGCTAGCTCTAAAGAGTCCACACTGCCCCGGTGATATTGGAGTCTCTGTTCTCTGTTCTCAGGAGACCTGGGGATTAGAGTAAACCACCTGTCAGTTGGCTGTTTGAAAATATCAGAAGCAATATTGGGGCTAAAACCTATTTTAGTGTCTCCAGCTCTATGGTTGTCTGTAGCAGCAGCCATTTTAAAATCTGGGAACATTGCAGCCGTTCTGGTGCGCGCCCAGGCCTTGCTCTTGTTTTTATCAAAACAATACTGTAAAATCTTGATGTTTTGAGCAAAAGCAGGAGGAGAACATTTTATCAGTATTATCAATAATATTGCAAACAATAATGAAATTGTGTGAAGCATTCATTTTATTTTTATGGCAAATAATTAAAGCAATTTACTCATTTGGATTTCCTTGACCTGCTCTATCAAGTTAAAAATACTGCACTCACACACACATACACACCTTCCTATATTTACTTTTAGTTGCCACTTGAGATTATGGCTCTTGTCCTTCTCAAGTGTGTGAACATAGTTAAATTCATCGGACATTGATATCGTCGACACACAACATAACATGACATGCTTTTGTTTTAAAAATAATAACTACAAGCTAAAATAGTTTAAAATAGTTTCAAGCTAAATTTCCATGTAAAATTTCCAAATGTAATATTTGTAGTATTTAATTGAGGAAGTAAAAGGCTGTGAAAGTCAGAAGATCTGCTAAGAAGAGTAAAGTGAGTGCACTCCAGTTCAAAGGGTCTCCTACTTGAGTGACAGACCAGCAGTCAGATTGCATAATGGTGTCCATTCATATAGCATATAGGCAAGGGTTACGGGCAGGAAAGAGGAACAGATCTGGCCGCTTACCCATTTAAACCTCAGCATTGTTAAATGTAAAAGAGCTGAGAGACCTTTTTCCTTTAATGCAGCTCATTCTCTCTAAGCACCTGTATCATTAACACTGAGATGTGCAAACTTCAGTCATAGTGGTCAAACTTCTATAAAATGGCTCTGGATCTTGCTATGGGGAGGGCAGTCCATTGAAAACCTATAGAAGACCAAAGAGCAACGCTAATCGCGCAGCGGTTCTACATTCCTGGTTTCAAACTGTTTGCCACGTTACATTATTAATCAGTTCAATAATAACTAAACTGGTTCAATGCATGCAAGAAGCATATTTCTACACAACTCTTGTAATTGTCAGTCACGATAAGCCCGCACGTTGTGGCTCGAAGAATCGATAAGAAATCTCAATGCCCTCGTACGGACGCACGCAGTACACATGTTCCGCCAAAGACAAGGTCAGACCTACGCAGCAGGCTCAGTGGGTAGCGCGCTGTACAATCAGGGTGTGTACGCACATCCAACAGGATACACCAGACGGAAGTGAGGTGTTTGAAGCTGAGGGGTGTCTGATTTATCTGGGTGCATACGGAACATGTCCTCTCAGGCTTGCTTCAAAGAATAGCTGCTTTCCCTGTGCTGTAACCGCACAGACTGTGCAGTGTTTCATTCGTAATTGATGAACATTTTGATCATTACTGAGGGCGAGATTTTCAATCAAAGGTAAGCTTGTACGTGCTGAAGACAAAAATACTATCAATTACAGTTCAGGTATGTTTTTGATGCAACAGAATAATGTTTTCGAAAGAAGAAAAATGGAACAGAAGAATACTTAGCCCAGGATTGTGGGGGGTCATCTGTATTATTTCTAAAAATTACAAATTACAGCTCTGTTCTGCAATTAGCGTGATTGCCAGGTGCGCGCTACTGCACCTTGATGTCAACAGTCCTAATTTAGCTCAGCAGTGGGAATGGTGCTGCCATCTAGACATTCGCCAGGAACTGCAGTTGAATTATTGCCAAAATAACGCAAACAAAATAAAAGATCATAACAAAGCTTAGCCAGACATCTCACTGTTGTCTCTGGGGAATTAAAATGCAAATGAATGGAGGTGGACCGGAGGCGACTGGGGATGGCTGCTTACTGTAAATCCTTTCATATTCCATTAGCATCTCCCGCTCACCCTCCTCCTCAGCTCATCGGTCACACACCTCCCCTTCTCTGCCGCTCAGTAACTCGAGCGCACGCTGCGTGCTAAAATCATTCATCTTGGTTTTTTTTTTTTTTTCCAAAAATTGGTGATGATGTGATTTCAGCCCAATTACAGAGCCTACGATCGCAATTATACAATTACACAAACTAATTGGCGGTACATGTGATTTTATTGAGATCGTGTTGGGTCATGTTGATGACATTACTTCCTTGTCTAAGTTTTCTGGAGGGCAGAAACTGCCTTTGACTACTATGCTGCCGTGCATCGTAAATTAAGAGGCTGTTATTGTCTCCATTAGTGTAGTGAAAGACATATGCGCCATTATGCCCTACATTTAGAAGAAAGATGAACACATGGGCACGTTGATCAGGCCTGGTTGTGTTGCAGTGGCACCGTTTCCCCTGTGAAATATCCAATGTTGTGCAGGGCAGGCCCACGTCTGCCTGGGCTTTCCGGCATTGGGCACAGTTTGCATTGTCTCAGCACATTTCGTTTTGCTGTGCGGTAATACACAGATACACTGAAGCAAGGCCAATTAAAAAGCCAGGAATTCGATGGCAGCGCCTCATTGGCTGCACGTGGGTTGCACTGCATGAAAAGAGGAGTTTCTGGAAGATGTTCAACAGCGAAATTTGCAGCGTGTCGGTCGTGAGCAGTAGTTTCCCGTGTCGACATGTATATAATTTAAACTTCTGCACATTAGCAGGCCAAGTCGATTTCGGGACTTGGATCAGAGAAGTGGATTAGGAGAAGTGGACGACCTGGTCTGGTAATTTATGGAAAGTTTCTGGACCAGAACGCCTCTCCAGAACATGCACGAGATGACCACTTCCGACGGCAGACATGCATCCACAAATGGCCAGATACAGTCCGTTTTCAGATTTGTGCACTGTAGTGTCTGTCCCGGAAACGCAGCTTATCGTGCGCTGTTTCTGTCGAGCCCCTGGAGCCACACCCACCTCCCTCACTTCCCTCAACCAGTTCAGTTTCCAGCCTCTTTGCCTCGTCAAGATTTGATTCAATGAACTGTTAGAGCCAGATTTCTGTCCTAAAATGTTCTAAGTCAGCCTTTTGGTTCCAAAGTGACAAAAAAAATCATGCTCAGTAAGTCCTCTGCCGTTGTCCCACAAGTCTCTGAAATGATATCCAGCATCAGCCGCAAACTCATCTCACCAGTTCATCTCTCAACCCGTATTAGTGAAGCAGCACTACCTGACCAACCAATACATTCTCACCACGATTTCCATAGCAAGCTCCCCAAAAAAAACATTAAAAATGTCTTCCATATTTTTTGACGAGGAAGCCAAGAACATAGACGATGTGACACAGGGGTCCATGCAAAATCTTTTTTTACAAAAACCATTCCCTTTGTAAAACTGACATCACCCCTTTCCA
The DNA here is from genome assembly GCA_029718625.1 of Synaphobranchus kaupii. Classification (NCBI taxonomy): domain Eukaryota; kingdom Metazoa; phylum Chordata; class Actinopteri; order Anguilliformes; family Synaphobranchidae; genus Synaphobranchus; species Synaphobranchus kaupii. The sequence continues at coordinate 14,166,168 of CM056377.1, read as the reverse complement.
CCCCCTTTGTGTTAACGGAGCTCTGTGATATCACAGGTCCCACCGTCCCCCTTGAAAAATATTTACAAAACAACTACTGACGTTACACCTGCATAAACAGTATTGCAGCGCTGGTATTAGTTTGTGCACAGAATCTCACTTCCTCTTAGCATTCTTTAGGCATTCAGTGACATGCATGGGGGAATGATCCGGAAACGGCTGCTCTGTACCTTACTGTGTGGTTAAGGCCCGCAGCGGTCTGCAGTTAGTGGGGTTGTTCATTGTCTGTTGTTGGCGAGTGGTGGGTTGGGGCTGTCCCGTCAGGCTGCGCTGCTCTCCGTTGCGTTTGTACGAAAGGGGGACTCCGTCACATCATAGTGCCTTAAATGACAGGGATGGGGTTTTTTTCAGAGTGGTTTATGGTCATCTTTTTAAGCAGGGAATGTGGGCAAGATCAGAACCAACTGTTAGGGAGTAACACAGTATTAAGACAAATAGGAACACTGAACAATAAAACATATATAATGTTTTTATTTATTATTTTCTTTTAATACATTGTCTGAACATGGGTGATTACGCTTGTCTTTATATAGCCATTTTGATGCTCTGTTCTGATTGGTCTGCAGGCCAATACCGTGAAAGGTATGGACATTCATTCGCAATTTGCTGCCTACACTTTCCAAAATGTCCTTTGTCAGCACAAAAAACTCCTGGATAACCTTTCAATGCAGCATTCCGACAATTCTAATCAGCCAAGATTTACAATCTACTCTTGATGTCAGTGGGGTTTTGAAGTGAGTATGCCAATAAAGGCTTTTTTGTGACATAATTAGTGAAGGCAACCTGTTCCACTATGTGAGAAAAGGACACGTTCAGCATGTGCCATTGGTTAATAACGGCCCCCAGAATGCAGTGTGAACAGCAGCAGCGGCTCACTCTGATCCCACTCATTTTCCAAGAACCAGCCGACCAAATTTAAGGTTCTAAATTTTTGTATTAATCATTATTCTGTTATAAATGACTGTACTAATCTATCTCTTCAGTTGTAAATTACTGTACTAATATAACACTCTTCAGTTAACTACCACTGCTACGCAGATGACACACAACTTTATATATCAGTTAAGCCAGGTGAAGTTGACCAGTTGTCTAAACTAGAGACCTGTCTCAAAGATGTAAAGGCCTGGATGACCCAAAATTTCCTCTTATTGAACTCAGATAAGACTGAGATATTAGTATTAGGTCCCAAATCCCTTCGAGATAAATTCTTATAGCTTCCCTTAAATTTAGATTGCTTCTCTGTCTCCCCCAACAAGGTTGTTAAAAACCTTGGTGTAATTATTGATTCAGATCTCTCCTTTCAGCCCCATATTAACAATATCACAAGAATGGCCTTCTTCCACCTGAGGAATATATCTAAATTAAGGAAGGTGTTGTCCCTGGAGGATGCTGAAAAAATGGTTCATGCCTTTGTAACCTCTCGACTAGATTACTGCAATGCATTATTGTCTGGTTGCACTGGCTCAGCCCTGAATCGCCTCCAACTTGTACAGAATGCAGCTGCTAGGGTTCTTACTAGAACCAAGAAATGGGAGCATATCAGCCCGGTGCTCAAAACTCTTCATTGGCTGCCTGTCAAATTCAGAATTGACTACAAGATTTTACTTCTAGTGTTTAAAGCTTTAAATGGCTTGGCCCCTGAATATCTGAGTGACTAAAATTACAATGGGTGGCAGAGCCTTCTCTTACAGAGCCCCTTTTTTATGGAATAATCTTCCCATGTATGTACGGGCTGCAGATTACTCCGGCCCTATAGTTAAGGATGTCGGGGGGGGGGGGGCAAACCTTCTCTTTTCCTCTCTCACCCTGAGCTGCAGATTACTCCGGCCCATCCCCCTCTCACCCTGAGTTTGCAGACTGCTCCAGTTATGCCCCTCACCCTGAGTTTGCAGACTGCTTCGGACCCGTCCCTCCTTTGGTTTATCCTCCCGATTTCACGCAACCGGAGTCCCAGATGCATCACCCCGCCCCCTTTGAACTGATGATTGAACTGATTATTGAATTGACTATTACCATTCAGTCCACCTTTAGTCTAAACCGGGCCGGCCAGCAAAGGATGGGCACCCCCTCTCTAGCCAGGTTCCTTCTGAGATTTCTTCCCACTGGGGAGTTTTTTCTCGCCACTGTTCAGTGTTTTTTTTCTCCCCTACCGGGGAGTTTTTTTACCTCATTTTGCTGGTTGGGGGCTAAGGCCTGGTTTTTTGCTAAATTTTCCTTCTGTTTCCCTGTGCAGCATCTTTGTGACAGTTCTCTGTAAAAAGCGCTATACAAATAAAATTGAATTGAATTGAATTGAATTCAGTTGTAAATTACTGTACTAATCTATAACTCTTCAATTGTAAATTACTGAACTAATCTAACACTCTTCAGTTGTAAATTACTGTACTAATATAACACTTTTCAGTTGTAAATTACTGTACTAATCTATAACTCTTCAGTTGTAAATTACTGTACTAATCTATAACTCTTCAGTTGTAAATTACTGTACTAATCTAACACTCTTCAGTTGTAAATTACTGTACTAATCTATAACTCTTCAGTTGTAAATTACTGTACTAATCTATCACTCTTCAGTTGTAAATTTCTGTACTAATCCAACACTCTTCAGTTGTAAATTACTGTACTAATCTAACACTCTTCAGTTGTAAATTACTGTACTAATCTAACACTCTTCAGTTGTAAATTTCTGTAATAATCTATAACTCTTCAGTTGTAAATTACTGTACTAATCTATCACTCTTCAGTTGTAAATTTCTGTAATAATCTATAACTCTTCAGTTGTAAATTTCTGTACTAATCTAACACTCTTCAGTTGTAAATTAGTGTACTAATCTAACACTCTTCAGTTGTAAATTTCTGTAATAATCTATAACTCTTCAGTTGTAAATTACTGTACGAATCTATAACTCTTCAGTTGTAAATTACTGTACTAATCTAACACTCTTCAGTTGTAAATGACTGTACTAATCTACAACTCTTCAGTTGTAAATTACTGTACTAATCTATAACTCTTCAGTTGTAAATTACTGTACTAATCTAACACTCTTCAGTTGTAAATGACTGTACTAATCTAACACTCTTCAGTTGTAAATTACTGTACTAATCTAACACTCTTCAGTTGTAAATTACTGTACGAATCTATAACTCTTCAGTTGTAAATTACTGTACTAATCTAACACTCTTCAGTTGTAAATTACTGTACTAATCTAACACTCTTCAGTTGTAAATTTCTGTAATAATCTATAACTCTTCAGTTGTAAATTAATGTACGAATCTATAACTCTTCAGTTGTAAATTACTGTACTAATCTAACACTCTTCAGTTGTAAATTACTGTACTAATCTATAACTCTTCAGTTGTAAATTTCTGTAATAATCTATAACTCTTCAGTTGTAAATTACTGTACTAATCTATAACTCTTCAGTTGTAAATTACTGTACTAATCTAACACACTTCAGTTGTACATTTCTGTAATAATCTATAACTCTTCAGTTGTAAATTACTGTACAAATCTATAACTCTTCACTTGTAAATTACTGTACTAATCTAACACTTCAGTTGTAAATTACTGTAGTAATCTATCACTCTTCAGTTGTAAATTGCTGTACTAATCTAACACTCTTCAGTTGTAAATTACCGTACTAATCTAACACTCTTCAGTTGTAAATTACTGTACTAATCTATAACTCTTCAGTTGTACATTACTGTACTAATCTATGACTCTTCAGTTGTAAATTACTAATAGTAACTATACTAATCTACACTGCCTGGCCAAAAAAAAATAATTGCACACTCTAATATTTAATTGGACCGCCTTTAGCTGTACATTTCTGTACTAATCTAATACCCTTTTCATGGTGGGGAAATAGTAAGCAGAGTCTGATCATTTCTGGTCATTATATACATTTATTCTGTCAAATAAAAGCCTCAGATGTAAAATGACACGACATTTTTTGAAAAGAAGAGAATGATTAGTTCTTAGAGTAAAGGAAAAAGTTATGGGTGTGAGTTTCCACTACTTTACAAACCCAACAATTCTCTGCATTTAATAATGCGTCCCAGTTCTTTTTGGAAATGGAGCTTTTGTTAGCGATTCTTTCAGACATGCTGTTCAGTTTCCTGCGTCTCTGGAGCCAGTTGTGAAGTAAGAGTTTGGGGTGTGGAGGTGCTGTGAGGGTGGTTTTTTTGGACGGGGGACCAGCTGTCCTCTCTGCGGTGGCTCTGTTTAAACCCTTGTGTGGATGTGGCTTGTGGTGCTGGCCGGCCCAATGGGATCAATTAAGGAGGCGGTGTCAGCACCAGCGCCAGCAAGGCCCAGCCAGCCGTCATCTGCTGCTCCTCTCTGTATACTCTCCCACATCTACATCCTCCATCCGACACGCACACACACACACACACACACACACACACACACACACACACACACACACACGCACACACACGCACACACACACACACACACACACACACACACACACATATACATACATACACACACACACACACACACACACACGCATACACACACACACACACACACAGACGCATACATATATACAAACACACACACACACACACACACACACACACGCACGCACATACACATATATACACACACGGACACACACACATTTACAGCATTCACCCCTCCTCTCAGTGTCAGTGTTTCTAATGGACTGAGGATACACATCTCAGACTCCATGTGAAATATCACTGATTGCAGTAATAAGTGTCTCTCTCGTTGAACACCTCTGATACAGTGCTCCTTTGTAATTAAGCACTGAATCACAGTGAAGCCGCTTCAGCACAATGCCTGATTACACTCTCCGGGCAGTGAAGTACCAACCAATTAAAAAAATTACCTACCAAAGAACAGATTCTGTTCAGGTTATTATTGTTATGACACTGTTGCTCCTACCATTTGGGGACCATTCCACCTTTTTCTATTTATAACATGTTTTATTACTTACAATTAGTAAGTAAAAGGTACATCATATATTTTTACATCATAATATTATATAGCTGCCATGTACAGTAGTATTTCAAATGAAACATAGGAGCAGGCTCAGAGAAGCAATACTTATTTTGAGACAGATGCAGAAGATTAGCTGCAAGCTGCTGTTGAATATAACATTGAGGGGCTGAGCACTGAGCCCCAGACTGGTCAGAAGTGTTATGTGTGCAATGTGTTTCAGCAAAGCTGTGGGGGAAAAAAAGCTCCTGCTTCCCCAAATTTACCCCAGTAGTTCTCGAACCCGACTCCACTTCCATCTCGCTCCCTCAAGCCTGAATGTAAAAAAAAAAAATAATAATAATAAAAAGGATTGCGGGCGTTCTGGACCTGGGGAGTGTACTACGAAGCGGGATTACTGCGTTAGCTGGATAACTGCACCGAGTAAAACCCAGAACCCTCCCAAATCTGGAACATTGACTGAAGTAAAAAGAGCTGTTCCGGGTTTTACACAGTGCAGTTATCCAGCAAACTCAGTAATCCTGCTTCGTAGTACACCCCCCCGCTCAGATTGTAGAACGCATACAGAGTGAGCACTCTGCGTGTCTGTATGAAGCGACTAGATACTCCAGTCAAACAGCAGTGTCATTTTTCCCCTTATAAAAGAAAAAAATTCTAAATGTCATCTGCCTTTTAAGCTGTCTCAAATGTGGCCTGATACACAAATGTCATGTTACTCTTCTAATGGATTCAATCCCACCCCCCCCCCCCCCCCCCCACCCCCCAGCTGGGCTCAAATTAACAGGCACATCCAGCTGTCCAGAGGAAACCAAAGTAATATGCAGTTACAAAGAAATGCAATTAGAGATTTGGACATCAATGTGTAAGGGAAGTGTGATGTCGCTGTTTGGAGACATTGTTGTCTGGAAATGAGGATGTGGCAAAGGCTGGAGGATATTGATCTTTATATTTAACGAAAACTAATTCTAACTGGACAATTTCCACAATTGCCTGTGCAGCTGTTGCAAAATTATGGAACCTAAGAAGTATTTTAAAATGAAACCGAATGTCTGCAAGCAGTAATAAATAGGGGCCAAACACAAAATGGTCATTGCCAGCTACAGTATGATGGTTGTAATGAGTGAATCAAACATTCTCACATTCTCATATGCTAAAAATGCTTTTCAAAATGGAAGCCAATTAAATATGGAAAAGTAATTTGGAAAATGCTCCTATATGAGACTGGGTCATATGTATATGCAATTTATTGTAAGGTTTTATAACAGGAAAATGTAGTTGCCATGTTGAAACCATGTCACCTCAGGTTAACATAGTCTATGGATAGCTGGAACTTTATGATAGAACTGTACTCTATCTGATCTGTTTGTACTTGTTTCAATGACCTTTGGTATGCACTTATTAGTACGTGGCTTGGGATAAAAGCGTCTGCCAAATGAATGTCATTTTTTTCAGCTGAAACCATGTCACCTCAGGTTACATACTGGGCCCTCTACGTTCTTTTGAAGTTCAATTACGTTTCAAGAAACTTTCTGGGTTGTAAAGCTCTTTTCCCTCCCAAAGTGTTTGATTAAGGGACAGAAACCCTGAACAATAATAAGGTACTTGGCTCCCTAATAAGCCCGTAGCTCCTCTACTGTTGATGGGGGAAAGAGCGGAGTAAATCTGTGCACTCACTGTATGGCTCTATTAATATGGAGCTAATACCCCGTTCCAAAAATCATTGCTGTCAGTGTGATATGTTATATGATCCAAGGCCTCCCGCAGCTTCAAAACACCGGAACATAAAAGCCAGTATAAAAATGAACATGTTTGAAAAAGGGCCTTATCGTGGCTGTGAACAGATGTGAGTCAGACAGATTGGCAGTGCTTGGGTACTCTGCACATATCAGTCCAGCTTTATGAAGTGGGGGGGTGAAAGTGTTTATTACATTTGTATGGCAGCTGACATTTGTCCAGCACACAGTGGGCCTGGCTTCGCTAGTGCTACTTAGCGCCGGTGTCCTGATGGCTCGTCTGTCTCTGATTCCTACAGGCAGATTGTTACATGTAGAAATGGTGGGGTTTTTTGAGGGAGGGAGGGCGGTGCAAATGACATAGGGGACTGTCCCAGTATGAGTTCTCTGTGTCCCCCCGCCCTATGTGTCTCCGCCCTCTTTATTGGCTTCCCGCCTTCAGGGGAAGGCTGAACTGACTATGTTGTGCCAGTCCTCGACTCGTTTCCACGGAAACTCCCAAAATTTCACTGGCCGTTTCAGGTGGAGCAGTTAACATGCAGCGCAGTGTGAGACCAGCACAGCACTCTGTATGTAGATTAGATACTGTTGTGGGCACGCATCACAGCGAGAGTCAGGTTAGAGGCCCCTGCTCCACAAGCCTCATAGAAGGTCAAAGGTCATAGAACCTCAAGAACCAGCATCTGAAAAAAATGTTTTGGCCACAATTCCTGTGATCAGAGATTTCGTTCCTCAGTTCCTGAAGAGATAGGCCTCCCATACCCCCCCCCCCCCCCACTCGCCCCCACAACCCTGCTGAAGTACTCACAGATCATGCCTGATTGCTTATCAGCTTTCTGCTAATCATGGAAGGTAAGACAACAGTGCCCTCTTACCCCAGAATCAGTCTTTTCATCACTCTCCTCATGTATAATACATTTGTGTTGATTTTTCCTCATTGTGCCAAGCGTGGTTGTACAAACACAGATTAGGATTGTGTCCGAAACACATGGACAACCAATCCGGACCGAGCTGGGCCCGGGGTGGGGTTCGGAGGGGGTGGGGGGTGACCTCTTCCTATGGAGAAGCTGCTCCGACACATACAATATCCATCGGCAATATGGATGGAAAAGTTAGATTTTAGAATGTGACACAGACTAGGCATGAGGGTTAGTTTAAGTTAGTTAGTTTAAGCGAGCTGTGTTCAACCATAGCAGGATGATGAAAAGATGAAAGGGTGATTATTTTTCTGTGTCTGATGCTCAATCGGTGTCATTCTGAGACAAGGGTGATGCAAATGAGCTGTGTCTAACGAACGCACTGAGACGAAGCACTTTAATTAATGACTGAGCAACGTGCCACGTCCTATCAGAATGTTCTGGTGTCTCTGAGGGACACAGACCGGGTGTGTGTGTGCAAGGAATTCCCCAAGTACCAGCTGCCGGCAAAATGGCCGACTACAGACCTCTGTTTTGCTGGCTATGTTTAGATAGAGCCATCACTAAGTGTCTCGAGGTTGAGGAGGAAAAAGTTCTAGCTAGGCTACTGCTGGAAAAACGTGATGAACGTGTTGATAATCTGTCCGTTCAGGTCCTGAATTTTTTCCCACCTTGAATACATAAAACTGAAAAAAAAAGTCATGAGAACAATTGGTTTCTCCGCTGCTAACACCCCCTAGCTAGCTACTTTTTTCATCTGGCTGGCTACTCAAATAGTGTGTGTGTGTGTCTGTGTCTTTGTGTGTGTGTGTGTGTGTGTTGTGGGTGATGGTGTGGTGGTGGTGATAACCCCACAGCAATTTCTCAACTCTCCCACATAACAGTGTTTTTTTTATGCAACCCAGGTGCAGGCAGTGAAAATGGTTACCCTGACAATCTGAGAAAAAGTTCATATAGGTATTTACAGAGAACTTTGGGTTATGAAAGTCCAGTAAAACACAGTACTTCCTCATTATACTGCCAATTTTAAACCAAAAGCCTAAAGTCACCAATAAGAGAGGGTAATGGCATAAAGAGTAAAAAACTGCAAATAATCATATTAATACATACAAAACATAAATCAAACCTACATATATACGTTATTGATCATTTACCATTCTGGGTTACTTAATTCTGGAATAATTCTGTACATTTTTGTTAATATAAAGTTTTGAAGATTACAATAATACAATAATAATACTCAGGGTCAACATCATCATCATCGAGTGTTGTTGTGTATGACAGTTAACACTGGACAAATATCATCTTTTTCTCCAGAACCAAATATTTAAGCATGTGTAAATGGTAATACTGTGACGTACATATTTTGAAAGTGACCTGCTATCTAGGTAATATAACCAGGAAAGTTAAGTTAATGGAACTTCCAAGCTAGTAGGCGTGACCTGATATGAACTAGGTTCTGAGTATAATCTATATAGTTGTGTTTGCTTTCAGAAAGCATGACTGTCAGATGGTACGTGTCTCAAGTCCTCACGTCTTCCTTCCTTATCAAATTAAAATGATCCATCTGTTACTTTTTAAAATATTATGTTACTTCATCTCTACGGAAATGGTAAGCTTGTTTTGGCACACAATCTCACTGGCAGTACAACAAGGGAAAACAGCACCTTTATTTATGTGTGTACCAGTCAGGAGGCTGACAGAACATAGACAACGGGGGGCAGTGTAGCAAACTAAATAGTAATTTCTCTCTATTGGAGGAGGTTTGTACACAGACCTATTGCTGGCAGAAAGCGATGGTGGAGGTATAGTGGGGCGGGTGGGGGAAGGACACTGCAGGGGAGCAGTGTAATTTGAACCTTCCGGAATAAAACTAACTTCCTACTTAATTGATAATTAAGCACCACAGTCAATGATTGCTACAGTCAAACCAAATGCTTCCCCTGGGTTTAATACTCCATTTGCATCATGCATTTCAAGGTCTCCTCAGGTAAACAGGCAGTCGGAGGCTCACAGCCAAAACACTGCTTTCATTTTCAAGTGGGAAGAGTAGCAGACTTATATTTTTATCAGAGAGAGGTGGCAATGTAGTAATGCGTATCAGACAGGGTAGTAACAAGCAGAAACTCTTATGGATGGTTGAACAGTCATTAATAGCACTATTATCAGAATATTTATTGTAGTTATCTGTAGTTATCTTTCATATGTAAGCGTAGTAACACTGTTATCAGAAAGCTGTTATAGCACCACTGTCAGAGTTGTAGCAGTACTGTTATTAAAATGCTATTACAGTAGAAGCACTGTTATTAAAATGCTATTACAGTAGAAGCACTGTTATTAAAATGCTATTACAGTAGTAGCACTGTTATTAAAATGCTATTACAGTAGTACCACTGTTATGAAACACATTTGTTGCAATCGTGGTGCTGCTATATGAGACAAATGGAACGGTACTAGCATTTGTATTGATAGCTGTAATACCTGGAGCACTGCTGTCAGTGAATGTAGCATCAGTGGCACAGGAGAACTCACCGTTGTGGTTTTCACTCTGCCTCCAGGCAGTGTACAAGTCCAGCCTGATCTGTTCAATAAGAGATCGCAGCCTTCGTCTTCCAAACAGGGCATCATATCACACCACTGCCTGGTCCTCACAATGCGTGCTGTGGAGAGAGGAGCCAGGATTGCTCAATGCCTACATAATAATAATAATAATAATAATAATAATAAATAATAATAATAATAATAATAACAACAACTAGAAGAGTTGATGATACACCCACGCGTGTGCTAATGTTGACCCTGAACGTAATATGCATGGGGCTAAAACTTTGATCTTGCACTGTGAAGGCGGACATTGATTCAGGTCATTGCCCAACTGTCAACATTTCCACAAAGTTTCATCACAATCGGAGTAGAATTGTTCCATTTATGGATGATAGGGACACAGACAGACAGACAGACACACACACACACACACACATACAGACAGGAGCGAAACAATACCCCTGCTAGTGCTATGCGCGCGAGTGTAATAACCTACACTTTTATTGTTCCTGTAGAATTTAATATGCTGGTAAACTGCACCACAACACGTAGGTGTACCTCTGTAGTAAAAGTGTGGGGTACAATGTGCGTGTGCTTTTGCTGATGGTGAATGCATTGCGTGGCCTATGTGGGAGCCGTGTTGTGAGAGAATGAGGGGACCGATGGCCGTAATGAGAGAGACTGTGATCTCTGATCACGCAGGTACGGGAGGAGACAGCTTCTGACTGCTGTGGCGCTCTGTATGCGAGAGAGTGAAAATGTACTGATCAGTATAGAACGCCGGAGCTGGGTTGCCTGTAGTAAGCAGGCGGCTGTTCTCAACCCTGTCAACCCTGTCCTAGTGAAGCCGTCGAATAGGCGGAGGGGTTGGGGGGCGGTGGGGAGTGGGAAGGGGGATCGCTCATGCGTGACTTTCCGCTTTATATTGGGAACGTCAGTGATCTCGAAAACCAGAATCAGCCAGTCCGCCCGGCCCCCCCCCTACCCCCGCCCCCTTCCTCCAGACTGTTAGCTCTGAGCGGAAATTAAATGGAGAAAGGACTTTGGTAAAGGCAGGGAAGAGAGAGTGAGAGAGAGAGAGAGAGAAGAGGAAGAAGAAACGCCCAGCCTAATAATACAAACCTGCGTGTGAAACAGTACATCTCACTGCAACGGAGGATCTTTTTCATCCTGGGGAGAGTGCCTTTATATCTTATCATACACAAATTTCTATTTATAACAAACTAGGGCACCCACGTGCATTTGCATACTGTACCCTGACACCCATCATCAGGGCCCGCAGAGAGAGAGAGAGAGAGAGAGAGGGAGGGAATGGAGGGAGTGAGAGAGAGAGAGAGAGAGAGAGAGAGAGAGAGAGAGAGAGAGAGAGAGAGAGAGGAGAATATAAAGGAATGGGAAAGCTGGATAAATGGGGGAAGAAGAGGGAAATATGAAGAAGAAGAGGGTTTAGAGAGAGAGACGGAGAGATGGGAGGGACACACACACACACACACACACACACACGAGAGTATGAGAGTTCCCAATGTCCACACCTGTACACTGTGAAACGATTTCACACACACACACACACACACACACACACACACACACACACACACACACACACACACACACTCACCTACACATGCACACACGCACACACACACACACACACACACACACACACACACACACAAGGCAGACACATGCACATATAGCTCAGAGCCATTTCCCACCTGCCGTTTAACTATACACATAGTTAATTGTTTTATTTGTTTTTAGGAGGAAAATCACAGGAATGCATTTGCATAATTAATAAACTGCTTCACTTTGAGGCATTCTAAGATCAGGGGAGGGCACATTATGTGTTCTGATTACCAGCAGGAACACTGCCGCTATCTATAAAGTATCTGAACTGTTTTTTTTTTTTTTGTGTGTGTGTGTTTAAAAAAGCAAGCGAGTACAGCTCACCCGCTTTATTCCATTAGATGAGCACTGCAGTAAAATACCCCCTTTGTGCTGTATACCAGCGTATCCTCACTGTTTTTTATCCTTCTTGTGATTCATTCTGAAACCATGTTCAGCTTTTGTCAAGGGGAGAAAAGGTATTTGTGGAGTTGAAAGCAGACTTTGTGCCAAGGGCAGCACATGAAACTTTTGAAACGTTTGTTTATAAGTGGTTTGAGAACATTGCTGCCGTGGGCCGCCGATCGCTTTACTTTGTCATTTTTTTTTCTTTTCCAGCGTTAACTGTAGATGTTGAGAAAGATTTCAGACAATGGTGTCGCTGGTGCCTGCTGATTCATGGCTGTGATTGTGAAACCAGACAGGGTACTGTACAAATGCCCTGAAATTGTGGAAATACTCCAGCGAGAGAAAAATAAACATCCCTAACCCTATCTTTCCAACAAAGGAAGCAGCGACAGACAGCCATCAAACCATTCCTGGAGTAAGCTTGTATTTGTGTTGTATTCCTGTGTTTTTTTAATATATAAGTCGGATTACATAGCAGATTAGATGGAGTGCCTTCTTCTAGGGTGCAGCTGCCTCAACCTGACCAGGGTTCAAACCTGCAACCTTCTTGTGCCATGTCCGGGCTCTTTGCTGCTACAGCACCCCCCACTGGCTGGCCTGGTTTTGGCTAGCGTGCTGTTCACATCCTGACCTCGGGGGGGGGGAGGGGGGGGGCGCTCATTCACTATATCCACCGCACACCATGGAAGATCAGCCCCAAAGCAAGACTGCAGAGCACAATTGTCAGTGAAGTGACATCCCAACTCGCTTGCTTCTAAAGGATCCTATATCGTGTCGCTAAATTCTGGCTAACCTGCTGTACGTCTTGTGTGATAAGGCAGCCCATCCTCCTCAAGCATTTAGATTGCGATAGCCCCGTTTAGTATTAATCGGATTTCATGGAAAATGACAATGGGGGAGACCCGCGTATGACTCAGAAATGGGGTTCATTTGAGGTGTGGTGTTTTTGCCGGGCGGGCTGTGTGAGTGCCGTACGTGTGTGTGTGAGTGCGTGTGTCAGTTCCTTTGGGGGAGGGGGGTGGGGATAACGTAGGCCTCCAGGTATTTTAATCCACTGGCACGTTCATAGTGCCTTGGCGCCCCGGCCCTTCCCGCCTCGCCCTCTCAGCGCAGACAGATGGCGGGACCGAGGGGACGAAGGCGGTTCCCATTGTTCTGAAGTAGCGGCAAAAGCCGGCGCTAACGTACAGCAGCTCTGGGGTAAGGGGGGGGGGGGACACGCCGCCCGATTCATCTCGCAGATGTGAGGTGAGGCAGAGATAACATAATTACACCCCGCGGTGGGACGCCATTTTGAGGAACGTTGCTGCAGAGAACCCTGGGTAAGAAATTGTGTTTGCTTCCATATAAGGCAGGGATTGGCTGCGAAGCGTCTGTGCCGATGATCTTTCACTGCTGGACATAACAAGCTAGCCCGGCCTGCATCAGAAACCGATACTGAAAAGGGCAGGGCACCTTTGCTGGTCTTTACAGCAGTGTTCAGACTGTGAATAGCTGATGCCTGACATCGCAGTCAATGGACTGGCCTGTAGTCGCGTTCAGCTTCTTTTGCTTTTAATATCGTTTTCATAAAAATTATCTGAACGTGTTTTATACTTGAACCACATCGATTAAAAAAAAAAAATGGGTATAAAACTTAAGGATCGTTCATCTTTCGCGGAGTGATATTATTTATGACCCTTGTTATTAACGCTGCTTGTCAATTAGCCTGATTTCATGTTCTCTAAGTCAAGAAATTTGCATTGAAATTGGCAGAGTCGATGTTACAGGGATGTGCTGTAATTCACATCAGCCTCTGACGTCGTCTTAAAGAAGGCACAAAATCATAACCCGCAGTGAAGATTATAATCGTCTTCATTCCCTCGCTTACTGACTGTCACAATGGATTGTGGATCTTGAATTTCAGCATATAGATTTAATCCCTCAGTCGCCAGCTAGTGGGATTTTGCACAGGGGCTGGGAGACCCTGCAGTCTTTGATGGTGGAGTGCCTACCCCCCCAAGCCGCCCCCCCCCCCCCCCCCCCCCTACCACCAACACTTCAGTCTGCTCCTCAAAGCTAGCTCCTACTCACAATCATTACACATTAAGAGCAATAATAAAAGCTCAAAAAGCATTTTAAAATAACCCAGAGCGTTTGAACTCACCTCAGAGTGAGGTTGAAAAGGGTGTACGCCCTGCCCCCTTCCCCTTCCTGAACCCCCCCGCCCCCCCCCCCCCCCCCAGAGCAGCCTTGTTTAGTTTTTCTTGAGAGTGTGGTTTAAATGATGGAGTGGAATTGATTCTCTGTACGGACTGACTGCGACAGCGCTCTGAATGGCAGAATGGCAGTGCCTCCCAGAAAGAGGGACCATAGTTCCCCTGTTTTGGCCTGTAGTTCATTTTAGAATCGATTTCAACGTCCTGCTATTCGTTTTCAAAGCCCTTACACTACAGCCCGGTCTCTCAGGTGGTCTGACTTGGGCCTCCAGGCCGTCCCGCGCTCAAAACTAAAAACCAGAGGCGACCGCGCTTTCGCAGTAGAGTCTAGACTATGGAATAGCCTTCCCCCCTTCCATCAGATTCACCCCGTCTGTCGATTCTTTCAAGTCTCGGCTAAAAACATATTTATACTCACTTGCGTTTGATTAATTGGGTTTTGTGCTGCTTGTATAGAGTGTATATGTCTCTTCTATGTACGTCTTCTAAAGTGGGTGTTGTGCTGCTTGTATATAGTGTATATGTCTTTTCTATGTACCGATCTCTGTATTTCTTTACGGTATTGTAATGTGATACTTTTAAGACTTTGTACAGCACTTTGGTCAACTCTGTTGTTTTTAAATGTGCTCTATAAATAAAGTTGACTTGACATGCTGCCATTTTCCGCTTGTCTTGTTTTCCTCTCAGAGCCCGTGCATAGTGTACTTTTGCATAATTAGTGATATGCATTAACTTATCTATTTGTTACGTCTAATGCTTCAGGTGTAAATTTATGTCCAGGGAATTAACATTTGACGGCCAGATATAGCAAAACCAGCAAATCTTTAAAAAGATGACATTTTAAAAAGAGGTCTTTTCTACCTGAGTTTGCTCGCGCCTACTAAACTTTCTAGCAAAAAAACAAGAAGAAGAAAAGATGCACGTTTACCAAAATGGGGCACTTACTGTACATATGCAGACTCGTGTTACTTACTAAATCTAGGTTACCATGCAGAAAAGCGTGAACCTCCTGTCCTCCATTCTGCTTGGAAGTGCTATACGTACTTTAGCTGACTCCACTTCCCTCAGAACACCTATGCCCTGGCCTTTATTTAAAACATTTTAGTTCATTTTTACAGTTTCCATGTGGCGACCGGGAAGCTGGCACATCGGAGTGGCCGTGCAGGGTAGAAATTCCCAGGAAAAATATCCGAGAGGCGCAAAGAGGGGAATGGAGAGGGGGCAGGGGGTCTCTTGACATTTCTCCCGGGC
>CM056377.1:14034860-14150001 GCA_029718625.1 Synaphobranchus kaupii | reverse complement strand
TTTGGAGAGCAGCGGGTTGTTTATTTTTGTTTCCGGCCTTAAAATCAGCAGCCAATTTAATCCCAAGACCCAAAGTAATCAGCTGCTTTAATTGACAAATTAAATGCTGAGCAGAGATGAAAACCAGCGGACCCTGCTGTTCTGACAAGGGCCAGATTGAATAGCACCGATGCAGAGCACGTGAATACAACACCACACATTCTATATTTACACTTAAATGTACTGGACAGTATAGATGCATTTCTTACCAACACAAATAAGACACGGTTGGTTCGCAATTATAGTTGGTTCACAATTATAGTCCCCATAGTTTTGTCCCTAAGTTGAGATGGATGCGGAACGGTGACGGTATTTTCATGTTAAGTAAGGCTTTCTTTTAAATATTCTTTTCCAAGCTGTCAAAAAAAAAAAGTTCTAACCCAGAAGTTTCTCTGAGCCAAACCGCAGTATTTTTAACTACATTTTAAATAAAGGAATTTGAAATATTCCCCCTGTAGATCTGATTTACTTGCTTATTTAAACTGTAGGCTATTTGGCTTCATGATAAAAATTTCTCCCTTTTAGAGTTTTCCCTAAAAGATAAGAAGCAATAGCCTTGACAGTGAAGAAATGGCTACATCCAGCGCAGATTTAATAACAAAATGAAGGCATGATGGCTTTATCTCATTTCATCTGTATCTAAAATCATTCATTTTGACACAGGCAATATTCTGGAGAGCCGCAGCTTAATCCACCTCCCTGTGCAAATAGAGTTTGTTGGATCTATATTACATTGCCATTACTAACTTCGTCTGTACCCTAAATTTCTCTGGATAATTTCCTAAGTAAATTCATCCACATGTGCTTTTTTGACTGGTAATGTTCAACAATATATAGAGCGAGCAGGGACCTTTAATCACTTTCAGTCATGCATCCGTTCCCTCTTAGCTCTCGTCTAGACTTTGTCGGTACCTTTGAAGAGTTAGTCACAACTGATGGCTGGCCTATTTGGGCCAACCCAGAATGTTTTGGAACAGACAGGACCTTGGAACAACTCTACCTGCGTAGATTAGAGTCAGAACTGCGTTGATGTAGCGCCTTTCTAGATCTCAATGCGCTTTGCAGTGAAGCGGTTAAACTCATCTCAACCGCCACCGATATGCAGCGCCCAGCCGCCGTCGTACGCCAGAGTGCTCCAGTGTTAAATACCCAGCCACCGTTGTGCGCCAGAGTGCTCCAGTGTTAAAGACCCAGCCACCATCATGCGCCAGAGTGCTCCAGTGTTAAATACCCAGCCACCATCATGCGCCAGAGTGCTCTAGTGTTAAATACCCAGCCACCATCATGCGCCAGAGTGCTCCAGTGTTAAAGACCCAGCCACCATCATGCGCCAGAGTGCTCCAGTGTTAAATACCCAGCCACCATCATGCGCCAGAGTGCTCCAGTGTTAAATACCCAGCCACCATCATGCGCCAGACTGCTCCAGTGTTAAAGACCCCAGCCACCATCATGCGCCAGAGTGCTCCAGTGTTAAATACCCAGCCACCATCATGTGCCAGACTGCTCCAGTGTTAAATACCCAGCCACCATCATGCGCCAGAGTGCTCCAGTGTTAAATACCCAGCCACCATCATGCGCCAGACTGCTCCAGTGTTAAATACCCAGCACCATCATGCGCCAGAGTGCTCCAGTGTTAAGACCCAGCCACCATCATGCGCCAGAGTGCTCCAGTGTTAAATACCCAGCCACCATCGTGCGCCAGAGTGCTCCAGTGTTAAATATAGAAGGTCCACAGTCTACTGCATCTGCAGTAACAGTACCGGGAGGCGTCTGACGGAAAGAGTGGTTGTCAGGATTTTTACTGGAATGCCTCTCAATGCAATGAGTTCCTCACAACTGGTGTGATGATCCCAGGTGCGCTGATTCCAGGTGTGCTGGTCTCAGGTGTGCTGATTCCAGGTGTGCTGATCCCAGCTGTGCTGATTCCAGGTGTGCTGGTCTCAGGTGTGCTGATCCCAGCTGTGCTGATTCCAGGTGTGCTGATCCCAGCTGTGCTGATTCCAGGTGTGTCCAGGTGTGCTGGTCTCAGGTGTGCTGATCCCAGCTGTGCTGATTCCAGGTGTGCTGATCCCAGCTTGTGCTGATTCCAGGTGTGTCCAGGTGCACTGATCTCAGCTGTGCTGATCCTAAGGTGTGTCCAGGTGTGCTGGTCTCAGGTGTGCAGATCTCAGGTTTACAGGTGCACACGCCTTTCATGTTCTTCAGGCCTTGGGTCTTGACCCAGTTAAAGTGGGTGTAACTCATGACCAGCTGCAGTTCTGGCAGACAGGCTTTGAGACAGTAAATGAGGAGAGCTCTTTCATTGTGGAAGGATTACATACACGTGCACACACGCACACACACATACACACACACACACACACCACACACACACACACACACACACATGCACACACGCACACACTCATGCACACACACACACACACACACACACACAAAGATACAAGCACACACACACACACACACACACTCACGCACATGCACACACACACACACACACACACACACACACGCACACGCACACACAAACATACACGCACACACACACACACACAAAGATACAAGCACACACACACACACACACACACACTCACGCAACATGCACACACACACACACACACACACACACACGCACACGCACACGCACACACAAACATACACACACGCACGCACGCACGCACACACAGTATCTCTTTCCAAAGCTTAAACACCCCAGTGCTGACGTTGTCTGGGTTTTCAGATCAGGCATGACGGTTACTGCTGTAGAAATGCAGCCCTTATTTAGAAATGCTGAGTTTAACTTTTTTTCTTGTCCTTTTAAATAGGCAGAATCTAAGCTCCACTCTGAGTCCCTCTCTGCCACTGCACGTACCATTTGTAATCCTGGTAACTGTGCCAGGGTAGAGATGGGATAGATCGTATCATTAAAACAGCTTATAATAATGTAAGCTTTTGTTGTGATTAGTTTTATTGTCACTGGACTCCTGCCATGTCATTTTTTACATTATCATTGTTCTTCATGTATGCCGGGCTCTTGGTACGCCAGGTTTTTGAGCAGGAGGTGGCAGTCTCCATGGGTTTATAAATGAGTTCTGCCCCTCCCCATCCCCTTCTTTAAGGCTTATGAAGCCTCCCTAGCCCTTAAGTCCAGCAGGGCTCTGGTACAGTGTATGCTCCATTTAACTGACAGCAAGATGCTATGAGCGGGAGATAGAGCTCTAAACTCCATACCTTTGGGAAACCCTTAAGGAAAGACGAGGACCGGTGTGAAGTCCAGGAAGGGAAAGTTGATTAATGTTGCGTGGTGGTGCAGCGGACGGAGCCGCCATGTCTGAACGGTGCGCGATAACCACCGGACAGCTCACGGCGCTCAATGTGTAACAAGCTAACGGGCTAACATCTGTAGTCAGTGACTGCCAGGGCGCCGGTGCTGACATTTGAGAGAATCGACTCAAATCAATTCCAAAGGTCAGAGAGGCAGCCCTGTGGGGATTGCTCACGTTGAGCCGTGCAGCATGAAGTTTGACTAAGCCGCTGGTTTATTATTATTTTTTTTTGTGTTGTTGTTTTTTTTTTTTTCCCTCTATGCTTGGCTGTAGTCCAGCACACATCAGCGTACACGTGACATTATAGACTGATAAAATTGTAGGTGCACTTCTTTAATGCATGTCCCTCCACTATGGAACGCCCAGTTGCCTTACATATCATTGGTCATCCCTGTGCATCGCCCTGCTGGGCTGCTAGCCAGTCGCCACCGGTACGGTCCACATTCAGTACCAGTCTATTAAGCCCATTTGATCACTTGAGCTGGGCCTTAACAGGACGCGCCCTAGCAGGCCCTGGGAGACATTATTTTTAATAAGGGTACATACTCTATCTGCAGGGAAGGGATTACATACAATCTGTAACCAAAAAAAAGCACAAAATTGTCACCCCTGGTTTTTAAAAGTCTCATGGCTTTTGCTTCTATGGGAATGTGTGCATCTAAAAATATTCATGTGGGAAGAGTAACGAAAGAGAGTGTGTGCTCCAAGTGGCGACAATGCTCTCAAGATTAACTGGAGAGAGAGGCCTTGAGCTTGCAGAGTGAACATTTACTGATGCACCGCAGGCCAAAATGTTTCATAGAGCTAATGAAAGTGGCCATAGAAAATACAGAACACACAGAACGACCGCGATGGCTCCCGCAAAGCATCGCTTGGATGTGTGCGGGTTACGGATTTAAAACTCCACCATGGCGGGGGAGAACAGAGCGCCTTAACCAATAAGGTACACATCGCAGAAGTAATATAGTGGGACACAGCGTAGAGAAAAATGATATAGTGTATGTGACAGCAGCTTCGGGAGCCTGTAAAGTCACAGGTGACGGGGTATTTCAGCCGAACGAATAGCGCCCCCTCCCTGTTAGGCAGGGACGGCGGGGCTGCCCCGCAACCGTCGCTGCGCCGCCCCTGGTCTGATGGAGCCTCCGTCTCACGCAATCACAGTAACTCCCCACGTCAGGCTGCAGACAGCTAACCATTGCTTCAGATTTCACTTAGAGCCTGAGGAAGTGGGTTTTGGGGAGCATGTTCTTGCTGGGTCTAAACTGAATGAGCTCATCTGTCTTGGGAGATTCTAGAAGCTGCTGAGAGAGAGAGAGAGAGAGAGAGAGAGAGAGGGGGGGGGGTAAGAGAGAGGGAGAGAGAGAGAGGGGGAGGAAGTAGAGAGAGTGAGGGAGACAGAGAGGGGGAGTAAAAGTAAGAGTAAGAGAGTGAGGAAGTAAGAGAGAGAGTGAGACAGAGAGAGAGTGAGGAAGTAAGAGAGAGAGTGAGACAGAGAGAGAGTGAGGAAGTAAGAGAGAGAGTGAGACAGAGAGAGAGTGAGGAAGAGAGAGTGAGACAGAGAGAGAGTGAGACAGAGAGAGAGTGAGGAAGAGAGAGTGAGACAGAGAGAGAGTGAGACAGAGAGAGAGAGTGAGGAAGAGAGAGTGAGACACAGAGAGAGAGAGCGAGAGAGAGAGAGAGTGTGGAATAATTAAAATAGTATTGGTATATAATAGCTGTGTTCTTTTTAATACTGTCATGGTTCATGTATATTACATTATAGATTTCATAATATTATATTATAGACTAAATGTATTTTGACCTGGGTTTGTGTGTATGTGTGTATTGGGGGGGGGGGTTGTTGCTCTTTTTTTTCTCTTTCTCTTCCTTTTTGGGTATGGGGGGTGTTTATTGTTTATTGTTTGTCATTTATGTATCAATGCTTGTGCAACACAAGCTTACTTGTCATGCAAATAAAGCACATTTGAATATGAATATGAGAGAGGAAGTAAGAGAGAGAACGAGAGAGAGAGAGAGAGAGAGAGAGAGGAAGAGAGAGAACGAGACAGAGAGAGAGTGAGAAGAGAGAGAACGAGACAGAGAGAGGAAGTAAGAGAGAGAACTAGACAGAGAGAGAGAGAGTGAGACAGAGAGAGAGAGAGATGAAGTGAGTGAGAGAGAGAGAGAGAGAGAGAGAGAGAGGAAGTAAGAGAGAGAATGAGACAGAAAGAGAGAGAGGAAGTAAAAGAGAGAGAGGGGGGAGGAAGAAAGACTGAGTTTTTTAAAGCTATTTATTGACTGTATTATATGCATTGTATTATTAATCCTTGGGCACGGTGGACCTCCAAGCTATTTACTGTACATATTATGCTGTGAGTCTACCGGAACCAGACCCCAACAAACCCAACAAAACCACTCCAGCATGGAATATACAAAATAATATAAAACTAACCGCAACCGTGCTGAGGGGGAATAATATATAACTAACCATGCTGAGGGGGGAAAAAACTGGTTTCCAGCCTTGTTCAGCTGCTTCATAAAGTACCCCATTAATTTCCCATTCATTGCAAGAGTCCAGAAGATAATCACTCAGTCTGCAGAAAGAAAAACCCATCATCTTTAACCAAGAACGGATAATTATAATAATTCTCGGCATTGCTGTACAATCCCCACACTCTCGCAGCAGAAGCTCGGCTTTGCAGGTCTGGAGAATTGTCTGTTTTTTAAGTGCAGGGCTGCTGCTTTTCTTTTGTGTACTTTACCCTGTAAAACAAAACAGATTTTGGAGAACCACACTCCCAACCTTGGGGTCCAGCCAACTAGAACATAGAACATGGGCTGTGAGGCTCTCCCCAGACAAATGAAAAACAATGTTCTGTCATAAAACAAAAAAAACCGTTTATCTACTGTACGACTGAACTGGTTTATTGTCCTATTCTCTGTGATAATATGTAAAATCCTCTGCTGAGGAGCTCCATTTCGTTTTGGAAGCAGAGTTTTATATACCAGTTATGGTCGGATGGTAAAGCCTCGGTATTAACGGCAAAGTAAACCCACCCCCACCCGCCATTTTGTGTCAGGGCCCGTAATTTGCTCCCTGAAAGCAGATGAGATTTTACACTATAAAGTTGTGGATGCTGCCCTTTTTGCCTGCAGTTCGAAAAATTAATGCTCTGAAGCCTCCCTATTTCAGTAAAGCCTTTGCTTCTCTGTTTTTTCTTTTGCTCTTCACTGTTTTCAGGCTCAAAAGGACAGTAAAAAGCTGGAAAAAAAATTATCTGTCGCAGTGGGAAAACTTGTCTGGCTTCCGTACACTATGCCAGGAACCCAGCAGACTCTTAGAGAGAGAGGTTTTGAACTCTTCCGCAAAAAACCTTCACTGTGGGAGTTAAGCTGAGCGACACCCAGCCTGCCTTGCCTCCTTGTTTTAAAACCATAATTATGAAAATCTGTCAAATGACCAGTCACAGTCAGCCTGTAAGCTTTGTCGGAGACAGAATGTTGGAATAACAACCTCTCGATTGTCCAATGGCAACACCATATTTTTTTCCATGGAAACCACATATTGCTCTCCAGCGATACTATAGTGTTTATACAGTGCCGCTTCAAAATCCCATTCCCACACCCCCTCTTTTTTGTATTTTAATCTTCCTTCTTTTTTTTAAACTGAAATTCTACGGCGCTCCTGACCTCGGGGCGAACAAGCTGCCATTTTCACAGCAGGCTAACAGAAACGCCGCAAGACAGAAAATATCAAATACTCTGAGGCCACTCTTTGAATTTACCAGTATAATATTTCACAAGGTGACAGCGACGTGGCAAGCATGACCTCACACACTAACAACAGAAACAAAGAGAGAAGCAGAACGGCAGACCGTCTTTCCACCCTGTCAGGGTAAATTCATCATGCAATGTGCCCACTAATAATCATTTTTGCAGGCACATTTATCTCATCTTGTCTGACTGTCAACTGTGTTTGACTATAACCAAATCCACCCATAGGCACAGCTTGACAAGCCCGGGAGGGGGGCGGGGCATTGTGGACCGAGAGGAGGGTTGATTGCAAAAAAAAAAATGGGGGGGGGGGGGTTTAGATTGCTATCGCAGACGTGGAGGGTGTGGGGGGGGGGGTGGGCGGTGGTTGGTTGGTTTCAGATTTCTAACACGGATGGGGAAAAGGTTCATATTGCGACTGACGGGGGGCGGGGGGTTTAAATCACGGACCAGGTGGGGGGGGGGGGGGTACCCAGGCCCCCCTTAATCTCCGCCCATGAATCCACCAGAACACCACTGTAAGAGCACATTGAGTGCCCAAAGCAAACCCAGGGAAAGCAATTTGGTTGGACGCACCCTGCATTCATTAAACTCTAGTCTCATCTGAGACGGTACTTTTCCATGTGCTTCAGTGCGACCACTTCCCCTTGGGGGGTTCTGTCTCCAGATTTTTTTGCTAGAAAAAAGCAGAAGATATGTACAGTATATACATATCTTCAGCCGCATTAAAAAACTTGATATCTCCAATTTTTTGGTCATTTCCATGAATAAATAGAACGCTTGCATCAGGCTTTGTGTCAGTGATTCTTGACTCTGTAACTCATAAAGATTATTCAAAATGCCATGACTAAAACCTCTCTAACGTAACAGAATAGCGAACCGCTTTTTTTGAGATCTCGCTTCCTGTATTGGAAAGTTGCCTTTTTTTGGGAGATTTGTGGATTTTTTTATTTAACTTTTATTTTGAACAACATCAGCGTTCTGTTAAAGGATAACCCTGAGGTAAGCTGCTTATTATTTTTGCAGATAACGGCCGAGGCTCCTTAAAGATCGCAATCACATCCAAGCCCTCCGACATCATGAGAAAATGGTTTTCTATTGGCCCGCCTGACTGCAAATAGAAAAGCATTTTCTCATTATGATGAAGGGGGGGGGACTTCAGATGTGTGTGAATGGATATGCAGAGATAAAAGGCCCCTTCACAGATTCACATATGCGCTTAGAGCATCCATCACAGAGGACAAGTTATTGCCATGGCTGTCACAGCTCACCACTTCTCCCACTGAAGCGCAGACATCCGACTGTGTAGCCTGTTCTGTACACATCACTGTATGCAGGGGATCAGCAGTCTTAAAGGAATTCAGTATAACGAGACCGGCGTTCCCTCTGGAGAAAACGCTGGATTCGTCCCTAATTTGCTCTGCCGTTTGAATGCATTGTAAAAAAAATGTCATCATTAGGAAGCAGATATGTATATAGTTACCAATATGCATGTGTCGTGTCTGACATGTTGATGTACTATTTAGCGCGGAAGTAATATGATGAGAATGATTGTGCATTGCCTGGTTGAGAGAGAATCTATTGTAAAATTAATTTCATTTTTAAGGAACAAGTCCGAACATCTATCAATGAATCAGATGTGTTTAATAAAGAATATATGTCTCTTTGCAGTGGAAACACAGCAGCTCATCTCATAAACAAACATGACATTTTAATAATAACGAAATACTAATACGTTTTTTATTATCCAGAAATTCAACTACTAACACTGTATATTATACAATGTACTGTAATTGAATATACAATGAAACCTTTTAAACTATCATGAGAGGGGGTGGGTGACAATGGGGTATTCGTACCCAACATTCATAAAACTCATGAAATAGAATAGAATATAGAATAGAATAGAATAACTTTTATTTTCCCGCTAGGGAACTTCAGTTGTAGCCCCAGCAACAACAACAAAAAAGACATAGACAGTGGGGCAGACCCACAACACACAAACATATCAAACAAAGACATTCAATATAATCATTATAATGAATATTATTATAATAAATCTAATGTGCAAAAGGAAAGGCGCTGGAAAAGTCCAGGTGAGAAAACCTGCAGGAATTACCTCTTTGCTGCTACATTATTAATTAATTGCAAGCAGGGCCAGGTTTAGCCCGTTACCACATCAATAATGTCAGTGATAGCATTCGGAACGCCTGCAAATGCTGCGTCACTTCACGTCCTGATGATGGTGTTCTGTGACATACCGTTTCGGATTTATTATCTGTGCACACAGTGGCGTGTGCCAGGACCTCATTCAGCCTGAAGGCCCTTAAAATACCTCAATACACAAGTTTCTGTATGAAACATTAAGACCACATCTGGCTGTTCATGTACATAAATCAAACACTTTTTTTCCCCACGTTGTGTATTTGCTTAGCGGACACCCTTGTCCGTGGCTATTTTTAATAGCTGCCATTTTACATGTTATCCATTTGTACAGCTGGATTTGACTGAAGTAATTACGATTAAGTACCTTCCAGAAGTGCACAGCAGCTGTGCCCTTCCCAGAATTCACTACTGCAGGCACCCAGGCGGAGACCCAGTTACCTACTTCATACATGTACTATTTGTAATTTAGCTATTTCGACCCAAGATGTACTGTTCAAATAGGACAAAATAAAAACGTGAAAAGGGAAGCTCAATGTTCCTGTCACGTCAAAGTACAAACCATTTTATTTCCTTTTTTTCTATTGTTGTTCTACCTCCACACATAAAATGTTCAACATATTTCCTGTCCAACGTCCCAAAGCTACTTTAGAAAGGTTTTCCCTGGTGAAACGACATGGCATTCATTTCAAAAGCAAATTCCACATCAATCCTAGAGTGCCTTTACCTTATTTCAGCTATTGTGCGGCATTTGTGCAGCTGTGTTGTGTGGAAAAGCAATTGGCCTGACATCTGCCCAATATTTTCCCAACAATATCCCTGGGAAAAGCAGTGCCAAGGTAGCCACTACTTGAGCTGATAACTGACGTGGCAATTCAACAAAGAACAATTCTCTCTCTCTCTCTCTCTCTCTCTCTCTCTCTCTGTCTCGCTCTGTCTCGCTCTCTGTCTCGCTCTCTGTCTCGCTCTTTCTTTTCTTTCTTTTCCCTCTCTGTCCTCTCAATTTTTTATAGCTCTTGTGAGTAAATTTTAAGCGTCATTTGAATATGTATTGAGATGTAACAATAAAGCTGGTTTTTAAGTTCAAATGATCTCTCTCTCTCTCTCTCTCTCTCTAGCCTACTATACAACATAGTGATGGTTGTTAATGAACTGTGGCATAATCAGCTGTCCTTTTTATGGGTTTCCCAGTTGCAGAGAGAAATAAAAAAATAAAAAAACAAGTTGACCTTTGGAGACCCAGAAAATACAGCTATCAGGCGTTTGTTTATTTTGAGGGTCAGCAATTTTTCCAGAATGTTGCTACTACGAAAGAACATGCAGAGGTGGCCTAGAATGAGCTGTGAATTACCACAGTATTTCTCCATTTCTCACACATCAGAAGATGTGTTTTCACAAATTAAGTGAGGGGGTAGTTATGGGTCTGATGTGATCTCCACTTGGGATTGATGCTCAATCAATAAACGTTTCATTTGTATAACGCCATTTGCAGTCAGGTGGTCACGTTAAATTTCACAGCGGACATTTTCCAGACAAAGAGTAAAAAGACCTTCCAGCCAATGTGTGTGGGGGGGGGGGGGGGGGGGGGAACTGGAAAATGATTCCCTGACAACAACAAAAAATTATTCCTAAAAGAGCTGAACTGGGAAGTGGTGCAGACGCACAGAAGAGCAGAGCAGTTCCACGCTAAAGGCAGACGGGAAATTTCAAGAATGATGTTTAAGACTACCTTCCCTTCTGTTTCCCTCCACCTCCTTTTCAAACTCACGGGCAACTCCGGCGTGTGTCCCAAGTGCCACGGTGGCGCAGCGGTGAAAGCATCAATTTTGAGTCAATGCAGTTGCACACCGAGGGCCCGGGTTCAAGCCCAAGGTCCCGCCAGATCTGAGTACGGCCGGTGCCTTGAGGGAGCGGCGAATTGGACAGCTGCTCCCGAGGGTGGGGGGGAGGGACTCGGCGGGGGAAATCATCGCGTACATCGCAGCTCCGTGCAGTGCTGGAATCGCGTACTAGGATCGTACTAGGGTACAATTGGCTTCCAAATTGTGAGAGAAATCTGAAACAAATTTATTTTAAAAAATTTAAAAAAACTGACTGGCATGTCAGTGAGTGAGATAGCATTATCTTTCCTGTCCTACAGCACAGCGCCACTCATCCCCCTCCTTCTGTCCTCCCCTACGTTCTTCACCCGTGTGATGCAGAGGGGCTGGCAGTCATCCAAAACAGGACGCCCTGTTCTGATGGATCAACTGTTGCTCCTTGTCTCTGTCGGCTCCGAGGCTCACCTACGAGTAGCCTCGCTTGTATAGAGACCAGGGATTGAGCCTGTGTCTTTTAGCACTGGTGCTCAGGCGTATTGTGAGGCCGTTTGCTCAGTACCATGCGCAGTAACTGCACTGCTTGCTGTGATGTGTGTTACTGTGACTCAGAGGCTGGCCCTACCTGGGCCGAAAGTACCCGGGAAACCGTTTGGTTTGACGTGTGATGAGTAATTCAGCCTTATTTACCACCACACCTGTTTCTGTGGCTCTGCTCGGCGCTGTTGAAAGAAAAAAGCGGAAGCACAACCGACTTAAAACGCGTCGCGCTCACGACGCCTTTTGAATTGAATTTTGCGGTTGCCATGCGCTCGGTACATCCCAATAGGCGCGTTCCGTCATGTTTCATTCTCGCACACCTCTCTGCAGGAACCTTGAAATTAATTCCAACCGCCAGTCGGACGTGCTTATGAAGTAAACCGCAAAGACGTTTCGTAGCAGCCCTGCGTTCCCCACGCCCAGAGATGAGCTCTGCCTGCATCGCTACGCTGTTATTGCCCATACTGTCTCATATGAATTATGTAACCAATAAAAACGCAGAGAATAACACTGCATAGAACAGACTGCTTTATAAACTTAAACGTCTGGGATTAGTGCTGTGATTGGACGCGATGCCTCGCCTTGCATTCGCACAGCGGGAAGTCGGTACGTGACGGTTTACATGGCACTTGCTTGTACCTACAGGGGTTTGTAATGGAGCATTTCCTGTCACAACTGACTGGTTTTAGGAAGGATTATTCACCTGCTGCTGTTATTTTATTGTGTCTAATGTGCTAATATAGCATTATAACATTTGTGCCTTTCGCAAAAAAAGATTGGGGCATGTTCTGTTGCTCAGAGGGTTTCGTGCAAAGTGCACTGAGGCGTGAGTTATGCAGTCGCTGTAATCAGGTGGAAAAAAAATGAGCAGCAGCTGAAGGATGAGCCTTCAATTAACTGCCATGTTTGGTAATCATGCAATACCATTTTTTTAATGTTTGGGATCATTATCAAATAAAGCGTAGTCCTTTGTATCCCTAGAATCTCCATGGCGACCACCAGATTCTAATCACTTTGGAGACCAAGCGTGGGGTCTACTGTTAAGAGGAAAACATGTAATCTGACTCAGGTGTGACTTGGCCCACCATGGCAAGGCCCTTTAATACGTATGGCTATTCTCGCACTCAAGATTACCTCACAATAGCATCCCCAACTCCCCTTAATAGAAATCAGTACCAGCACCTTGCCACAGCCTTACCACTGATGAAATGGCCAGAGGAACATGAATTTAAAGATAAGGATTGATCTATATCTGAACAAAAACAAAAAAAAAAAAAGATTAATAATTCTTATAAAAGTGAACTTTGGGGATTAATGAACATTTTTTTTGTGGGGTGGTGGGCGGGAAGCTTCACTGTTAAGGGTTTTATTTATAAAGCGAGAATGAACGCGGCTCTTCCTTATCTCTACTAAAGTCCTTGGTGGGCAACAAAATTTCGGGTGTGCAGTAGAACTCTAAATCCTTATATGCATAAATGCAAACACATTCTATAAGCTTATCTCTGGAAAAAAAAATTTTTCCCCTCACCCAAAGGCTTATGACAACATTACATGGTAGATTACAGATTCCGTGATTGTCCTTTCCTTTTAATCCTCTCACAGTGTTGTAAGGTCAGAGCCAATGGCTGTGAAGCGGTTATGGATTATTGCTTTAAAACAATTGTTCCATCCTGCAGTAGCCGTGTCATCTGGGGTCTGAAACATTTAGGAGTCAGACGACTGTAAAAGATTGAAATTTCATTTGGTTTTCTGGTCTCTTGAACTACATTCCATTCTGTACCGTGTCCAAATGTTTTATCGATTGCCTCATACAATAAAGAAATTAAAGGCCTACTGCTGCCTCGCTGCCCATTCTTGGAGGACAATTTGCCACTGTTTGCCAGCAGCCTAAAACTAGGGAGTAATCCTGTCTCTGACAGAACGGTGTTTGGCTGGTAAGTAAACTGATCCAAGGGAAATTGAATAAAAATCCTTAAGTATAATAGCTAGCCCTGTATGAACTTTTGAGCAAATGACACCGTGATGCAAACGGGTGTGACAGGACTGTGAGGCTATATTGCTGCCTACAGCAGTGCCGACCTCTCCCAAAATGCAGGACAGGGGACCTTACAGCCAGCGTCCGTCCCGGGCACGCACGGTTCACACGAGAATGGAGCGACAGCGTGTCATGGCAACGTGCCATGGCAACAGGGAGAACAGCGATGACCTCGCAGGCGAAGTCAATCACAGAGCTGACAGATAAGCCTCAGTGATTGACAGAATTCCTTTTCCTCACCAACTGCCAAACCATTTCATGCACAGGAGGTATACACAGAATTAATGCGGAGAATCAAAATTCAGCTGAGCCAACAGCTGGACAACTCAGCAGAACAGATACATATTCTACTCATTTCTGTGTTGCTATAATTGCTGATGAGACCAACACCGTTTATTTGTTTTGGTGTTTGCCTCATCCAGGGTGACTTGCAAAGCTTACAGGTTAGATGGCTATAAAGATGAAAACAGGACAAAAAGAATGTCTGCTAAGCCTTCATCAAACAATATATGAATAAGGTATGCTGAGCGTACGTATAAACAAGTAGATGCTGCCTTCCCATTTTTGATGCTAATGAGTGATATTTTTGGTTTCTTATCAACGATCAGAAGTCCAAGAGTGTGTCTCCTTTAGTCCAAGAGTGTGTTGGGCCACCAGATGAATAGCCCTTCCACTAGTTGAATGTTGGGTGACTAGTTGAATAGCCCTGCCCCTAGTTCAATTTTAGGTAATCAGTTGAATAGCCCTGCCACTAGTTGTATTTTAGGTCACCAGTTGAATAGCCCTGCCACTAGTTTAATGTTGGGTGACTAGTTGAATAGCCCTGTTGTGTTTTTCTCACTGAATGGGTGAGGAGCTTACCGTCCACACAGGCTGGCCTAGCTCTCATGGTCCCGGCGATCTGGCCCCTCTTGCATGCACAGCGTGCCGTCTGCCGCGCGATGGTCCGCCGTGGCTGGCTGCTATCCCGGTCCAGCGTGACGATTTCACACGTCCCTGCTGCCAACTGACCTGGAAGTGGCAGTTAGAAACAGGAAGTGATGTCAGATCCTGCAATTTATTATTGTTTTTAACCTAAATGCATTCACAAAAGGACCGGAAACAAAGACAAGGGTAAATGTTTCTAAATCAGGAGACAAACAAGTTTTAAACAAAGCCTGAATACAGAAGCCATGTTATTTGTATATCTCTGGACAAGAACCACTGTAAACTGAAATGATATCATATCAAGAATCAGTCCTTAAAAGTAACAGGTCAGTAGATGCTATGAACTCACTCATGAAAGAAAATGCACTACAGTTATTTGCATACGTCAAGAGAATCATTGGACCACCACCACCCGAAACCAGCGACCTAAATCTAAGGGGAAAACACTTGGATCTCCCAGTGGCATTTGGCTGGTGAAAGAAACTCCCCGCTTCCCAAGGGTTTCCCCTGAAAAAACATCCCACGGGACACACAGGTCAAATTATACTTTGAGATCCCATAAATCAGCCAAGTACTTTCGCTGGTCTTACACTTAAAAGATATTCCTGTGCGGGTTTTATTTATGTCTTTCTTTTAGGCTGTACTGTATATGTGTTCCGTTTGCCTTCATAAAGTGAACTCTGCAGCTGGGGGTGTTTAATCAAGGAACCTTTGACCCCTGCCCTGTTCACTAATTACCCTGCCATGTGTGAGGGAGTGGCCCCCGGCCCACCTTTATAAAGAGTGCATGGGGGGGTTTGTCATTTATGATCAGCTGGAGAGAGGACGCCGTCATTTATTCTGGTCTTTAATGTGCAGAAGCTGGGTTAAGTTAATGAACTTTCTGCAAGAGCTGCATTTAGTTCAGTTTGTATGCATTAGGTATAATTTCCACCAGGTTTTACAGTCTGTTGTGTGCGTGTGTGTGTGTGCGTGCGTGCATGCGTGCGTGTGAATGCATGATGGATGCTCCTCCCATATTTTGTGTATGTATTGGGACATGTAACTGTTCTCAGAAACATAGAGCTATAACTGGTCTGTACTGTTGTTTCACCCCATTGTCAATTTTCTCTCAGTTTTGCATGGGCAGTAATATTATCGATTGGCAGTAATAAGCCTGTCTTCAGACGCATCTTCCACCTGTTGGGTGGAGCACACACTAGCTCGCTTGGGCGGGGGCATCGGTGGTTCCCCGGACACCAAACAGCAAGCCGCTGAGCGCATTGCACCGACATCGCTCACCCCTTTATCTGGGATGTGCTGTGTTATAACCTTTGCACTCAACGACCTCTGGGTCCAACCCACTGCACCGCAGTGGTGCAATCTGCCGGAAATTTGGGCTCGTTACCTAACGGCCTGTCGCGTTCAGATCCCCGTCAGAGCACTTGTGTTACACACTCTAGCAAAGGTTACCTCACCTAAATTACCAGTGTATAAATTCAGCCGTGCAAGGGGAACACGTGGTAAGTGAAGGGAGGTCAGGCTGGGCGTAATGGTGAAGAGATTGTAAGCCATAGCAGTTGTTTTCCACAGGGGTGGAGTTGGAGTTAGAGTTAGAGTTAGAGTTAGAGTTAGAGTTAGAGTTAGAGTTAGAGTTAGCATAAGCATGCTCTCGGCTCTGTGCCGTTACTCGTGTTTTTAGATAAAAGAGCAGACGTGGCCCGCAGGGCGGCACCGAACAAAAGCGTCTTGTTTGTTTACGCGCGACTTTGAGAGCCAATCAATTCCTCTATAGGTTGAGTGTTTGATGTGTCGAGCGCACCATAGCGATTTTACACACACACACACACGCACGCACGCACGCACGCACGCACGCACGCACGCACGCACGCACGCACGCACACACACACACACACATTCACTCAGTAGGAAGTGAGGAGCCAGCTGTGCACTGCTGAATCCACTTCATAAACGAATGCACATCCCCTAAGAAGAAATAATGTGCTGCGATTTTTCGCTTGGCTTGCACCTTGGTGACGAAGGCCATTTGAAGGGTAAGTATTGTAAGGCCGTTCACTGAAAACCCATCAATAATTTATCTTACCCTGCTCCTTTGGCATGCATATCCAATAAGAATAACAAAGTGAGCTTTTCAGAATCTCTCAGGCAAACGAGTATCCAGCCATGATGAAGTCCAGTCATGTTTAAAGGGGAACGGAGACCCAGTGGCCCCTTGTCTCGGCTGATTTATGCATGCCTCTAACGTCCAACCAGACACTTTCCCTGGGTCGTATTATCTCAAGCTCGGTTAATCTCCCCCGTGTCTCCCCAAGTCATGACTTGAAAAGATTAGGACTCCCTGCGCTTTTGTTTTTTTATGTCCTCCTTTTCTGTGCTAATGTTCTTAATGCTGCCACCACCATATCTGTCTTGGGGCCGTCAGATGATAATTTGTCACATACTCTACGGCGGCGGTGGAATATTTTTGTACTCTTCATCAGATTCTGCAGACTGCTCTCTCTCTCTCTCATTTCACACATGAGCAACTATGAAATATTTCAGTTTAATAATCTGTTTATTGTATGGAAATGAAAGATAAAGATGCACCGCAGTGTACTGTACCTGCTGGAGTGCTAAAAAGAAATGTCCCTTAAAGTCTGTGGTTTGAGGTGGTCGCTTCCTCATGTGGATGCTGCTGTAATCACAGGTGCAGTTCAGTTTGGTTAGTTCATCTCTCTATCACTCTCTCTCTCACTCTCTCTGTCTCTCTCTGGGTTAAGGGATATTGTGCTATATGCTTTGCAAACACAAACTCCCCGGCTCACTGGCTTATGTTACACATTGTCCCCTTGCACAGTCAGGTTGTTTACAGGAGCAGTTCAGGGTCAATGCTTACTGCACCTCATGGGGTGCAGTGTGTGGAGGTGTGTGTGGTCACACACAGCGTGATGTGTGGTGGTAAATCTGTCACCACTGTGCACATCTAACTGACCTGGCTGCATTCTGGATTCCAGAGTTTTTGGTGTCAGGAGGGCATTTTTGTAGTCAACGGTTTTGTTTGTTTTTTTTTCAAAGTTGAATTTTGTTTTTCAGCATTGTTGCCACAGTGTGAAATTGCATGCCATGTTGTTAGTTATGTTTAACTTTCAGAAGGCCGAGAGTTTCCTGTTTTTTAGGGTGAGGCCACTTTGAATTGTCACTTGTTAGAGCACCAAGGTACTGCACAGATACGGTACTGCCTCACAGTATCTTTAGAGGTGGTACATTCTTCATGGCTGTAACAGCTCTGGTTGAGGAGCATCTACAGTACTTACCCTACATATTTTTGAAGTACAGTTTTGATATGAAACTGATGGGCTTTTAGATGTGGGACAACACACAGTTTACTAAATGGGCATTTTAAACTCTCGACTCTTTGCAACACAAAATACACTTGTGTGTTCATTCTCTTATGTGGTAAAATGCACATTCACTATACTGACACATTAAAACACATCACTGGCATAGTAACACACATCCTCGCACACACTGACACAGTAACACACACGTCCCTCACACTGACACAGTAGCACACATCCTCACTCACACTGACACAGTAACACACACATCCTCACTCACACTGACACAGTAACACACATCCTCACTCACACTGACACAGTAACACACACATCCTCACTCACACTTACACAGTAACACACATTCTCACTCACACTGACACAGTAACACACACGTCCTCACTCACACTGACACAGTAGCACACATCCTCACTCACACTGACACAGTAGCACACATCCTCACTCACACTGACACAGTAACACACACATCCTCACTCACACTGACACAGTAGCACACACATCCTCACTCACACTGACACAGTAACACACATCCTCTCTCACACTGACACAGTAACACACACATCCTCACTCACACTGACACAATAACACACATCCTCTCTCACACTGACACAGTAGCACACACATCCTCACTCACACTGACACAGTAACACACATCCTCACTCACACTGACACAGTAACACACACATGCTCACTCACACTGACACAGTAACACACACATCCTCACTCACACTGACACAGTAGCACACACATCCTCACTCACACTGACACAGTAACATACCCCCACTCATACTGGCACAGTAACACACTTCCTCACTCATGCTAACGCAATAAAACACATCCTCTGCTGACCTGAGTCAAATACTGTATGTATAAAATTAGCAAACCCTCCTGCAGATTCCTGAAGTTTCAATAAAGCCAGTTAAGAACCAAAACATATAACCGTATGCGAGTATATTCCTCTGAATATTGATGACAGTATACATTTCATTTTAAACTTTCAGCAATTTATTGGTGTCTTGGGAGTTTTCAAAATATTTCAAATAAAGTAGCCTATTTGGCCCAAGTGTGATTCTGAGTGGTAGTGATTCAAGGAAAAACACATCCTTGCCCTTGTAGAATGAAATGCACATCCACATCTGAAGGATATGGGGAGTAACCAGTACCACGCTGTCAGAGCGCTATAAATGCAGCTTGAAAATTACTTTTACTAGAAGAGACAATTTTTGCGAGCAAGCTGTTTAATTGTATATACTGGGTACACAAGAATAAATCCCATTAATTAGGATATAATTACAGACAGGATAGTACTTCAGCAAATAACCAGTACAGGTTAAACTCCTGTAACTGCATACCTGCATTAATATGCAATGGTCCCAGTCCATATACTGTTTCATACCTTAGAAAAGGACATTTACCCATAATGGGTTCAGATAGATTAAATTGCTGCTGACAGTAGCAGTTCTTTTTTCAGGCTGCGTATTATATTCTGTATAGGGGAAAATTACAGCTGGATAAAAGCTGCAAAATTAGACAAGGTGGCTGCAATCTTCAGTCACTGTGTAAAAATTA
Organism: Synaphobranchus kaupii; assembly: GCA_029718625.1. NCBI lineage: Eukaryota > Metazoa > Chordata > Actinopteri > Anguilliformes > Synaphobranchidae > Synaphobranchus > Synaphobranchus kaupii. The sequence goes on along the minus strand of CM056377.1, from coordinate 14,130,497 downwards.
GATACGATCTTCATACAACCTTCCAACAATGATTAGAACAATTGGTCTAATCATGTTGAAAATTATCCCACTCTCTCTTTCACTTTCAGTGTAATAAACAGCAGTAAAATAGTTTTATCTTAATTAAATTTTTGCTTAATTATTGCCATTCTTGTGCTATGGGTACGTAGCTACATTTGCTGAGGCTATTGTTCAGCCCAGTAATTATGCTTCACTCTCAAATCTATAAAAATATAGAAATCAACATTGTTTTTGTTACTTCTAAGCTACTGTATGTTATTTTCCTTTGAGTCTCTTGTAGGAGGAAAGAAGTACCAGTTGAAAATCGTCATTTGAGTTTCTGAAGTTACTGTCACGACACTCGACCACCCAACCCACACCCCGCCGCCAATACACACACGCCATGGGCCCGTGCACTGCCTTAATGCACTCACGAGTGAGCCACTGACTCAAATGTTACACCTTACAGGACACACACTGCTAAAAGCCAGGAAGCACCGATTGAAGGGAAGGTGTCACAACAACGAGTGGATTGATGACATTGGACATCTCGGGACAGTGGGGGCTATTTTAATCATGACGTTTGGCTGTATATATTGGCAGTTTGTTTGTGTGTTGTGGGTCTGCCCCACTGTCTATGTCTTTTTTGTTGTTGCTGGTGGCTACAACTGAAGTTCCCTTTCGGGAAAATAAAAGTTATTCTATTCTATTCTCTGCTGTGTCACTGGAAGGAGTGAATGTAATTATTGGCTCAAAGAACCCTTGTTGACTTAAGCACATCCTACTCCTAGCAGCACAAGATAACTTGCACCCTGATTGTTGCAGGGTCCCTAGTCATACAGCTAACTGTAGCTAACCTAGTCATACAGCTAACTGTAGCTAACCTAGTCATACAGCTAACTGTAGCTAACATAGTCATACAGCTAACTGTAGCTTACCTAGTCATACAGCTAACTGTAGCTAACATAGTCATACAGCTAACTGTAGCTTACCTAGTCATACAGCTAACTGTAGCTAACCTAGTCATACAGCTAACTGTAGCTAACCTAGTCATACAGCTAACTGTAGCTAACCTAGTCATACAGCTAACTGTAGCTAACCTAGTCATACAGCTCTGCAACAGCTTATGACGTGACTAAGACCAATGTTTCACCCTGCGAATAGAGGACCTTATGAATATATGGTGAGCAGTTTACCAACTGAGCCTGCAATCTCAGAAGAAAGGGTTCAAAAAGGCCTTTTTTCTGCACATTATTTCTTAGCATGGAAAAGATAATGTGCAGCAAGCAAATATATTTAAAATAAAATAAGCCCGACAGGGTCATGTAACTGAGTGAAGTGGATTGTTATTTTGAAACAGCATTGCTCTCTGTAAAATATCCCACTTATACAACAGCTGCTTGCCAAATAAAGTAATTATCTGCCAGAAAATCTTGTTGTAAATTATTTTATGACGCATATAAGTTTCTAGCCTCCGCCACAAAAACAGTTCTGACAAAGTACCGTAACAGCAGCTTTTAGTATCCTAGTAACCACAAACAAGCTAGCTCAAAACATTTTTAACTGCGCAATTGACACCGTTTTCAAAAATGATATTGGACAGTCCATTTATGGCAAAGTGAGTCACATTAAAAGGGGCATCTTTTTGGGATGTGAATGGCCAGGATTGGAGTGACAGCGGTTCTTGCAGCTTCATCAGTTTCTACATTCTCCTTTTTTTTTTTCTTTCTGTGCTTTTATCCCACACTGCCGAGTTATAAAGATAATGCTGGTTACCAACGCCAGAGCGTATTCTCACCGGACTACTTGGTTACGTAGAGTGGGGAGGGATATAATCTGCTGTGAAACAGAAATAAAAACAGCTCATTGTCAAATCACAATTGAGCATCCAATAAAGCCGTGCTGTGTGTGTGCGTGTGTGTGCGTGTGTGTGTGTGTGTGTGTGTGTGTGTGTGTGTGTGTGTGTGTGTGTGTGTGTGTGTGTGTGTGTGTGTGTGCGCGTGCAAAAGATTAGACACATATTTAATTTACTGCAGAATACACATTTATCATTTATCAGCTGTCTGGCTTTTATTGCAGTTAATGTATTCCCCTCAGTAATGTTCAGAAACAATGTGATTTTCATCTGCTAGCACAGACTGCCATGCTTATAATTAGATGTGCTCATTACTCTCTACTCTCTAGAAATCCACCCCTCTGCAGGGCTGAAACTCACAGTGCCCCCCCCCATCCCAAACCCAACCCCCCCCCCCCCGCAACCCCTGGTGAAGTAAGACATTTTGATAATTGTCACCCCCCCCCCCCCCCCCTGACTCTCCAGTCCCTCTCTGGATGGACCAGCTCCGTCTTTCTCTTCTGTATAGTATGTGTAGTATTGCAATTTATCCGCGACCTTCGCCATGCATAGGCAATAATCACCCTGTGCCCGAGAATATATTGCAAGGCGCAGTCCATGTTGCTATTGATGGCGGCTCATCAGCATGCGTCGAGCATGGCGGCAGACTGCAGGGCCTGAATGCAGACTCGTACAGCCCAGCTTTAATCTCTCTCTCATTCATCCTGGCCTGAGCTTTGGCTCAGCTGTATGATAAACACGCTCACATCCTCTCACCCCCGTTTGCCCTGCCCCCTACCCCACCCGACACCCCCCCCCCCCCCCCCCCCCCCTCACGCGCACACACACACACACACACACACACACACACACACACCCACCCTCACACGCACACACACACACACACACACACAGGCACACAAACACCCCCCCCCCCCACACACATACACCCCCACACATACACCCCCCCCGCCCCCCCACACACACACACACACACACATGCAAACACACAAACACACCCCCACACACATGCACACACGCACACAAACCTCTAAAAAAACTTAGAATTAAATATAGAGGATCTCATCAAAAACAAAACACTTCCAACCAATTGAAGAGTGTTTTTCCAAAACTCACAAACCACATTTTTCAAAGTGGGTATAATTTTTTCTGATAAATGGTTAGATATTTGCAGTTTTACTTTTACACTATTATTCTTAGTGATTTACGTATAAACAAATTATTTTTCATGCAAAAAAAGTCCAATTTAAACCAATTTAAAATGAACAAAAATGTTGATTTTCTCAAAATTGGTAAAAGTGGGTTGAGAAAGTTTTGGAAAAACACTGTTCAATTTAGGCTTGACAAGGAATTCCCATAAGAATTAGGACCACTTGCTCCCTCTTGCACAATCTGAGATTTGAAGAACACCTAATATATAAACAGCCAGGGATTAAATCAAGGGCTATTTAACCTGGGTTAACGTCTAAACACATGCATGGCTATTATCCAGTATGCAGTTCGCCTCATCTCGGGCATGTACACCAGTATTCTTTAAACCTGAAACAAAATTAGGTAAGCTTCCTGAAGGCGAACATTAGACTTGACTATAGTCTTAGGACCCCTGTATATTTGGGGAGGGGGTGTTAAAATGATGAACAGTAATCCGCGAAGAAACCCTCTAAAAAGATAAAAGATGAAACAAACTGAGCTCTGTTAAGCACCTTCAGTCAGGATGAGTGACAGAGATGGGTAGATTAATAAGAGCATCCTGCCTCTGAGGGCTAAATGGGGGAGAAGGAACTATGAGACTGAGATGAGCACAACAAAGTGCCTGTATGGGCCTCCAGTTTATCACACAGTTCAGTGGCACCCAGCCACCTCCGTCGCCCTCAGGAGATGTCACCACATTGTCAAAGGACAAAAATAATCTTTTAAAGTGCTTTTTTTCCCCTCCCTCAAATGAATAATTACTCTGAATATGTACTTTGCTTCCTACAATAATTGGAGGCAAAACTGTGACAATAAAGTACCAAGAAGCTTCCTATGGGAAACCTGGCAGACACTGGTATTGCACCAGCCCCAACACAAACTGCACTGCACCAGCCCCAACACAAACTGCACTGCACCAGCCTCAACACAAACTACACTGCACCAGCCCCAACACAAACTGCACTGCACCAGCCCCAACACAAACTGCACTGCACCAGCCCCAACACAAACTACACTGCACCAGCCCCAATACACACTCCACTGCACCAGCCCCAACAAAAACTGCACTGCACCAGCCCCAATACACACTCCACTGCACCAGCCCCAACACAAACTGTACTGCACCAGCCCCAACACACACTACAGTGTTCTGTACCAATGCCAAAAAAACTAACTTCAAACCAACCCAGTTCCTGCTAAAATCTGATTAAATAGCATTAACAACACAAATAAGATGCAGGTTATTTTGTTTTTTGTGAAGAACATCTGAAAAAATAAATCGGTACAAATGTTAATAAATCAGAACAATCCATACTTCGAGCCGGAATATATTGATTTGGAGTTAGAATTACTGTCCTTGCGTGGAGTGATACTAAAATTTACCGGATAAAAGTTCCTCTTACCAGATGTTCTTATTTAAATGTAAACACCGACATCTGAAATCTGAACCGACATCATATACTGTAATTTGAGTGAAAATATCATCCTTGCGCACTCCGTAATCATTTTCGTTTCCAACAAAGACACTTGCAAAGCTGTTGTTAAACCTTATTTGAGTGGATTTTGGTGGTTAATTTACAGCAAGTTAGCCTGGGGGCAATTATATCCAATGGCAAGATGCTAATTGTTAGCATTGCTCCAATTCAGGATTTACAATAATTTAGCTACAACGGCAAGACCAGGACAGCTTAACATACTATTTTGGGGGTGAGTAAAACAATATAAATCTTTTAAAAATGGGTGAACTATCCCTTTAATTATCTGAATCACTTGAACAAAAGCATTGTGGCGTATTCCACGTCAATGTAGAGATTTCAGGAGCGGGCAATGGAGTGTGCAGAAGAATGTGATCATAAACCTGTCTGTAAGGTAGTTAAGTCTACACCCCTTCGGCTCAGAAGATGCAAACGCCCCAAGCATTCAAAGCCGGGCTTCGTTTAATTAATCTTCACATTCTATAAGCCATTTTCCCCCCCAAAGCACATTCATGTGCCAACAATGGCTTTCTTCTACATTAATTAATCAGGCAAGTTTAAAATGGCACCTAGGGTGGTCCAAACCCCAAGCCTTTGGAAAACGTTTGGTTTGGCTGATTATAGGGCCTCCATGCACTTGGGGTGTTTCTGTGGTGATAGGGAAAAAAATTATAATAATCAAAGCCTTTTTTGAGTTTGTCCCATAGGGGCCACCGTCTTGGTGGGCACTGGATATGCCCAGACTAACACATTCCCTGTTTAGTATTGAAATACTTTACTTGATAAATGACAAAATAAATTCTGAAGCTGCAGTTAACATGCCCGCAGTAAGTACACTTTAAGCTGGTAAGTGTTGTTCAGGCGACTGCTCTACAGTGTCCACGGGGGGAACATACACGCCGTCGGGGTAAGGGGCAGGTCGTTCAAATTGTCCTCCTCAGTTCAGTCATTCATGGAAACAAACCGATGAATTTCAGGCCTCCTTAAAGCCACTTGTTTGTCCATTGTAGCGTACCATTCGCTGAGTCCACGATTGCATTTGACAGCCATTAGGATAATGGCTCCCCTCTCCCACTTGTTGGTTTTACTCACTCTTGTGAATTCCACGTCCTTGGACTGGGTCTGTTGCATCGAATCATTGCGGCTCTCTCTCTCCCACGCACTCTGCTCCTAAGAGGAGTCTGATCAGGTTGTCATCCCTCTTCTTCTCTGCCCATCTCACATTTCCCATCATCCCTCTCTTTCTCTAATTCCCAAGCATGTGGAGACGACACAGCTGTGGACCGCCTCTCCCACAACTGACTCTAATCACACCGCTGATAAGATCCCACCTTGGAGACAGCCAAGTGGGAAACTGTCAATCACAACATTGATAATATCACACTCCAGCAGGAGCAATTATGTCTCTTCCAATCACGGCATAGATAACATCCCATTCTGGAAATTGAAATTAGGTCTCCTCCAATCACAGTGTAGATAATATCCCATTCTGGAAAGCGCAATTAAGTCTCCTCCAATCACAGCATAGATAATATCTGACTCTTGAAAGTACAATTCGGTCTCCTCCAATTGCAGAAAAGGTAATATTCCACTTTGGGATAAAAAGAGCCAATCATGGGAACTGTAACTGAGCATGCTCCAATTACAGCATTGATAAAATCCCATTCTGGAAACAGCATAGAGAAATACTTGTTTTCATTCTTTCTTCAGAAATTGGGCTGCACGTCAGAAAATATTAGAATCTGCCATCTGTCATACAGGCCACCCCGACAGATGATACATTTTGATGGAAAATTGATAGGAACAGCCATGTAGTCTGTATTTCCAAGTCACCTAGTTGCTCTCTCCCACTGGAAAAGAGCCATAAATGAGACAACTGCACTTCTTTGTATCTTGCCGTTCATTTATATGATTTATAGCTGTGACGGGTGATATATTTCATACAGTGATTGTTTATCGGATAGTAAATATTTTCCTGAGATTCCATTTGTGACAGTACAGTCGCCTCTGGGCTGGCTGCTTGAACCAGCACAGGTCACACAGTCGCACCGCAATAGTAAACATCACGCACGCCTCGACGTTCCCCGAGAACACACACACCGCACCACACACGTCTGATTACAGAGAGCAAACACGTATGTCAGTCGTACAGATAGCAGAAAAACATGCCTGTGCCAGTGCTGCTGATAAAGGACACGCATGCAGTAGGTCAGGTTTAAGCATAACTATATCTGTTCTTCTGCAGATAAAGCTGGCTATCCCACTGATAGGAAAGCATGGCTGTCAATCAAACAGGTACACTCAGAAAAAAAAGGTTCTTTGGCTTGTCACCATAGGGGAACCCTATTTGGTTCTTTATTTAACCCTCTATGGTAAGTGTGAAAAGTGTCAATGCTCCCAGATTGAACCTTTTTGCCTGACAAAGAACGCTTGAACTCGATAGGGATCTCCTATGAAGACACAGAGGAGCCTTTTGGAAACCCTTTCTTCTGAGTGCGTAGGAAGCATGACTGTATTAACACACAGATGGATGTAAAGTAGACAAGTCAAGAATGGAGTGTTGCAGATCTCTAACTAAATGCCTCATTATTTTAATAGTTCTGTATATGCACTTAATCGCGGTTGTACTTTTTTTAAGGCTGGATATAGAAAATGTATCAACGTCTAACTTACAGATAGCGAGTTTACCTACGACAAGCCGATATACTGCTTCAAGTGCATCTGTGACAGTCCAATGGATCATTGTGGCCCACACAATTGTAGGAGGGGAATCAAAGTGAGACTCAGGAAAGGCTGCCATGTGGGAAGATACTTCAAAGGACCAGAGAGCCGTGTGATAGAACAATAGGCTCTTCGGACTTCCTTCAGGGGGGAAGTTCAAGCCATTTGTTCTCACCTGAGGCTCGAAGGATCAAAGTGGGAAAGGACTGTGAGGAAGTTGGATGGTGTCATGGTTGTGTATGTGTGATGTAGGGGCATTTATGGCACAGGGGTGGTGGCGCAAGGAATGTCCTACCCGACCATCTGTGACATTTTCACACGTGGTGAGTCCTATGGGATTTACTACGGACAATACCACAGTGCCCCCATGTTGGCATCGTTGTGATTACACCCTTTACTTCTCTCCTGGAACAGAACTCTAAAACTTCTGTTGAGATGGTCAACAGACCCGGTACAACTTACAAACATTACACATGTGATCCTTACATTGTTACATTATGTCTTATGTAGTAGTAACAGGAATTGCATGTAAAATGGTTCATCAGAAGGGAATTTTCATGACAACTGTAACATAATAAGACTTAATCTGAGCTAAATTCCAGAATAATAATCCTAATGGTAAGATGTTTGGTATGGATGTAATCTGGTAAAATCAAGGAATCTAATGAGATACATTTCATACCAAATGGAGTTTAGTAAAACATAGTTTCCATAACTCAGGAAAAACTAACACTGGAATGTCCTCTCTGGTAATCAATTCCTTTTTCCCCTCACTCTACGCAGCAAACCCCCAAACAGTGGGGGTCTAAATTCCAGATCCGATCACACCTCCAGGTTAGTTTATGACACTGCCGTCTAGTTCAAACGCATGATTTGGCATAAAAGAAAGGGAGACAAGACTATCTGGGAATATCGCAATTCGATTTCCCACACCTGTGCAGATTTCTGTGTGTGTGTGTAGCTGAAGCAGGCCGGTAAGATATTTACTCTGTGTTTCTTTTCTTAATTTGTATGTTTTGTAATTGACCTGAATTTAAGATAATGACCTACCTGCCTGTAAATAAATTCTTATTATTTTAACTTGCGTGGTCTCCATGACTCTAATCCATTTTCTACCTTTTCCAGCCTAAGTTACGACTGAATACTCAGGGGAACAATTCTGACTAATGACCAACTGATCAGTGGTGTGGTACAGTATGTGGAGTATTTAAGTTGGGTAGGCGACCGAGTTTGGCCTTACGGATTGGTTGAGGCACGGCTCTGGGAATTTGACGCGAAGAGAGCCCTTGGACGTATAGCTACGTCGGTTCTTGTCAAGTTAGCCTTAAGGAGTCCTCTGAGTGTCCGCCGACCGGGGCTCGCAACTATCTATGTAAAATATAATACATGTATTGTGTCGGCCAGACCCCCAACCTCTATGTTCTCCACCGAACTGAGATTCGGCAATAGTGCTAATCCCGGGAGCATATATTGAGTAATGGTGGCATACAAGGATGAGTCGAGTGTAAACACTCTGAGCTTCACGCATGATTAAAGTAAAATTCTAAATTATATTTTATATAGCTAGTTAAGAGTAAACCAATTGTAACTATTACGCTTACGGTTTGTGGTCATAGATCTATTCGATGTGTTGTTCAGCTCCTGTGTGAGTGTTCTAATGCTCCCATTAGAATATTGGCATTTGGACGATAAATTGGATATATCCGTGATGACACCATGGCCCCGTTTACGAACGGAGATTATAAGAATCGTACTGATCCGTTTCAGGCCTGTTTTAAGCGGGATATGGAGCAGCGCATTCATATCTGACTCGTGGCGACGGACTCAGTATTTTCTTAAATATACTTATAATATATACATGACCGGAGAATAAATCACTGAACTCTTTTTATTGACATCACAACAGCAAAGGAAAAACATATTTGCTCCTTCCCCTCCAGCTATTCCCTCATTGGTCTAGCTGTGCGGGTTCTACACAATCCTACAATATCTTCCAAACTGTCAAACAGAAACTTAAACTATCAAGCTTAAACATTAGTAAGAAGTGAAATATGTCAGCTGCATGGCATGCAACTCTAGAACAGTGGCAGGGATCACACAAAGTGACAAAAACGGCAATCCGGCAGATATCCAAGTAAATAAGGTTTGAGATTATCCATAATATTACACGGCCTGGAAATTTGTTAACAAATTTTAGTCTGCATCCAGTTGATAACATTGCAATACAGTGCGATAGTTGCTAACTCCAGTGTCCCTGAATGATCACGTCTGACAATTATAATTATAAGCTCATTAAACTCATTATGTTTAATTTCAGACTTTACTTAACTGGCCTTTAGCAGATGCTCTTATCCACAGCTATATTAATTATGCATTTCCTGCATACACACTTTTATATAAGCGATTCAGCACAGACATTGGTCTACCAATAAAATTAATTCACAACCAATTAAAAAGTTTAATTAGTGTTATTGCATAATAAAATATGAAAATCCACGCTGTTTTTTCATTAATTGATTGTCTTGTCCAATATAAATATGTATAATATAAATCAGGCGATGATTTACAGTTGTGTAAGTCGCTCTGGATAAGAGCGTCTGCTAAATGCCTGTAATGTAAATGTAAATGTACAGATTGAGAAATAACACAGGCAAGAGTTTTACATTAGCTCATGCTCCAACAGTGTATACTGTGACATTGTGAGGCCTGTATAGCCTTCACCTTAATGGCACATTTATATGTTTATTAATGTTGAATAACCTTCAACAGTATTTATTTGTCAAGGTGTAATTTTTTTGTCATATTATGTCATAAGTAAGGTTTGCACTACCGGTGAAAAGTTTTAGTACACCAACAATTTTCAAGCAATCAGAGATTAAAAAAAGAAAAAAAAACTTTTTATTTATTTTACAAAAATAATTTTCTAAATGTTAGGTTCATCAAAATAGCCACCTTTTGTAGTGATAACTGCTTTTTTTCTACATGGTTCTGGAAGTTCACACCAACACTACTGTAGAAGTACAGACGTGCTGAACTGGGTTGCTTCTCCTTGACATTTCTGTCCAATTATTCCCAAACTAGCTTGATTTTACTTCTCTTGTTGTAAAATGGAAAGAATTTGTTTATTTTGCCAAATATGTCTTTTTTAATGAACTCCAAAATTTAGGTCACTATCCTGTGGAGTAAAAGATTGTTTTTAACGACCGACTATTTACTTCTTACCCTGTGCTGTTTGAGGTTATTTACAAAAGCTTAAATTACATCAAAAACAGAGTACTAAAACACAAGTAAAGTGTACTAAAACGTTTGACCAGTAGTGTACATCGCAAATAAATTAGAAGTGAGTGGGAACTGAGGCGCCTGCCTGAGGCTGCTGGGATTCTGCGCATGTGAAAGTGAAGTGCCCTTTTTCATCATTTTGAGGGACAGGTGAGTACATATCCAACAATAAGCAAAGAGAATCTGCTCACTTACAGTCTCTTTCTTCCATGCTTATTACAGCTTTTTACAGACCCCCCCACCCCCCATGTACCCCATAATGGGACGTCCTCTGTCAGTACTCATCCACTTTAATGTAGGTGCTCTGCCTTTAAATTCCCACCGGTCAATATTGTCCTTGATCTGGCAAATGCGATTCTCATTACGGTAACGGCCTTCTCAGTGTGTTAAAGGGCAGCTCTCTGAAAGGTCACCGGTACGCTGTCATGTAACACCAGACCCAGACCTGGTTCAAATGCACGTATGCATTTAAAACACTTTATAGCTCTGCAGTTGCTGGTCAAATCTGAGAACACACCCCAGCTCTCTGCCGATCCCTGTGTGAACACTGAATTTTGTTCTGAATATTGGTTGAAACATCTGCTGCTTTTAAAATTTTTAATGGTGGCTCTGGTGTTAAAATTTTTTGAAGTATTTTACCCATACGTGTTTAACACATGAGTGTACCAGAGAAAATAGTTTGTAAGTTATGAAAAACGAATTCAGAGAGCATACGTGCTCATGGACATACCAAGAACATGCCAAGCAATGGACCCTCCTGAGGCGGATTTGTGGATGCTTTGTTAGGCCAACCAAATACCTTCCCTGTGTTTAATTTCTCATAGAAACTCCTTAGGATCCCAGACAGTTGTCTCTGAAGCGCTCATAAATTAACTCAGTTCCCATTGGCCTTTTCATTTTACATGCTTGACCTGGCCTACCTAGGTTTTCCACATTGGACACCGGTCACTTTGAGGTGTGCATTACTGTGGCCTGTTACCACAACTTTTTTTAAAAAGTTGATCGGCACAGCTATTCTCTGGAGAACGTGACGAGTCAAGCAGTACTCTGTGCCAATATTCTTTGATTATTCATACAAATAAGATAAGTCATACAAATAATTATGACATAGTATTACAAATGACATTGCACATTTACTACAGTCCTTGCCAGCTTTAGCAGTTATGTTTGAACAGTACGTCTATAAATATACTTCAGGATAACATAATTTTGGATTACGGTATAATAAGAGATCCCTTTCATCTGGGAGATTACACACTTTGCAATCCTTCCCTGTCGACTTAAAGGCTTCTCATTACCAGCAGGACTAGTATCTACTGTATGTAAGCCGACAAAATCAATTAACGGCACTGTCAACGCTATTACAAATAGCCCTGAACTAACAATAGAAGTGTGTGCAGTGAATTCAATTTAGTGTCAGAACAAACTTCCAACGCTCCAACACTCTTTTAACAAGGTGCTTACAGTAATGTACATTAATTAGGTGAACTGTCTCGTTATCTGGGACGCTGTGAACGACACACTTTAAAAGGGTCCCGCTTTGGCCCTTGCGTGTGCGTGCGCGAGTTTGGGTGCAGGTGAGGTTGAGTGAAGAGCAGTGTGAATACCCAGAGGCGCCTGAGAATGTGTTTTTACGGAGTGATCTCACTGAGCTGAGATCTAATGTGCTGGTGCGTGATGTAATGCAGCATTGAGCCAAACTGCACTAACCGGACCTATAGGACTTTGGTATTTAGTAACTATGTACCCCACTACCCCATCTGTAGTCAACCCTTTAACTAGCACTGGCCCATATTCGGGCCAGAAGTGGTTTAGTTTATTTGCATTCATTGCATTTTTTTTACGGTAAAATTTTCAATCAATCTGGTCACACAATATACCGTTTGAAAGTGTTAAAACCCACGATTCTATCTCTATAAACTATTTTACGATCCCAATGTTATAGTGACAAAGGTTCCTTATTTTGTAACATGACACAAAATAGGCTCAATCAAAAAAACTCTGTACGTTCAATGTGTTCTGGTAATCCACAGACGACAAGAATCACATAAAGTCGGTACCTTATTCCAGCAATAAAAAAAATGTAAATCTTTTAGGCATTAAAAAAAAAACTTACACTGTGTTTGAGCTTCTGTTACTTTGTTTCAGTAATACTTTGTAGCAAGACTCTTGGAAATCAAACTCCTCCTAAGGGTTACCTTACAGAAGAGACCAGGATTATGCCTGTAGTCAAAGGGGTTCAAGGACAGTAACCATTTTATTTTGGGCTTGTGTTAAAAGAAGGGGTTTTAACCTTACAATTCTCAATGAGAAAATATGTTTGTGCTGAACATCAGATGAACGTAGATTATACGTGATTTTGTTGGACTGTTGAACTGGGTGCGCACAAGTCAATATGTCTCCGATAATGCAATTGCATTTGTGTGTGCCTCTGAGCATGTGCAGTAGAGCCGCAGAAACACAGCCAGTGGTACATGTTTAGAATTGCTTGATACGGCCAACCAAACACTTTCCCCGGGGAATTTCTTTTCTTAGAGACCACTTCCCAATGGATTTGAAGCAAAACACTTTCCATTCCCCATCTTAGAAGTCCTTTCATTCCTTTCATTTTGGTTGGGTGTGCTATAATCCCAGGTCTTGTGTAGCGCACATGGAATAATTTATTGTCTGCTCAGCGGAGCGAATTTGCAAGCATGGCATATTTCATTTGCTGTATAAACGTTATTATAAAAATATAAAGGTTTTTTTTGTGTGTGCGTCTGTGCGTCTGTGTGGAAATTGTCGGGCAAAACAATTCAATATTCTATTTCCCATCTCGTCTGTGATTTGTCTGAGTATAAGGCATAATTATTTTAAATGACAACTGCCATAAGATGGTGTTGATACAGAGACCATGGGGGAATTAAAGTCTGTGCCATGTCAAGAGCTGAGATAGTGATAACCCGTATGTGACTAATGCGTGTAAGTAACCTCGCTTGGCCTGCATTCAAACGCGTGCCACCTAGTGTGCATCTAGTGTTCAAATACTTAAGATATAAAATGCTGAGGAAGAGGGGGCATGGCATAACATCTGCTATCCTGCGCTCATGTGTTTACACGTCTCCTCTCCTGCTGTGATCTCAAAGCCACAGGTGACAGGAAGGTGCTGCGCCCAAATAGACATATCCTGCAGGTGTCTGAGACGGGGAATCCTGAGTAATTTTACAGGTCTACTTCAAATGTAGTAGGAAGGCCTGCCGTCTTTCAGACGTCTGTTCAGTCATATTGTGGATGCTAACAGTATGAAACAGTATGACATTTTTATCATCATTAGTATTACTCATAGAGTGACCCTCCTTACACGATTTGATTCAGTAATATATACAGTAATATATATATATATATATATATATATATATATATATATTGTTATATAAAAATCATATGAAATGCTGAACATTTATCCTGAATATTTTCAATTAGTGTTGCAAAAAGATTGTCTCATCATGTCTTTCTCCATTTTACAATCGCTTAAGAAGCTGTGCTCTGTGCTTAACAACTCTAACAACAGAGAGAGATGTTGCTGTTGTACTGGGAAACAGACATTCTCTGGGTGCAATAAAAATTGGCTCATTACAGCAAATAATGAAATTATGCAAAGTAATTGCAGGCCTGCATCTGAGAGTAATATTTAGCTTTTTTTTTTAGGTCCCCAAGTGCTTGCTGTCTCATTGAGTCCAGTCCTGATTAAACTGTGACCAGCAGGCAATCTATTCAGCGATGAGAAAGCAAAAAAGCTGTGACACTCACTGTTGTGAGATGTTCATTACACTTCAATTTTTTTAAATTCTGTACTCAATTGAAAATAAGAGCAACAATCAGACGGCACAGAACGAGGATGCCAGATCTGTGCCTCCTTTTTAGCCAGTTCTGACAGCAAAATAATGATCGCCTTTAAAATTGCTTTCATGCGCACTCTGACGACTGAGGCAAAGGCCAGAGCCTCGCTGATTGTGATAATTAATATCTCTGTTATACAAATGGCATATTCCTCAACACAATCGACCATTGGCCCTGATGAGATGCTGGTATAAGCTTCTCATCTTCTACTCGGAGACGGCAATCCGATTCACTGTATTAAACTGTTATTTCTCGGCCTAGCAGACCTGCCTGTCCATAGCAATAAGGCATACATCAGCTTCCATTTGTTTACCTATCTGTCTGAATATTTACAGAAGACTGAGCACCTGACTCGAAGGCTAAACTACAACACGCCGTGCCACACCCACCTGGGGTTCAAACTGGCAACCATCTGGCTGTGATCATAGTTTCCTAACCACGCTGCTGCCCATAATGTAGCAGCTTTGTAAGCTTTGTGTTGTGCATGTTTACCAAAACCTCTTCATAATATTGTTTTATCATTTTATTGTTTTTCACTATCGATTTTGATGTCTACCAAAGGAAATCTAAGTCTGTTTTCTCCTCTGCCTACCTTCAAATCCAATCAAATGTATAATTTATTGATTTATAGATGTAAAAACTGTAGCCAAATACAAATCTACTGTTTGAGAAAGAGTGAGATGTATGTTAAATCTTTAGGCAGTTGAAATATTTTAGCAATAGGATTAAAGGGTAATGCCTCTTATTCTTCTTCAAGCTTTTTGACTGTAATCCTGACCCATCAGTTCCCGCACCATCACCGTCAGTGCCACACTCCCCATGAAAAGGATTATGCCTGATCCTTTCTTTCTACCATGGCAACAGAGGCCCTGACACAAGTCATCGGTTAAAATCAGAGCTGGTGGAGTATGGAGACCAAATAAAGGGATTTTTGAAGCGCAATAACGATTAGAAGGCTGGTGTTGCACCGAGCTATTATTTTACTATCACTTGATCCAGGAGCCCCTCTCAAGTGTGCATTTTCCAGAGCGGCCTATCAGCCGGCTCCGTGCGTCTGCGCAGCTCCGAATGCGCTGTGGCATATGAATAAGCCCTCCATCCGTAAGTCGCACAAGTCACCGCTGAGTAATTACCCATGGTGCTGCACTTCACCAGCACGCTAGCTGCAATTACACTAGCGCCCTCCGCCTGTGCAAACCAAACACTTTTGAGGGACGGGGCTTTATGCGGTTATTCCAAGAGGCTTCGCGAGGTATATGGGACTGCAGCGTGAGAACATTGTCTCGCCCGTTTTTTTACTGGTGAAATAATTTTTTTATTGGCTTTCACGCTTGGTTTTGCATTAACAACAGCAACAACATCCGCCCCATCGCCACCCTCCCCAAACTGCAACCCCCCACATTACCCCACCCCAACCGCACACATTTTATCAAACATATCGAGGAAATATAATAATAAAAAAATATGATTATTAGAATAATAATTATGATAATCATTATAATTCATATCCTGCCTTTATAATTCAAATTGGGTTGTCATTCCCAAAGGCAATTTTCTCCAGACCATACCAGCCTGGGCCCAGCTCTGCACAGATTATGCACACCAGAAAATGCTGTCACAAGACTGGGGATCTGCCAGACTTCTGATAGCGACCAGTTTCTTTCATGTTTTCAATTAACTGTTCTGCCACATACCTTGGAGGTCAACAACCTTTTGTGAGTAGCCAGGAATTTCTGAAGGTTCATTATTGAACAGCACAGAACGTGGCAACTGGTGCGTGGACAGTGCTCAAATCAGGCGGAAAAATTAACACACAAATAAACAAACGGCTTTGCGACTTGCACTCAGAATAGCACACAGCTCGCTATTTAGAACCGATCCGGTCTTATTCAGGCAGTGACCACCCCTTTTCCGGTTTGATTTGGAACTTGGGTTGAGCAACACCAGCATCTCCACCATTTTGATTGTGATAATCAGCCACCTAAAATATACAGGAGAGGAAAGGGGACCAGCACAGAGGGACAGTATACAAAACGACATACTCACAAATAAAAAAACATTTTTAATATACTTTTACCCCAGATTTGAGATATTTTAGTTAGTGATTTGGAAAGCACTAGTAGTAGTGCTCAGCCCATGGTCCTCTCCATGCCATGCTTAGCATGGGATAGCAGTGTTAGGAGAGGGTAACCTTGGGTTGAGCTGCCTGGATGTCCCATATTGTAGACTTTACAAACGGTTGCATCCCCTTATCTGTTCTCTTTTGGAAGCTCACCACAACAGTCAACACCTGCCCTGTGTTTGCCTGTTTTTTTTTTGTTTTTTTTGGCATGCTAAGATAATTGACAGGACTTGAATAGCATTGTCCCAGCTAAACATTGTTTTTTTAGTTTCCAGAACATTCCCATAGGGTCCACGCTCCTGACATGTAGGCATTTTTAGAAACTTTTCTGTTTTAGCTGGGCTATCAATTCTTAAGCAGAAATATTATAAATGTTGACATTTCCACCCTAAATAACCTCAGGCCATTCAACAGAAATTATCTTTGGAGGAAATCGGTGACCTTTTGCTCCAAAGACTTGGCAAATTGGTTCCACCATAAACTGTAGGGAATTGCGTCTTTGCAAATTTAACAAAATCTCATGTCTGATAATATCTTTATGACTCATAGAAGCAATGTTTTACAACAAAAAAAACTGAAATAAGTCAAATATCTAAGTGGGTTAGTCAACTGAATGTGTCCAGCATATGCCAGCAATTGAGATGCCTTGAGACCGGTAAAAAGAGCGGTGCCCCTGTACTACATGAATACTCTTCCATTGAATCACATGCCACTATGCAACACTTGTGTACTGTTGCTAATTATCTCCACTGCAACATGCAACATGAGTGAGTTCGTCCATTACAAAGCTTCAAATCTTAGTCGAGGCATGCACCGAATCATGGAGTCGTTTTACATTCTGTTCCAGGCGTACCCAAGGGTCCTTAAAGTCTTTGAATTAACATTGCCTCGCCTGCACATCATTTCCACGGTCTGTCTGTGACCTTGCCTGTTCAAACAAAAAGGGAGGAAGGCTTTCTGTACCTTTTAATATTTATGTCAATAAAAATAACGGGATGGAAACAACAAAGCCGTTCAACAAAGGCACAATAAAAATGCTGATGGATGAGTATTGAGTTACCCACCGCTGTGTCTGTAAAGGCCGTTTTGTAGCCATTATAAAATGTATACGGTTGCTATCTAACCACTCATGAGTCTTAGAACACTGGCACAAACGAATGGCCAGACGTTATGCTGACAGGACGAGGTGGTATTTGTCTTGCACAATGTTCATCCAATGCCGAACAACACAACATATAGTTACTTTCTTTAAAATGTATTTTAAATGTACGTTCTGTAAATGTATACTTTCTTTTTAAATGTATGTTTTTTGACGTTTATTGTTCTTCGTATTTATAGTACATATATACCCACCACAGAATGCTATAGGTTAAAGAATGCGCACACGGTTCTGGTAGGCCTACTGTACATCCTCTGACCTGTATTTAAACGCAAAACCGAAAAACCAGCTGTGCAAAAAGTGTAAAGCCGTAACAGCCTTTCGTTATCTTGGTCTCCACGCCGCCCACAGCCGAGAAACATCAGTGGCCTCAGAAAAATATAACTTCTCGTGCATCCAAAAAATTGCAAAAAAAATTGCTCGCTCCTCAACAAGGTAAAGAGCCAGTCTACATATAAAAACGATTAGTTTTAAACCAGCTCCGATATATTATATTCCTCATATAGGCTACACTGTTAGAGTTGAATCAACACTGCTAATTTTACCGTGTAAAAATTTGAAGCATGAACATTAGGGTTGCAGCTGCACGTACGTTAACGTGCCATTCCTATTCTGTTGAAAAATAATAACAGCATCATTTTATCTCTGAGCCTTTATGCTTAGGCTTCTTTTTATTTAGTAATTTATCTCACGTATCGTGACTGAATAGACTGGAAGAAATTAATGCAGACGTGGAAATCATTTTGTAAAACTTTCTGTAAATTAGATGTGTAGATGTGTGAATTAAATATTTGAAAAGGGAACAGTCACGGTAAAAAAAAATGCATGCTAAGAATGATGCTTGCGTTACGCTTTGCTGCAAAGAGTGTATGGATTTAGTGGCGCTGGTCTTTATCCAGGGGCCGGTATAACAAGTGGAAATTTGGCAGATGGAAAAAGATAAATACAGTCTGACCCCGATTTTGCCCTTCAGAAAGACTCTAGTGCCATCTATTGAAGAGTAGTCTACCACTATAAATATTTTTTCAACTGTCACAATTCTGTCTGAATTGTGTTTGAATTTAATATTGTCGACGGCTATTTTCTCCAGTGCAAATAGAGAATGTGTGACAGACTGCTCAGGCGTCACACCATCTTGCATTTATTTGGATAGTGAAGCATATTACCTGTTGCGATATTCAAATTGCATTAGCTTTTCATCACACAGTGGGAGTATGGCAACATGTTCAAGTGAGGATATTCAAATAGTCTGGGTTATGCGCTAAAACCTAAAAGGGAAGTTAGAAGTGTATGGGCTATGTGTCCGGCGAGAATGCGCACTTGCGCAAAAAGGCGCAGTCGGCAGCGGCTGAAATTCCAAAATAGCCTAATAGAAATGTATCAGTCTTGGAAATAAACACTTAAACTCGAGGGACATATACATCGGTCTGGCAAGGCTTCAAATAATTGTAACTAAATTAACAGAACAATTACCTTCTTCCAGAAAGTGCGAGTGGACCCACATAACGACCAAACAGCAGATTGAAGCTCCTGCTAAAGCCCACGCGACTCGGAGGATCTGCATCGTGGCAAGCGACTCAAACACGCGTGGAGCGAAGCCAGGGGAATAACAAGAAATCCATGATGCTCCCGTGCACCAAAGTATTAGCAACAACTTAACACGGCTCGTGAAATCCCCTCTCCTGGTGACCTAGACATGCGAATAATTGCGGTTAAAATGAGCACAATCCGTGAATAGAAATGCTCCTGTCCATTTCAATCGGCGGGAAGGGTTTTCATGGCTTGAAAGGAAAATTTAGATATTAAAACAGTTAACTACTGGTGCGGTTATAACCCTGCAGTCATAGAACTACGCCGCATCATTCGAAGTGATTGAATTTCTCACGGTCACTTCAGGTTCAGCTGCTCGCCGGTCTGTCACCGTAGCAGCCCCCACGCTCGTTCTTCCTTGCGCCTCACGGGCAGCGATTCGGCGCGCCGATCAACACTTTCTCCTGTGCATACCGTATTACGTATTACAAGGGATTGCTGCGACACCATGTCCTCTTACAGCAAAACATATTCATTTAGTTTTGCCGTTTTCCACATATGGGAAATCTTATCAAGTACGCGTTGCTTTTTTTGCACTATCCATCTTAGGTGCAATTCATCGCTTATTGCCTTGAAAGATAATTGCAATCCTCTTCCTTTGCACTTAAAGGAAATCCTCAGAAAATCCTTCCCTCAAGACATTTGAAAAGTCAAAATGAAAGCGTGTAAAATGGTTCATCATTCCCATAGCTAGATCCTGGGTCCTGTCCTGGTACAGCCGTAAGCTGTCGCTTTTCTGAATTAAGATGAGTTGAAATGAACGGCTAGTCTGTATCAGCGACACCACCCAGATCAGCTACTATAGGCTTGCCCGTGTTCTTAAAAAGCCGCAGACAGAGGCGCGACTTGCACTCCTTTGTCTTGGTGACGTCATAATTCAACATATACAATCACTCCGTGTACCCCGATATCAAAATGCACGCAACACTAAAACGAACGATTTACGGTGTCCAGCTGTCAACAAGATGTATTTCAGCTTGATATGAACACAAGCGCTGTGCTCTGTTCTGATATCGTATTTAACAGGCTATAATATTCTGGAGTTAATATATTTTGCGATATTTACTTTTGAAGCTGTTTTGCATATTGCTAGTTGAACTGCAATAGTGGAACTGGTCCTCATCACCACGCAAAAAAAAACTTTAGTGAAAAGATAACTAGGACAGTCCTGCATCATAGGCACCTTTTATTGTAGAAAACCTTTTGCTCCACACAACTATCTGTATAGCGCCTCAACTGGAATATTAAAATAGCAAAATCAAAACAATTTTACCAACTTTGCAAAATAACAATTGTGAATGTCCGATACCTTGGAAAAGTACTTTTATTTATGGTGTTTCACACAAAAAAAAGAATAAATGTGGATATTAGGCCATCATAAACATATGTTGGATATAGATATATTTTCATTAAAACAAAACTCATGGCATGTGTTGTAAGCATAGACATATTGCATATGTATAATAACTGGTTATGCAACATGGTTATACGGTACAGTAAGATGTTTAAGGAAGTGCAATGATGCATTTCTCAAGTTACAAAATGTCATCCTACCATCTACTGTATATACTATATTATGAATCCTTCAAAAGCATAGCTAATATAACTATACATTTTACAGTTCCATTATGTGTATTTTCCTCATTTGTCTCTTGTATACCAATATCTGCAGTGGCTATATACCATTTAAGCCGCTAACACGTGTGGCGCATGCGTCTTTTCAGCGTCTCCAAACTAAAATAGGTTTTCATCTTTCTTGATATCCAGTACAGTTTGCTATCAAGCAGACACAAGTAATTATAATTAGTGAAAAATATTTAATGCTGACACCCAGAACAAGGCTGCTGGAACTCGATACATAATATTTAAAAAGATAAATGTTATTGCCGTGAACAAGAAGTGCCCATGTTAAAAGTTTGCTCATGCCAGAAAAGCAGAAAAGGATCAGCTAACGGTAGCAGCTTGGCAATAGCAGGGAGACATAGATAAGGTAGGACATTCATTTTCGACTATTTTAAAATTTGGTACAGTTAATATTATTTCTTAACCTTAGCCTATTGTAGGTAAAGGCAAATTTGAATTACTTCAGCAAACGTCGTTATTAGATGAATTATATAGTGCTATAACTATAGCTACTTGGCTTAGTGTTCTTCAAAGTGACAAAATAGGTTTGATGTCGGCTAATATGGTCAGTTTGCTAGTCCT
Source organism: Synaphobranchus kaupii (assembly GCA_029718625.1). Taxonomy (NCBI): domain Eukaryota; kingdom Metazoa; phylum Chordata; class Actinopteri; order Anguilliformes; family Synaphobranchidae; genus Synaphobranchus; species Synaphobranchus kaupii. The sequence goes on along the minus strand of CM056377.1, from coordinate 14,109,021 downwards.
TCGCTCTCAGAGGAAATGGTTCCAAAAGGCTCCAAAAGGAACCATAACTAGTTCAATGGTTCTTTATCGGTAAAAGTGGTTAAATCTGGGAGCTTTCCCATGTTTCACACCTCCCATAGAGGGTTCTATAAAGAACTACAAAGGGTTCCCCAACTTTTTCTATGAAGACAAGCAAAAAACCCTTTCAGAACCCTTTTCCATAAGTGTGTTTGTCAAACAGATAATGTAGCAACGTCATATAAAATGTGCACAGTAAACATTTTTTAAATAAAGACTAGCATAAATATTGGAGCATTTTAACAGTGTGGTAATTGTGTTGGAAGCGTTTAATTACCAGTTGGCCGACTCAAATGTCACCACAGGTGTACAGGTCATGTTAATTAGAAGGTCAGGACTGCTGTTTTCAGTGAAGACTGTTAATGAGTTTCTAACTTGGGTTAGAAGCAAACATAATACTTTCTAAAGAAATAAATTGTGGTGTGTTGTGTTTTTCAAGCCTATGGATTTGAACAACTGTCTTTAAGGTAGAAACCAGAACGCAGTCCATTTCTATCGACAGCTACACAAACCCTCCGTAACATAGGTGGCTTCCTATAGAGGGCTTCTGTGTTTAACAGGCTTTTTGAGTGTCGTATCCTGTGGTTGGTCGCTGCATTTTCTAAAACAAGAATTTATTGGAGTTTGCTTTGAATAAAGGTAAACAATTGTTCAAACAACATGAAGCACTTATTGCTTGAATGACTGTGTAGTGTGAATGACAGAAAGATTGACACTGTTCTAAGATAAACAGAGCCAGAGCAACAGTGCGCTTATTCCTTGTGCTTACCTTACATATAATATCTTGTGCGTTTATTCATAGTTTAGCTGTGAATAGGTCTGAATGTATTTGTTTTTCTTCATTGCTAATTTTGGTTCATTTCCGTGACCGCTAAACTCTCAGCTATATTGCAATAAACAAATAATCATAGTGCTTAAAATGTGTTCCTTTCTAAGTCAAAGGGAACAGCTCGGCAGAAGTTACATTAACTTTCAATTTCAGTTTAAAGAAAAACAGAAAACAAATTCAGTTTCCAAATTTGATCTAATTTGTAACCATATCAAATACCTGTTGTGCTATTCTCCCTGTTCATTTTCAAAATTCAAGTAAATCAGATCTCTTGAGATTGTCTTATCCAATTTTTGTCATTCATCATCTTTTCAAGATTCTAGGCACAAGCAAGGGCACTTCCGTGTATATCAATCAGATTGATTATTATGATATTTTATCCAGTAAATTCATCCAGTAGAGTCACAATTCTGTGTTATCCATTGCTTGTAAGCATAGCATAATGCATATTGCAGGGCATATTTTCTGTATGGTGCCTGGAAATTTCCTATTTGTAGGAATGACCTGAGAACCAAACAGTGATTCTGTAGAAGTTCTACAAATTTTTTGTTTGGATGTGGCACCTATTTAGAGAACTATCTTTAATAAAATGGCTCCTGGCCTGATATGGTGCAGGTAGGCAGAAACTATTTAGTTTTTTCAGCAGTCAGCTATGCCAGGTGTATGAAGTTACTCTGAGCACCTGGGTTTACTTAAAATAGCAGAGTGACCATCTCTAAAAGCAAAGGAAAAGCTTTCAAATAACAGGCAGTAGACCAGGCTCAGTGTAATTTCACAATACAATAGAAGTCATTTTTCAGTACGTGGAGCTGCTGTGTAGCCATGTAGTAAAAACAGAGACCCTTGGAGTGTTGAAGACCAGGCAGAGCGGGTAGAATTGTGAGCCTTGATTGGCTGAATGTGTGTGTGTTTTTGTGTGTGTGAGTGAGTGACTGAGTGAGTGAATGAGGGCAGTTGACTGTCCTCATTTCAGAAAAGTCAGTAATGCTCAAACTATGTTGGCAACATATCAATGCTGCATGGCTAAAAGGCAGATTTCATTATTACTTGAAAACCACCTTTTTAAACCATTGTACCATAGAGAATAACAACAACATTGTCATGTCTTAACAGAAACATTTATTTAACAGTCTAATCTGCTTTCCAGCTTAACTTGCAGATGCTCATTATTTTTAAATTGCAGAAGGGAAATTCGCTATGAATGCAATCAAATACACAGGAATGCTAAAGACGTAAAACAAGGAAACATTTGTTTTGAATGTTGATATGGCTGCCGTCTTAAGCCCTGTTAGTTTTAGGGAAATCCTGAGGTAATTATAGTAGTCAACGTCCTCTGTGTCTAGATTGTGACAATTCGATCAACAAAAGCATTGGCTTTTTGTGTGAGTTCTGTGTAATCCTGTTTTGTCAATCTTGCGGTATTATCGTGTTATTATTTATTTTTTAAAATGTTAGCAACTGAATTTCCTGGCGACCAGCTGGTTCATTAGATTTATCTATTTGCCCGCCAGATTGGACGTGTCTGCCGAAAATCTAAATGAGAATACTTTTAATTAAGTGTTGATATGTGATTAAGGAGAATCCTGTCTGTGGTAAGTGTTTTTGCTCTTACTTACCTGTCAGTTAGCAGGGACTCTCCAGGGGCAATCTCAGCTCAAAGGAATGCATTTATTGAGAAACTTGAATCATTGTCTGGGGATAAGTTTTGAATTTATTTTTATTATTGGGTTATGAAAGTCTTTTTCCATTTTGTGTGCGGCGGGTGATTTTTTGTCAGGGTTTGACAAGCACTTAATAACAAATAAGGAAAGCAATCCTAAACTTTACCAATCCTAAACTGGTGATAAACCTAGAAATTGGAATAATCCTCAAATAGATGTGATCAAACACTTGAGTTAACAATATGGGAAATATAAGATATAAGACATTCTATATAACTTGTCAGCTTTCCAAGTATGTAAATGTTAATTTATACGCAGATAAGTAATTAGATGCCCCGCTCTATTAGCAGAAACCACCCTGAGGGCTTGTTTGCTTGTTTGAGAGGAGATAATCTGTCTTGAGTGGAGTGCCTGAGGTTTCCTCTCACCCTTATAAGTGTAGTTCTTCAGCACATTTTTTTAGTTTGAGAACTGTTCCTATTAAAAGGGAGCATGGGAATGTGAAGTACTTACTTACTTCTTACTTACTTACTTACTTAGTGCCCAGTGCATTTAAAAGCTTGCCAGGTCATGTAGTAGAGGCAGAGACTATGGGGCAGGGGTCTTCAACCTTATCCCGCAAGGGCCAGTGTGGGTGCGTGCTTTTGTTCCAACCAAGCAGTTACACACCTGATTCTCCTAATCAAGGTCCTTAGCAAAGACTCTAGTGATTGATTAGTAGAATCAGGTGTGTAACATTTTGGTTGGAACAAAAGCCCACACCCACACCAGCCCTTGCGGGATAAGGTTGAAGACCCCTGCTCTAGGGGCTCTATCTTGGTGATCTTAGCGCTTGGTCTAAGCGCATGGCGTGCATTTAGGGCGTGTCCAAGTCCACTTTTGCTAGTTTGTCAGCGTGTTTTTGAGCGCTAAGCACAACACAACGTGCAAATGGGCTGAACTTAGTCTCTTCATTAATTATAGGTGTGTCTTGAGTGTAACATGCAATAAACCAATCAAAATGTCATATCCCATTCCCTTTAAAAGCCTGCTTTTCCACCTTGGCGGATTGCTTATATGATGGCGCAACAGACATGCTCCTGCATGTGTAGTGCGAGCAAGTAATAGGCTATATGGATCAATAGTAGGATCAATATTATTCGGACAAACCATTATGACGCGTTTTGATATACACAATAATAATCTTTAACATTAGGGTTTAATACCGGCACAAGTTCCCGGGAATTCCCGACAGTGCTGTTATCTTAGAAAATATAGCCTATGCGGTTAAATTTTGTTAAAAGCACCTGTAACAGGTGAGAATAATGGCTACCAGAATGGCTTCCGTCTCACCTTAGAAAACGCCAAATTAGCCTGCTTGTTTAACAAATTTCGTTTGATTATACAATGAAGCATTATCAAACACCGATTCCATGAGACTGTTCTCATAGAGTTCTCAAAGTTCAAGCTTCATCCGAAGTTCATTATGTGCATTATAATATTGATTAGTAACATAAATACCGTTATTTTGCCTTAATGATGACGCTAGTACATGCACTAAAGCTATCAAGTTGGGAACCCATAGGTTCACGCATATTTTCCCTTGTTTTATAATGTCCTGTTTATGGAAATGTGACCAACCTGTTTTACTGGTAGCGTAATACTTTAACATAATTAAGTCCACTTTACCAGGAAGACCATGAAACGTGCGATTTACAGCAGGGGAAACACACCTGCTCCTGCATGAAGTTAAAGAGCACATGCAGAGAATGGCATTAAAATTCATTGTTAAAAATGTATTGTGTAATGTGCTGCCAACTTGTTTTTGTTTCTAATTGGACTCTTAGTTCTCTTTAAAATTGTTTCAGCTGGGTTTTAATAAGATGAGAGTATGCAAACCTGGTCACTGTAATTAAAAAAATATGAAGGACGAAGAATAAGGTTAAAATTCAGTTAACATGGTGAAATTTTAATTAATCTCCGTTTTTTAACCATAGGCTATCGAAAAAACTTTATGCACAGCGAATCCCGGGGACTGTAGCCTAGGCTATTTGAAAAACAATACACTGGACAAGGTTTTGAACTAAACCATTCTATTTACTTACAGGCTGTAGGCCTAGATGAAGTGAGCTGTATTGTAATGACATCTGAAGCGCATTTTCAGAACTCAAATGTCCGTCTATTGCAGTGCGAGAGTTTTCCATTGAATGGCAATTCACGCATTAGGTGGAAATGACAATTTGCACATTAGGCTTGATATAGGACTATGTTTTCAGCAGTAATATATTATTGGCAAATATAGGCAAAATCATAGCTTGATCCAGGATAATTGTGGATAGTCTATACAAGTAACCTTACGCGTACCATCGCACATTGCCTAGATGTTGATGGAGTGGGCTGAAAGCAATTTAATGTGGCATTCCCCTTCACTGAGGGACAGGTATGTGGTCTTTGACCTATGGACCCTTTTATTATTATGCATTTTTTGATATAGCCTACACAATAATATTTCACATTATAATATTGATATTTTTAGTCATGCTTGTGCGCGCCCCTGTGTGTAACAGACAGGAGGGTGTACGCGCATTGCGCACACGCCTATGTAGACGCACTTATATGCACCGTTAAAATAACATGTAAACAACTGTGACATGGCTTTAGACCAGGTTGGTTTTAGCGCAAGTGCTTTCTGCTGGCTCAAGATAGCAATACGCCTCATCTTATGACCAACACGCCCAGTTCACTTGCAATGGGTGCAAGAATACTTGGTATTTAAACGACGTGAGCGCTAGGCACTATAATGAACCCCGAGCCGGGTGTAAGATAGCAATGACACTTGCGTTTGGGTTAGTGCCGCTTAGCGCCGGGTGTAAGATAGGGCCCTTGGTGTTAGTGGGGCTATTAGTGCTTGATGCCTTTTGAAGGGCGGTGTAGAGCATGTACAATGCAATGACCACGCCCAAGCCACGCCCTCCTCCCAAACCTGAGTATGCAGTATGAGCCGTACCAATAACCCACATTCAGTTTTATCTGTGTACGTATGTACAGGCGACCTACCATTTTTGCTGTTGTGCAAGCGGTCAACAGCAACAGAAATGGTTCAACAGCATGCAAGCGCAGGTGAACCTTTGGGAAATTTATACCTGCACTAGCCTTCTCTCAGATCCACTGTTTCTAGATTCTTTAAAGCTTCTGGAAAGGGACACTACAGTTTGCGAGATTGGTTTCAGGTTTTTTTCCTGGCGCCAATCAGATTAGCCATCATTGAGCTGGCTGGTTGGTAAATCCCATCCTGTTCCTAATTTCATCCCTACTATCTGTATCTAATTGGACCCCTGTAGTGTTATCGATCAGTGCACTACGAGCAGAGATTTATCCCAAGTACAGAGATGTCAGAAGGTTTCAGTAGTTATTAGCATTGTACGTGATGTCCCTAATTCGTAGGCACTGAAATGCCTTTTGTTTAAAAACCTGTTTCAAATTTAAACATACTTGCCTGCCAAGGGGATGCGGGAAAAGTTTGATACATCAAGCCTGACCTGTCATATGCAGTGTTGTCTCTATCTAATTTGATATTGTTTACACAAGCTGGAAAACATATGCAGGCTTGTCAAGACAATTGCGTATCCAAACAATCTTTATATAAAAACAAGAAATGACAGCGGAAGAGGCTCCTTTTCGTGACAATATCACACCTGAGGCAGGGTAAGAAAAGATTAGAAATGTAAAAATCTGTGCCGTGCTTCTACAAACGCGGCCGCCACCCCCACCCCCACCCCCCCCCCACCCCCTCCTCCTCACAAGATAGAAAGTAATCGGCGCCGACAACGATGGCGAGATGACAGCCGAGGAGGAGGCTAGAGGAACAGACATTTGAGAGAGACGGAAGAGAAAAATATCAATACGCAGCTCAAAGAGAGAGAGAGGGAGGGAGGGAGGGAAGGAGGGAGAGAGAGAGAGAGAGTTATAGGAGGAGCCTATACTCCTCATCTTAAGACCAACACGCCCAGTTCACTTGCAACGGGCGCAAGAATGCATGGTAGTTAAAGGACGTGAGCGTTAGGCGTTATAATGAACCCAGCGCCGGGTGGAAGATAGCAAAGACACTTGTGTTTGGGTTAGCGCCACTTTGCGCCGGGTGTAAGATCGGGCCCCAGGTGTGGCTAATTAACTGTGTTATCAGCTGCTTTAATTGATCAACTAAGTACCAAGTAACAACAAAACTCGCAGACCCAGCAGCCCTCCAGGACCAGGGTTGAGAAACACTGTTCTAGAGACACCTGTTAGTAACCTGTGGTCTCTTTTGGAGAGGTTGGCTTTAAAGTCTTTAAGCCTAAATAGAGTTCAGTAGAGCTGGTACCAGAGCCTTTAATTTCATACCATCCCTGGGAGTAAAAGGCTCCTTGGATCGGCACTGAAAAGTACAAATTTTAAAAAACGAGTGTTGCGCATGGTGTGAATCCGGGCAGCTCAGTGGCGGATTTCAATAATGCGCTCTTCTGATGTATAATTTAACAGGTGTATCAGACAGGGCCAAGTCGCCACTGGCGACTCGGTAACCACGGGCACATGATTGACGGCTCACGTAGCGTTTGTATAACAGGCATTTGCCTGGTTTCAATTTTTCTACAAAAGCAGCGTAGCCTTCAGTTTAACCTGCCGGGCTTTTTCCGCAAGCGATAAGCCGTCCTGTGACAGGTATCCGGGAGGTGTGCAGTAGGCCCTTCAGAATGAAGTGGGAAGAAGCCACACCTGAAATAATCCTGTGAAATGGTCACGTCTCCACCAGCGTATGAGCCAGCACCATAACAGGTGCCCTGCAATGGCGGAAAATGCATCTCCAGGCCTTTGACATCGAGCCGCCTCGCAGAACACAGATCCACTTTGTCTCTGCCCAACCAGGGCAGCATTCAAAGGCTCACATTCAAAGGCCTCGGGTCTCACAGGTCCTTAGAGCCGCGCTGTAAATCCTTGACTAAAACGGCTGCGGGTTCCAATCCCACTTTATTCTCACCGTTCTGCGTTTCATAAACTGTCAGCCGTGTAAGCGTGTGGTAAAGAATGTGCGAAACGCGAAGCTGGGGATGTTGTGAAATCTGTATGTAAATAATGTGGGTGTGGTGCAGATGTGAGCAAACCCCACACATGTGATGGCATTTGTTTCAGGGCACAGAGGCTCACTTAGTTACTGCAGGGTCCATTTTGTGGTCTGCATTAGGCCTGGGCATCTGCACAGTATTTCTGAGTTTGTACGTTCTTCTGTGAACAATTATTTTCATATACGTTAAAATTAGGCAGGAGGATATTACATTTATTTTATTTATGTATTCATTTTGGTGGGGGGGGGGTGGTCTTTTACTAAGACAAGAATATTTGCTGATCTGAAAATTTCACCCACAGGTGCTTGGAGAGGATAATTCCATAGAAATAGAAACACCTGAACCTCAAAATAATGTTTCAGAAAGCAGACTGCAAACATGGTGCAGGGTGATCATTTAGCACGGTGATCCTTTAGCACGGAGATCCTTCAGTATGGTGATCCTTTAGCACAGGGATCCTTTAGCATGGTGATCCTTTAAAATGGTGTTCCTTTAGCACAGTGATTATTTAGCATGGTGATCCTTTAGCACGGTGATCCTTTAGCATGAGGGTCCTTCAGCACGGTGATCCTTTAGCATGGTGATCCTTCAGCATGAGGATCCTTCAGCACGGGGATTCTTTAGCATGGTGATCCTTTAGCACGGTGATTCTTCAGCATGGTGATCCTTTAGCACGGGGATCCTTTAGCATGGTGATTCTTTAGCATGGTGATCCTTTAGCACAGTGATTCTTCAGCATGGTGATCCTTCAGCACAGGGAATAATTTAGCACGGTGATCCTTCAGCACAGGGATCCTTTAGCATGGTGATTCTTTAGCATGGTGATCCTTTAGCATGGTGATCCTTCAGCACGGTGATCCTTCAGCACGGGGATCCTTTAGCATGGTGATCCTTTAGCACAGTGATTCTTCAGCATGGTGATCCTTCAGCACAGGGAATAATTTAGCACGGTTATCCTTCAGCACAGGGATCCTTTAGCATGGTGATTCTTTAGCATGGTGATCCTTTAGCACAGGGATTCTTTAGCATGGTGATCCTTTAGCGCGGGGATTTTTCAGCACGGTGATCCTTTAGCACGGTGATTCTTTAGCATGGTGATCCTTTAGCACGGTGATCCTTCAGCACGGTGATCCTTCAGCACGGGGATCCTTTAGCATGGTGATCCTTTAGCACGGTGATCCTTCAGTACGGTGATTCTTTAGCACGGGGATCCTTCAGCATGGTGATCCTTCAGTACGGGTTCTTTAGCACGGTGATCCTTCAGTACGGTGATCCTTCAGCACAGGGATCCTTCAGCATGGTGATCCTTCAGCATGGTGATTCTTTAGCATGGTGATTCTTTAGCATGGTGATCCTTTAGCACAGGGATCCTTTAGCATGGTGATTCCACCTGCAGTTGATCAGTTTTTGCCGTACCCCAATTCAGAAAAGCAGTCCCCTTCATATCACTGCACCCCTGCATTTAGCATAGTGTTGGGAGCCTTTTCCACACAGTGTACAGTCTGAAGGGCCCAGCACTATATCGGAAGTATCTATGCACTGCTTATCTGGGTCCTCTCTTCTCTTGACCGCCGTTTAGTGAAATGCCTGTGAAATCGCCTCCATTTGGGGAGACGGCTTAGACTCTTCAGCGAAGGAGGGGATTTACGGCGCTAAGCTGGGCCTGTGCCAGACGCCGCGGCATCAGTGTTTTTGGAGGTCCCGCTCGCTTTCGTGTTCTCGGCCTCGCCGTGAGCGCTAACACATTCATCACACCGACGCCACAAGCCTGTATCGCTCTCTCCCTAAGTCCCCCGGTAACCCCCCTCTACCCCCCGAGGGTGCGCTTCAGTGCTGTTGTCACCTGGGAGGTGACCCTGAGAATTAGGAGTGTTGGGGTCCTTTAAATGCAGTCTTCCGCCAGATTCACTTACAGTAATGGCCTAAAACATATTTTGGCAAAGAGACATCCACGGCCAGGCAGTGTGCAGTAATGATGCTCAGAGAGCCTAACAGAGCTCAGTGCATTGTGGGAAAGGTCAGCCTGCCCAAGCGCCAGCACTTTACTTATTCTGTTATGAGCCACGCAGCCTCAGCTGTGCATTTCAGACTCAGTGCTTATGCGGGTACGGCGGGTGGGTTGTGCGCATGTACTGCATATATTCATCATTTATGTACATATTTATGAGCAGTGATGTGGAAACAAAATGTGTGGCTGTGTAAATTGCCTTTTCGAAAGCAGCTTCTCGTGCCGAGCCCACCACACCCCACCACCTAACTCCCCCCCCCCACCCCACCCATTGGTGTTTTCAGCTTAAAGGAGCCCTGGCGGGTTGGGGGGGGGGGGGGGGGGGGGGCGATGAACACGCACCACCACCTGTCACCTGTGCTGATAGAACTGCAGGGACTATTGAACATAAGGCAACTCCAGGTCTTCATCTGCAGGGAGGTGGGGAGTACCCACAATGCTCCCCACCTCCCTGCATGTGAAGAGCTGGAGATGCCTTATGTTCAATAGTCCCTGTATTCAGTGCAGGGAGTGAGGCATGCTGGGATGCCAGTAGAGGGGAGGAGTTAAAAGCAGGGGGGGGCGGGGTCTTCAGTCGTGCTGACTTGTCAAAGCACGTATCTCACCGCTAATGGCAAGAGGTTAAAGTTTAAACACTGCCAGAGTCATTGTTTTGTGTTTCACAGCGATGTAATCTACTGCATACTATTTTATCTACAAGACCATTTTCTTTCACCCGTGTTGCTGGTTACTGTCTTTTTATCGGTATATTTTTTTCCTTCCCTGTCCCATCTTTGCGTAGTCCTCTGAATTGTGAGGAGCGCAGGACTCGGACGTGCTAACAAAATTTAACTGAGTGAAGTGATGAGCAGTTAGGCACCAAATTGTGGGGAGAGACTCCCAGCCACGGTCACCACTGCCACCGTTTCCTGTACTTCCTGTTGCAGGGACCAGTGCTTGTGCTGGATGTGCCCACTGGGAGATCCCAATAAATTGTTCTCTGAAATGTTTCTTTGGGCACTTTACTGTGCTGTACGGACAGTCTTATTACAATTAAAAAAGCTTCATACTGTGTCATGTGTTTAGGAACAGACTTTTCTCAAGAAATGGATATTGTCCATGTTTTCACATTATATTTTTAGTTTTCCTTCTGTTTTTTTTCTTCTGTTTTACCATTAAATCACCTTAAATGTTTTTTTTCTCTCTCTCTCTTTGAAGGCGAGATTTGACGCCTTTTAGTTTGGCTGGATTCACGTTGCCGGGGGTTGGGTGTGCATCGCTACGGTAACGGCTCTCGCCGCCGCATTTCCTTCCACCGGCGTGAGGCGGGCCCTTTATCCCGGCTCGGCGCCATATGCTCCGCTTTGACAGGTGCACTCCGTCGGTGTCTGCACCTCCCGGCGAAAATCCACAGGCCAATTACGCGCCATTAGAGGAGAGGAATCTCGCACTCGAGCAAATTAATTTAGGGTTGCCTGGAGGACCGAGGAGAAGGAATGAGAAACGCTTGTTCTCATTCCGCTGAACGGCATCACAGCCTTGGGCGTTTCACAAGCATGCTAAACCCCTCTGATTGATAACTGGTATAATCATGAAAATGCACAAAGTCCCGTAATTTAAGCAAATCCACTTTTACGCAAGGCACTCCAGGCTAATTTGCTGTCTGATGTATTTAAATGCATTTTGTTTCCTGGGGCTTGCTTTTCCATGCAGAATTCAGCCTGGATACAGTGCGGCATGCTTGCAACGTTGCAGAAAGGCTGCCATAGCGTCACAGGAACGTTGTGCGAACGTAGCGCAGCACCGGAGTAATTAGATCCCTCATGATTCTCTGTTGATGGGCGGCAGCCATGGAGTCCAGTCCGTCCCTTCCCCGCTCGTCTGATCTCAAGTCATATTTACAGCATGTGTGCTCTTCTGTAAAGGCCACTGGTAAGAGCTGTGATACCCACCTGGTAACAGTGCGGCCTCCTGTAGCTCCTGGAACCATCTGAGTGTAATGCAAATCAACACATAGTTCATAATAGTTATAATAATAATGCAGGTGCTGTTGGACTTGCAGTATGTGGGGTATGGTGGTAATGTTAATTGTTCATCGCACACTGTATTTAATAAGCATCGTGGATATGGCGATCTGTGGGACGGTGCGAGTTAGCTAGCAGTAGTGTCTACATTTCAATGTTTTATATTGTGCAGTCATTTTTGAAAATACTGTTGTTTTCAGTCAGTAAATGTTTGAAATGAGGGCTCCAGAATAGCAGGCCTCAATATGACACAGTCGTAGTGTAGTGCCGTACACCATAACCTTGACCATGGACATTGAGATGTTAGTAGACACTGGGAATAAGTGACTTGGGGAGAATTCACCCACTTTAGGAGGCCCAGACATGGCACAAAGGAGTAACCCCTGCATATGCCAGTGTCTTATATGTGCTGTAGAGTGTATGCTGTTCTGTAATGAAAAGGGTCAGTTTGGGGAGGTTGAGCCATGTCTTCAGAATGTGCCGGAAGAGTGACTAGGGCACGTGAAGGCCGCACAGCCTGCGCCCAGCCTGAGCAACCCGCTGATATTTACTCATTGCCTTCGCCCACACGCTGCCCTCGGCCGCACGGCATGCTGGGAGATCCAGCCTGTTGTTTTTCACATCGGGCCAGGTGCATCCTGGGAGATTGCGGCTGTCCATTATCTACACAAGGCCAGGTGCATGCTGGGCCAGGGGGGATCAGAGTGTCTCGCTAGGAGAGGACGGGTCCCCCCGCCGCCGCCTTTCCGCCCCCCAGTTCCGAGAGAACGGAGAGACCCGCCACATCAGAGCGGTGCGAGGGCCTCTGTACCAGGCTTCAGAGCTGTCAGGGTGACTAATGATTGCATCTTCAGGCGTCTCTGAGCCTTTCGCACCAGCAGGCCTCTTCCTCCGTGCCTGCCAAGGGCGAGTGGGTCATTCTCAGTCCCAGGGAAAGCATGCCTTTGCACCTGCGCTGTTACAGACAGCCGAGACCGATGCTCTCCGCACTCAGGTTCATAGCCATCACTGGGTTTAATCAGCTTAAAGGCCAGAATGTGTGATTAATATGTGCGGCTACCGTAAACTAAACGGCCGTTTCTGCATGGGGGGCTTTCACTGGAAATTGAGAAAGGAACTGGCGTTTTTTTTTTACTTCGTTGGAGTGGTCACAAAACTGCCCATTGAAATTAATTGAGAGTGAGTTATTATAATACAAAAAAGCCACATCTATTAATAAAGTTAAGGACAAGCCACTATAGGATAACATTACATTATTATTGTGCTTGCACATGCCCTTTATTCACACCAGCTTTTATTTTTGCATGCTGTCCATTTCTATGGCTGGATATTTACTGAAGCGATTCAGGGTGTGTACCTCAAAGGTACAATGTCAGTGCCACAGGAATTGAACCTACAAAGACTTACAAAACCACCACTGCCCTAACAACTACACATGCAATAAGCTCCCCCTATAGTTACTTTACCTTTCCAGCTCAAGAAGCATCAGTGCTCTGGGTTGTCTGAAACAGACATACCACTTTGGACCAATGATTCTGTAACATGGCTGTGTAACGATGCCTCTGTAATGTGCCTGTGTAACGATGCCTATGTAACACCGGTGTGTAATCAATCGTACCCCAAGTTGCCACGCTCGATGCCTGAATTCCGTCTGTGACAGATATATTTTCAGAAGAAATTCCCCGTTAGCAATAACCAGCAGCTTCATTTTGGTGCACAGAAGAAGCAGTTAACGAAATGTAACTAAATAGCCCCTGGTGGGGAACCCCCTTCCCCCCTATAGAAGTAACTAAGCCATGCTGCACTGGCCCATAAACATTTTTCTTATCAGGTAACATGCACTCCTGCAACATTATTGCAGCAATTTCATTTATCGGGGATTGGTGGTTGGTGGCCTATCGGGCTTTAAGAGGTCAGGCTTGAGGCCTGTGGGCTGTGCTTTTTTACGCTTTTTGGGCGTTTTTTGCACAGGTGCTGGACAGGCAGCCACATCTGACCGCATAGGACACTGCAGATACTGAGCATTGTGGGAATATGCAGACAGTCTTATGATATGAAACCTTAACACAGTACCAGTCAATATAATTTTGACAGCCTTATTGTAATCATTGATTACCCCACAGCTGGACAATCCATCACTCTGCAAGGGCAAACTCCTCTCAACACGTCTTCACATAACGCAAGTCAAATGTGTAACATGTGTCTATGCTTTATTCTTTTTGGCCCCTTATTAAAAGAGCATATTCCGTGCCGTGAAAGCACTAATTTGCAGTGTAGTGATGTGCCACTATGCCTGGTATGAAATACTGACTGTGCATAAACACACGCACACCCACATCGCAGAGTCGGCGACACACACTCACACGCACACACAGTTGGATGTTGCATCACCCTTGGATGGAAGATTTCAGTCAGCAAGCTTGTTCCCTGCCTCATCTCATAAGAACAGCTCCCTGGTTAGTTGGACTACTGCAGTGTATCTGCCCATAAACCATTACCGGTGCCCATTGCCACCTAGTGGTGACACTAAGCTACTGTAATTGTTTTTGGGGAGCCAGACAGTTAAGCCAAAGGCAAAAGCACAGCTCTGGCCAGAGTAATCGTAATCATTTTATGGTGTCGCACTGAAGATAATTTAATTTCCTGAAACACACCTATAATCACCCCCGCCATGTTGATGGAACAGGGGAAAAAAAACTGAAAGCACCACTAAAAAGAGAAGACGCTTAATGAATTTTACTGCCCAGGGGTCACACGGGGATACATTTAGTCTAATTCCTGCTGTAAATTTATACCATTTTTCTGGCGGTTGCTATGCAAAGCACGCAAGGACACTCAAGGCAAGCCATAAACTACCCCTTCAGCCATTCTGGGGCCAGAGTAATAGTGGCTCAGGCAATAACTGTGGGAGAGAATAAAAGAAAGTTTAAAATGACCAGGAAGCCAATAATTGGATAATTTGACACAATGTGCATTTCCATTCTATTCATCCTGCAGCAGTGTGAGCTGTTTAGACGTCCTTATAGGGAAGCGACGGGCCAGAATTGAAACTGCGTGACGAGGCGCATTAGGGATGTCGGGGGGGGGTGGGGGTGCGGTATGAGGGGGTCGACTGATCGTACGGCGGGACTGCCTTGAACACAATGCCTTTAAATGTCTGCTACTTGTATGGAGGCCCTCTAAAAATCGCAGCGAGCGAACGGCGAGGACAAGAGGGTCTAAACGCAGCGGCGAGGCCCCGTCGCGCCCAGGGGAACTGTCTGCTGTACAGATTGGGCCGTCACTGCGCTGAATGCCGCGCTGAGCTCCCTGGGTAATTCCTCTGACTAGCGCTGTTGGGTCTGCGGGAGAGCTTTGGCCGACGCTGTGATGATGCAGAGTCAATGCAGGGAGGCTCCCCCTGAATGCATTACGTTTGGAAGGCGTGCTCATCCCGGGATGTCACTGTTGATACCAAGCACTTTTTAGTGGGGTCGGAACGTACGCTTTAAAAGCCAACATTTTACCGGCGTAATAACGGCGAAGCCCACTTCAATAGTGCCACTCTGGTGGTTTACATTCCAGCGTTTATCCCTGCCACAGCCCCTCTACTCCATACAGCCACACACACACACACACACACACACACACACACACACACCCCACACACATGCACACACACACACGCACACACACACATCTATACGTGCAGACTCATATGCAAAACAGAGACTACACTGCTATTTTGTAGGGCGGCAGTGTAGTATTATGGTTAAGGAACTGGGATTGTAATCGAAAGATTGCAGGTTCGATTCCCAGGTAGGACACTGCTGTTGAACCATTGAGCAAGGTACTTCACCTGCATTGCTTCAGTATGTATCAATGGATACTATGTATAAAATGCGTAAATGCTGTGTAAGTCGCTCTGGATAAGAGTGTCTGCTAAATGCCTGTAATGTAATGTAATGTTGTATGTATTTATACATGTGTTGTGCCGAATATCCCGTGTGACTTAGAATCCCCTATTTAGGGCTGTGCTGTACTAACATGTTGTGCCTCTCTGAGCTGGGATTGTTGCTCTGGGCTGTGGGCAAACTGTGAGAGTAGTGTGCAACTTCAAATTGGCTGGGGAAATTAATATAAATGAATTAGAGTACTCTGTAAAGGTCAGATTTCCACATCCTATAAAGTCATTTTTTTAATTTTTTTATGGATAATACAGAAGAAAAAGTATGCAAAACCTTTGCCATTATGACATTATGGTAATGTAACTGTTTTCAATGCATTCTTTCTACTATTTCACCCTGGCAGGTATTACAACCTTGCCAGAGGAGCATTTTCTTTATATTATTCCAGATAGGCAAGGCTCTCTTTTGGCACAACTTGTGCTTACAACCCTGACTCAGGTTTTTTTGTTCAGTGAGAAAGGCTTACAAACCATACAAGCAACCATACAAAACCATATGAAAAAAAGGCTATTTATTATATACAGTGGGGACCAAAAGTTTGAGGGCAGTGACACAATGTTTGTTGTTTTGGCTCTGTATTCCAGAACATTGAATTGAAATGGAACAGTGACTATGAGGTTAAAATGCAGACTTTCAGCTTTAATTTGAGGGTTTTTACATCCATATCGGGTGAACCGTGTAGCAATTGTAGCCCTTTTAATACATAGTCCCCCCCCCACCCCCATTTTAGGGGACGAAAAGTAATTGGACAAATTAAAATAAACTTATATAAAGTCATCATATTTAATATTTGGTTATATATCCTTTGCCATGACTTCCTGATGTATGTGACCCAACAACATAAAAATACTATTGATATCTTATTTTCTGATACTCTTACTCTCTGCATTTGAATGGATCTGGGAATTGGGGGGGGGGGGGGGGGGGTGGCTAGATTAAGCTGTAAATTACACTGGAACAGTATGGATCACATGGTTGTCTAAATGGCTCTAAGTCTTCAAGGCTCTGAGGTATCAAACAAGCCTCAAACCATCACTCACCTGCCAAAGTTAAATCCTTTGCGTCCCCTAAAATTGGGGGGGGGGGCTATGTATAAAAAGGGCTACAATTGCTATACGGGTTCATCCAATATGTACGTATGTATAAACCCTCAAATTAAAGCTGAAAGTCTGCACTTTAACCTCATAGTCACTGTTCCATTTCAAATCTAATGTTCTGGAATACAGAGCCAAAACAACAAAAATTGTGTCACTGCCCTCAAACTTTTGGTCTCCAGTGTATATATTATTATTATTATTTGGTAGGGTTGACAGCCTGTTTTCTGCCTTGCTTCATGCTATGAGGAGGGGCTTTTTGTTAGCCTTGGATTTGATGCATGTTCAGTTATGGCACCTGTGTAGCCATTACTTTCTCTTTGAAAGAGCCAGGCTGTTTACTGATCAGGCCTGCAGTAAGTGAACTGTGGGTAAAAATAGTTTTCTAAATCCTTCATTCCAGCTGAATTGTCCCAGCGTGGGTACTTTGTAAAGTTACGAGAATTATGAACACTATAATGCTTCAACACCCATTTGAAATGACATACAATACAGGCATGTCAGTGTGGCTAAAGGAATTCTCAGTACAAGTTTTATCATAAAAACAATATGTAGAACCTTTAAAATAAATCCCCTTTTTTTGGGATGACCTTTGACAGTTAACTGTGTAACTGGAAACTCATAATGTTAAAGTCCAAAAGTATTGTAAATGCTTTCAGTTTATGATAGTGATTATTAGGTATTTCTTAAAAATGTTCTGTACATCAAAAAAACTCACTTTTGTGTTTTTTTTAAGTTTTTTTTAAAAATAGATACTGTTATGCTGTGGCGCTTGTATACAGGGGGTGGACAAAATATCAGAAACCCCCAACTGAATATCTAGTAACTAATAACGAGTAGGCCCACCCTTTGCCTTTAAAAACTGTTTCAATCCTTCTAGGAATGCTATCATACAATTTCTGAACTGTATGCAGTGGGATATCGGCCCATTGTTCAAGAAGGACAGTCTCCAGTTCTCCCATAACGGTTCAATTATGTTTAGATCTGGTGATTCCACAGGCCATGGAAGGCATTTGATGTCATCCTCGTGTTCTTGGAACCATTCTTTAATGTTTTTAGCAGTGTGTATGGGGGCGTTATGATGTTGCAATATGGAGACATCGTGGGGGAACAGTGTTTGCACCATAGGGTGCACCTAGTTACACGTCCATGGAGAGCAATGAAATGTCCCCTGGAATGGCTGCCCATACCATTACAGAACCACCACACTTAACAGTTGGCAACAGACATTGTGGATTGAATGCCTCCGTAGGCTTTCTCCAAACATAAACCCGTCCAGATGTATTAAAAAGAGTAAAAGATTACCCATCAGACCATATCACTTTTCTCCATTTCTCAGGGGTCCAGGTTTTGTGTTCCTTACACCATGTTATGCGTTTTTGTGCATTAGCCTTGGATACAAATGGTTTCCGAATGGCGGCCCTGCCATAAATAGAGAAGAAGGGTGTCATGAGTACTCTGTGGATAAAATCGGATGCTGACGTCTAGCAAAAATATATTTATTAGGACAATTACATAGTGCAAAAAAATTCAATAAGTGCACATTAAAAAGAAGGAATCGGCTAGATTCTAGTCTAGCCGATTCCTTCTTTTTCACGTGCACTTATTGTATTTTTTTGTGTGTGTGCTCCTGACACCTTCTTCTCTATACTGACATTCCCTGAATGCACCTGTGATAACTCTTATGTACTGAACGCAACAATTTTTCCTTTTTCAATTTGGCCCTGCTATAAATACCAGCTTTGTGAAGCTCACAGCATACTGTTTTTGTTGAGACTGGTTCAGATATGGATTGATTCAATTCTGTAATGATTTTTAGAGCTGTAGGTCTGTGGTTATTAGCAACTATCCTATCTAGTCTGTCTCTGTCGGAGAGCTTTGACTTGCAGCCACAGTTCTTTTTCACTGATGCTGTTTTTTGGCGTTGTGCATATGTTGTCATAATTTTGACACTGTTCCCCTTGCCACCTTAAATAATTTTGCCATTTTTGTGACCGACACACCTGCAATTCGGGCACCAACTATTTGGCCCCTTTGGAACTCTGTTAGTATCCTCATCTTGCTTTGGAGACTTACCTAGCAAAGTGCTGCTGGTTATACCTCTTTTAGCAGACACATTCTGCTAATTGGCATTCAAATGAATAGGAATCACCTGTATAGATGCTTTTGTAATTGTGGTTTAGATGCTTCAAAGTTTAGATGCTTCAAAATATACACCCCCCTGTATATGTTAGTAAGGGACAGGATGCAATAGAATTTCAAAATAATGCAGACTCATCTTATTGCGAGTAAATGTAATGCACTGTAAATTCTCAAGGTAAGCAAGAGAATGCTATCTAAATTGAGCACTCTGGCATATTTGCTTTCTAATACTAACCTCAACCTTGCTGAGCCAATCACACTCATTCTCCACTGGGGCTCCCAGCCAATCGGCAAAAGAGCAAAACTGCAAGCAAGCAATGCAGCAATCTCCTAGCCCTGGTGGCAATGTGGACCTTTCCTTTTTTGGTCAGTCAGGAGGAGTTTAGATCGAGTCTGTTTTGTGAGTCTCAAACTCCACGCGGTGTTCATTATTTAGGAAGTTCAAAATTCAGTGAGGAAGGGAAAAAGGCCCGTTCCTATAGGTTTACAGCATAACACCCGATTCGGTAAGTGGAAGTAAGCCAATGCTGAATTCCCAAGCCCAAACACTTAATTAAGGCAGCTACGTACACTACTACTTCCTGTGTGCATAATCATTTAGTATACACCCTAATACCATCGGCCTAATGCGCTATTTTTCATATATACCCTAATATCATTGGCCTAATACGCTATTTTGCCAACATGCCATTAAACCTGGGGCCATAAATCTCACACAGCTTTCCTTGTTAATACATGCGGAGCTGAGTAATGCAAGCACTGGTTTACGGCGCAGGTTCAGGGCATAATACGCAGGCTGCATGTTTTACCGCATGCAGGGGTACCATTCCTCCTTCTTCACACTTTTTTTTTTTGGCTGGTTTTGTTTTTTTGCCTCTGTTTGTTTTTCCCCAGAAGAGCTGGTTTTTACGAGTTCCTCCGTATTCACGCTTCGAATCTGCAGATCTAAGATCTAAAAACAGTCTCATGCTGAAGCACTTTGTTTGTTAATCTTTGTGTTCTGACAGTCATGCTTGTCACAATTTTAATAGTCACCAGCACAAATAATGATTTAGTACTTAGGATCATACCTGGGTCAAATAATTATTTACAATGCTTTAAAATATGTATTTGTCCCACGTCTGATTGAGAAAACTGAAAAAGTGGGCTGTCAGTCATACAAATACAGTGAAAGACACATTCTGACCAGCTTTGAATTTTCATTCTTATATGTGTGCACATTCTTATATTTTGCATTAATCTGGACCAGAAAAGTGATTTATCATCAATTACTGTGACAGTACAAAAGAGCTGGTTTACCATTTATGGTAATGAGGAATTTCCAAGCAACGGCAAAAAAAAAAGCAATAATAAAATAAATGAATTGTGATTCAGAAAAGGAGACATAATTCTATTTCCTCTCCCTGGTGTGTTTATCTACCCCAAACACCATTTGTGTTGTTTTCAATATTTCATATCATAGCTGTGTATGTTTCATAGTGACGGCAGCACGGAAATGATACACCACAGTCATAGACACTGAATCATAAAATATTATTTAACAATACAGACGGATTTGGTAATTACCATTTTGACATCTGTCTTCTGTAAGGATGGGATTAGATATGGATTAGAGGGTCCCATCCTCCTCCAGAACATTGATGACAGCAGATGTCAAAACATTTACTTTGAGATTTAAATGCCATTAATATTAATGACGATGGAATCTAAACAAATCTTTCTTTTTTTCTTGCAGTATAGGCATAGATGTCTTATCAAGAATAATGTACTTTTTTCCCCCTGCATGTTTTAAGGTCCTTCTTATTTAGTGCATGTCAGGTTGTGTTCTTTGAAAAAAAGTAAATTAATCATTATAACCCCTAATTCCTTGGAATACGCATCAAAGCTTCACCCATAAGTGAAATAAAAATGAAAGCATGACTGACCATGATATCTAACTGCACAATGCAGAAGCAGACTGGTGACATCATACATGTTTTATTGGAATTATCTGTAAATCTATTCCGTTAGACCCCTGCTGCGTTGCAGTTGAAGTAATTCACGCTGCCTTATCGAATCCAGTATATGTACAGTTTTGTCCAATATGAATCCGCATATAGTTAGTTGACATGGAGAGGAAAATAAACCTGAAGCAGCGGAGGGCCCTGCTGGGGATTTTCATTAATATCCTGCATTAATTTCCCCTGGAAAAGAAAAAAAAAAAAACTATAAAATGGGTATTAACATGATCCTTTTTGTAGTGTGTGTTTGTAATGCATATTTCAGCACCCAAGTGCCCCAGTTCTAACGCACACTCCACTGCCACTGTACCAATGAGAGAGAGGGGGAGAGGAAGAGGGTAAAGGGGAGATAATCAGAGAGAGAGAGAGAGAGAGAATGAGAGAGGGGTGGAAGGTGACAGAAAGGAAATGAGGGGAGGGAGGGAGGGAGGAAGAGAAGGCTCTGAGAAGCTGCCAGCAGAGCTTAACAAAGCCATATTTCACATCTATTAATGTATCAGCTGGAATTACACAGTTCCAGTTGAACAAATATCTTCAGGGTTCACGTCCTGCCGTGTCCGACTGAAGGAGCGTGCTTATGAGCTCTCTCTCTCTCTCTCTCTCTCTCTCTCCCTCTCTCCCTCCCTCTCTCTCTCTCTCTCTCTCTCTCTCTCTCTCATCATCCTCTATCTCTGTCACACTGTCATAGTCCTCCTGACTCCTCATTCTCACATTCACATTCCCTTATATAGGGTGAAATACATTATGCTCATCCTGTCTTTGTACAGCTGGTGATTTACTGAACTGACAGGCACAATCAGAATAGGTACAACCAAGGATTTAAAAGCACAGCCTTCTGGAGACGCACATTCATTCCTCTCTCTCTCTCTCTCTCCCTCTGTCTGTCTGTGTCTCTTCCTATGGTCCAGAATGCCATACATAGCTATCCAATCTCAATCCAAGCAAAGATTTGCCTCATTGTGAGAACAGACACATCCCATTTAATCTCCCCTGCCCTCACTCAGGACACATATCAGTGCCTCCTGTTAAATAACTTTGTTCTCAAACAATGGGATTTAAAGGACACATAATCCATCAGGGGACATTATAAATTATCATTTTTAAGTCCATCCCTTGGTGGTAACAGACTGCTCTCAATTTTACAGGAAGTGTCATTGCTTTTGAAAGCAGCACTTTTGGATAAATACGTTGACTTACCGGTTAATTATGTGGGGAGTGCTGTGTACGTAAGGCGCAGGTGCAACCATAGATTTAGTCCTCTGTACCAGCTAACGCTAAAGCTGCAGCATCACGGCCAGAAACTCCTGAACCATCCATCAAAGAGGAGATTATCTCCCCTGAACATCTAACAAGAGATGTGCTTGGAAAGCGCTTGAATTTGGTGCAGCCCGCAGGAAGATTCGGCGGAACAGCGGGGCAGTTTTAAGAATTTGCAAAATGGGGCTTAGATTTCACACGATAGCTCGTGATCTGAGGGCCTGCATCCAGCAGAGATAACCACGTCGGAGGCATCTGCATTTAAAACGGCCTCCCACGACCACGTTTTTATCCTTATCCACAGGTGCATTACTCACTGAGCGCCAGGAGACCGCCACACATAACTATCCTGTTACGCCCATGGTGTTGCATTTTAATTACATGTAAAGTTCATATTATTTCTTGGAATATATTAAAATGATATTCAAGAGGCATTTCTGGCGACAGTTTACAGCCGTAACTCCCATTAAGTGAACAATGACAGGCCATTTCATTGCTCTTCTCCTTGTTCCGTGTAAGCAATGCGAATGCCAGTTGCAATGGGAAGTGGCTGCATATTTAAAAAAAACAATCAAAAAAGTTGGTGACTACGCTTCTTCCAGGAGAATACAATTATAACATACAAAGAAGGTGCCTAGTCCAGGGAAGTGAACATAGAACTGTTGAATGAACTTAAAGGTTGTATCAGCGATTTTGGGTGAGGTCACTTCTGAAGCGAAATCCCAAACAAACATACTTATGAATAATTATGTTATGTTTTAAAAAATAGTGTTCAAGCATCCAGAATTATAACCACGTTAATAACGTTTGTAAGAAACCAAACCGTTTGTAAATCCGTCAAGATTTCAGCGAGATAAGAGTATTAGCGTTTGTGCAGATCATTGTGATTGGTTGGAATACTGTTTATTTTGGTTTTGAGTGGTTGGTAGTACCATTTGTTTTTGTGTACGATCTCGGAGCATAGGCTGCCTACAGAGACGCGGTTTTTTCACGGCCTGCTTATGGGGCGGGCAGCTAGCGGATCGTGAGGAAAAATCAGATGAATGTGATCATTTATGTTTCCACCCAAAATCGCTGATACAACCTTTAAGCACCGTTCTTTTAGGAGATATTTATTAAGTCAAGGGGAAAGCTAGAGACTGATGCGTTTCGGAGACAAGCTCCTTCGTCAGAGTACCAGCAGTAGCAGAAGCGTCAGTCTCTAGCTTTTCCCTTGACTTAGCGTAATAGAAAATCTCCTAAAAGAAGAGTGCTGTCCTTACGTTCATTCAACAGTGGTTGTGTATGTATTTTCCCTCATATCCCTTTAGTGAAACCAGCCCCTTGCTCTGGAAGTGTGTTATCAGAATTGAGTGGTTGCAGGCTAACTTTCGTTTGACAGACACAGTGAGATTAGGGCTCTGAAAAACGTACGGATGAGCAGGGATCTCAAGCCCATGCAGCACAGTGCTCTTATAAGGCTTAATGAGCAGGAGAAAAGGCTGGTTTTGAAGTCCAGTTTGCATAGCTCATGGGAAGACTCAGAGCTCTTCAAAGGAAATCTCATACTTATTGGGTATGTAAAATGAAATGCATACTTTCCTTCACTGGAATGCCATTAACATTCACCGTAGTTTAGTTCCTCGTGGGTAACGCATTGTGACACAGAAAGACTCATATGAAGCTAACACAACTGGTGCTTTTGAAAGACCCCAAGTAAATGAAAGCCTAAAAATGCTAATTCAGCTAATTCCTTCTGCGGTCCTTCAGCAGAAACTAGAATCAGATGGTGGTGCATTAAGCTAAGGCACTAGTTTTCAGTCCAGCGACGCGTCATATTATCAAGAATCAAATCTGGACTGTGGCGGCGCAGTCAGTATGACGTGTCAATGCAACATTGGCCATAGCCTTGCCCAGGGGGAGGCCTGTTCCCTGCGCTAACCTCCTGGGACCTGCAGTCCTGTGGGTCAGTAACTGCGTAGATTATGTGTGAAAAAAAAGTGCTTCATGCATTTCGGGGGGCATTCCAAGCGTACTGGCGGGGACGTTGCGACCTTATGCTGGGCCTACTGTTTTAGAAATGACAAAAAATTGAGATAAAATGTGTTTAAAAAAATAATAAATTTTAAAAGGTGTTTGTTTTTTTTTTTACCTGAGAGTTAATACATTGCCTTTCATGCATATCTAGCTTTTTTTATGCGCATCTGATCAAAGTTTTTGTAAAATTAATGAGTGGAAGCACTTATTCTTGAGTCACAATGATGTTTCATAATATAAAGGCTTTTCTTAAAGAGTGCCAGCGACTTACCAATAGCACATCTGAGGCATTTGCATTGTCTGTAACTCAAAGTGTTATATGGGTGGATGAAAAAAAGATATTAAAAACCCCACGCACTAATATATCTGGAGTGCACTGCACACTGTATCAGGGTAAGGCTAATCCCCTGTGTGTTCTGGTGGGCGGAGCAGAGTTTGGCCTTATCTCCTGTCTGCCTTTATTCCGGTACGTTTGTGAACACGACAAAGAGAAAATAAGGCTGATTGGGGTGAAACTTGGAGAAAGAATTGCCTGTGGGAGGACAAATTTAATGTTTGAATATTTTAAAGTTGCTGCAACTGTGAGATGGAGGTTTTCGCAGTGCTCGGCCTGGTTAATTTCACGGAAAATTATTGATTAATGACAAGTTGAAACAATGCAAGTTGAAACAACCAGAAGTAAACCACCTGCTTAAATGAAGCCCCGAAGCTTACAGCTGGACCCCTCTTCGCCCCCACTCCATGTTGTGTTTCACCCGGATGTTGAATGGCAGTAGTGCCAAAAGAATTACTCCTGTCCTGAGCCAGAAAGTGCACAGATGTCCTATTGAACTCTATGGAAAAATAAGTCAGGAGTCACTGTATATAGTACACTGTATCAGGCTTTATGGAGGCCTTATGCTGGTGGCATAGAGATATGACATCTTTCCTTACAAATGAAATGGATACAGGGCCCTCAGTATCTCAGCATGTAACTGGCATACACTGGGGTTCCCCAATGCTGAAAAATGAGTACGCCTATAATCCAATTTCTTCCCGTTTTTTTTTTTTTTCCATTTTCATATTTTATAAATTCATGCCAATTGGGAGTTTCTGACTTTTTTTGTGTCATATTTTGCCCTCTCAAGAGAATAACTCAGATAGTAAGGTGTCTTTAATATTGTGACTGTTGGGTTATTGTTCTCTGTTTGTCATTGTGTCATAGATTGAATTTGATGCTGTGTCTGTCATAATTTTGCGTTGGTATTCTTTCAAGTGCCCTCTGACAATCCCCTTGTAAAGAGAGCAATATTAAGTCCAATGTGATTGATTGGTTTGATTGATGAAGGTGGGGAAACTCACTGTAGGACCAATATATGTGATTGAATTGAGTGAACTTCGATAGCACTGTCTCCCTGCAAGCATACATCAACTCGCTATCACTCGCTCAATGTTTCAGAAAGTAGCCACCTATCGGACTGCAAGATGAATGGTCCTGTTTCCCTTAACTTAATCATAACAAACTCCCTCCCCACCCCCGCCCTTCCAACTTTCCGCCTGCAATGCGGGACGTAGTCGTTGCATCATAGCGCTTTGTTGCCCTGGCTGCTGATTGGTGGGTTTGAGAGCGACCCCGCCCGCTCGTGTCTCGCTCGTATCCGCCGTGCCTTCGTTCCAGTCGCTTCCTGTCGTGGAAGAGAGCAGATTCACATGGATGTGGCCCTCCAGCAGGACCCCACGGCGGTTACTTTAATGCCATTGGCGCGGCAGCGAGGGAAAAGGCCTTTATACTGTATGTAGTGGCTTCAGTGTGTGTTTGTAGTCATTTGTGTATACTACACCGTTTACGTTAGTGAACCTTTCGTTCTAAGTGGTCGACCGTCGTTCCCTCGGCAACCAGTTCTTCCATATGGATGAAAAGTTGAGAGGACTTCACTGAGTTTAAGTATCTATGCATTTATCCTTCCCATCATGCCTTGTTCTGCAGACTTCATACTAACCCAGGTTGTCACATGCAGCTTTCTGTTCATTTTAATTGATTAGGGTCAGATGCAGAGATTGATATAGTTCCATTGTGTAAAACAATGATCTTGTGCATTTTACCATAATATTTGTGGATTATGCTAATTTCTATTGCTTGTCCCTTGAAGGACTTTTAAAACAGATTGTGTGTATAATTCAACAAACAGTAAATAACATCAAATAGAAGGCATAAGTTCAGGGTGGGAAATTAGCACCCGCCACCCGCCAAATGCGGGTAGATTTCAGAATTGTTGGGTAAATGTATCAAACATACCCGCCACAGTGGCGTGTAGCAATGTGGATATAAAAAAATAAATAAAAAAAACTTCGGTAAAAACTTCAGGCCGTATTCACAACACATTTTATCTTACCATTACGAGTTCTCCTATGTGGCACAAAAAGTTCCAAGTTAAGAGTTTAATCTTAAAATCTATTCACAAAGCAGCTGAGACCAAGTTTGACTAAGGAATGGGGAGAACTCTTAAGCTAAGAGAAAGGGCGGGGTTGACCTCACTATGGATGACGTCGTGTTTCATGAACACACTAGGATGAAGTCGACTTTTTTTTTTGGAGTTGGCGAAAATCAACCGTATGAATTTTCGGATGGTCCATGGTCTGCAGAGGCCATTTATTGTTGAATATTCTAATGACAGATGACTGAGATATTCTCCGTTTGTCTGCGCTCCATTGCTGCATTTTACCTGTGGCCAAATAGCCTAGCCTTGCGTAGATTTGGCAAAAACCTTTATCTCATTGCGTTATTTTTGTTGGTTGGTGAATTGATTGCATCACTGACTAGCTCTATAATACCCTCGCGATTGATACCTTTAGAAAAACTCGATGTTATGAAATGTTTTAAAATATTTAGGCTACTCGACTTTATACCGAGGCGGATTGCCGGCAAACATTTGCGTTCGATTTACCACAGCTAAAGCAATTCTAGCAAGACCACCAGCAATAGCACAGTAAAACAAAACAAACTGACTAATAGCCTATGTCTGAGGTAAAAGTGACAGCCCCGGACAGCTCGCTCTAAACGTTATTTGTGTTCGTTCATAAAAATAGCAAACGTTAGCTAACATAGCCTCCTATAGTATTAGATAGGCTAATACATAATTTCTATCTATAATATGAAATGTATGTAACAAATGTGTGACACAATGTTTTAACTGTTTGACCCGTAATACATGATGTAGCCTATAAATAGCCTACTATATTATTAGAGCTACTAAACATGAGTATGCATTTTCTGTAAGGTATCTGAAATCTTATTCTAGCATAATGTAAAAAATAACATAAAAAAATTTGGGGTTGGCTGGTAAAATTTTGCATCTACCAGCCACTGTGGCTGGTAGGTCAGAAAGTTAATTTCCCACCCTGCATAAGTTAATATATATAGCCTTCATTATGGAAAATGAAGTCTGTACATTTAATTATTTAATAATGAGAAAAGTTATTCATTTAAGGATTTCAACATGGTTTGTTTTTACATGTTGCTGTACTTTAATTTAATCTGTGCTCTATTTTAATCACAGGAGGGAAATTTCAGATAACAGGTCCCTTGCTTGAGGAGACTTACTGCCCAAGAGAAGTCGGTAGTGGGGCTTCAGTTCCCCTCTGCAGCTCATAAGTAGATAAAACAAAAGTTTTGTTTTTTACTCTCACAAAGGGATGGAGAGTCCAGACACGTCTGCATATATGCAAATAGTTCCCGTGCTACTTCACTGGAGTGAGGATTTGGTGTTATTGAGTGTAGTTCTTGGTGCCGAAGCACAAGAGCTGTGACTGAGGAGCTGAATTTAGAGAGTTTAGAGAGCAGAATATCTTTGTTTACATTGTCAAATGCTTTGTTGAAGTCGAGAAGTATGGCCTCTGCCAAGTTACCTCTATCCCGGGACTGCTGCATGTATTCCAATGGGAAGCACATTGTGCTCTCAGTTGAAAATGTAGGATGAAAGCCAAATGATGGCGGTTTCAGATGATGGTTATCGTCCAAATAGTCCATCAGTTGCTGTGCAGTGACAATTTTCCAATAAAAGAGAGAGCACTGATGGGTCTGTAGGTATTGGCTTTATCAGCTTATCCAAATTTAAAAACACGTCTAAATTGCTTGTTTCCAAGCCTGCGGCAACTCTCCAGTGCTTATGGATACATTTAAAAAATTGAGGAGGGGGGTTTAAGCCGCTTCACTGTGCTTCTCTAAATATACAGTGTCTGAAATTCAGCTGTCCCTATTTTAAAGAGAGGGGCTGTGCTCCTGTTTGTGGCAGTTGCACAGCCAGTACCAATTTGATTAAAATTCTTAGCAAGTTCTTCAGTGAACCCAAGAAAGAAATAATAAAATACATTTAGCAATTTGGCCTCTTATCTGAGATTAAGTTGGTTCCCCTTCTTTTGGTTCTTGTAATGCCCTATTCATAGTTAATGCTTGTGGATTTATATCAAACTGTTCATTTGTTTCCACATTAGTGAACCATTTCCTTTTGCTTCTGTAATTGCTCTTATATACTGCATAGCTTTAGCATGAGGTAATTTCCTAACAATGCAGTTTCTTAGCTCTTTGTACAAACCCGTATCAGAACTGGAATGGTTCCCTTAACAATATTCCTGGTGTTCAATCCCTTTGTTCTCTCAATAGGTGAGTCGATGTGCTTACCCCGTGGTAACTTTTCTTTTTCTCAGAATTATTATATATATATTAAATCTTTTTGAAAACTGCAATAAATTTCCCAGCATGTGGACATAAACCCTTCACAAGTTCACAGCATGTATTTGGATCATGATGATTCAAAACAACATCCCAAATGGTCTCTCTTAGCCTTGTTTCCTGTGATGCCAGGTCCAGTCTGGATATTGTAAGCTGTTCTGTATTTAGTGAAGTACCTCTATAATATCCAGGGAGGTGTTTCCTTGTGGTATGTTCTGACAACCCTGTTACAAGATTACATGTCTTTATGATACGCTACATCTCTGTTTGTAAAAAATCTTTGTTTTGGTGAACCTAGTAATTCTCATGGGTCTGTGAACTAGCTGAGTGAATTCTAATTTTTATGTTGTAAAGTTATTTTCTGGCATTTCTATCTGATGACGTAATGTTAAAAATCACCAAATAAGATATTCAGTTACTCCAAGGATGGTACAGGTAGTATCACACGTGTAACACACCTTGATAAAGATTAATAACACGTTAATAAGCAACACAACTTTCTGAGTGTCGTTGCAGTTCATGCACAATGGATCCGCTCTCTGATTCTCCATCAGGGTGCTGCCTTTTACAAAATGCCACTTCCATAACCAAGTACTTAAGTACTCCACAAGACGAAAGTACACTACAGTAAGCCTCAAAGTTCCCTTCAGTGGAAAACAAACCGTCTCACCACTGTCCCCCACCTCAATGGCTTTAATGGACCTCCTGTCTCTTAAACATTTAACAAAGAGCAAGCATCTCTGTGCTCCTCTTGGACACCAGTCTTATGCCAGGATAAGTTCTGATTGTATGGGACAGGAGTCCTGGGTGTAGGCTTGATGGTTTCATTGGAGTGGCAGATTGCCACAGTGCAAGGCCTCCAGAAAGCACTCTACAGCACTCCAGCCATGTCTCTGTCCAGACTAAACCCACTAAGCACTCTACAGCACTCCAGCCATGTCTCTGTCCAGACTAAACCCACTAAGCACTCTACAGCACTCCAGCCATGTCTCTGTCCAGACTAAACCCACTAAGCACTCTACAGCACTCCAGCCATGTCTCTGTCCAGACTAAACCCACTAAGCACTCTACAGCACTTCAGCCATGTCTCTGTCCAGACTAAACCCATTATGCACTCTACAGCACTCCAGCCATGTCTCTGTCCAGACTAAACCCACTAAGCACTCTACAGCACTCCAGCCATGTCTCTGTCCAGACTAAACCCACTAAGCACTCTACAGCACTCCAGCCATGTTTCTGTCCAGACTAAACCCACTAAGCACTCTACAGCACTCCAGCCATGTCTCTGTCCAGACTAAACCCACTAAGCACTCTACAGCACTCCAGCCATGTTTCTGTCCAGACTAAACCCGCTATGTTCTCTACAGCACTCCAGCCATGTCTCTGTCCAGACTAAACCCACTAAGCACTCTACAGCACTCCAGCCATGTTTCTGTCCAGACTAAACCCGCTATGTTCTCTACAGCACTCCAGCCATGTCTCTGTCCAGACTAAACCCGTTATGTACTCTACAGCACTCCAGCCATGTCTCTGTCCAGACTAAACCCACTAAGCACTCTACAGCACTCCAGCCATGTCTCTGTCCAGACTAAACCCGTTATGTACTCTACAGCACTCCAGCCATGTCTCTGTCCAGACTAAACCCACTAAGCACTCTACAGCACTCCAGCCATGTCTCTGTCCAGACTAAACCCGTTATGTACTTTACAGCACTCCAGCCATGTATCTGTCCAGACTAAACCCACTAAGCACTCTACAGCACTCCAGCCATGTCTCTGTCCAGACTAAACCCATTATACACTCTACAGCACTCCAGCCATGTCTCTGTCCAGACTAAACCCGTTATGTACTTTACAGCACTCCAGCCATGTCTCTGTCCAGACTAAACCCACTAAGCACTCTACAGCACTCCAGCCACGTCTCTGTCCAGACTAAACCCGTTATGTACTCTACAGCACTCCAGCCATGTCTCTGTCCAGACTAAACCCACTAAGCACTCTACAGCACTCCAGCCATGTTTCTGTCCAGACTAAACCCATTATGCACTCTACAGCACTCCAGCCATGTCTCTGTCCAGACTAAACCCGTTATGTTCTCTACAGCACTCCAGCCATGTCTCTGTCCAGACTAAACCCGTTATGTACTCTACAGCACTCCAGCCATGTCTCTGTCCAGACTAAACCCACTAAGCACTCTACAGCACTCCAGCCATGTCTCTGTCCAGACTAAACCCGTTATGTACTCTACAGCACTCCAGCCATGTCTCTGTCCAGACTAAACCCACTAAGCACTCTACAGCACTCCAGCCATGTCTCTGTCCAGACTAAACCCACTAAGCACTCTACAGCACTCCAGCCATGTTTCTGTCCAGACTAAACCCGTTATGCACTCTACAGCACTCCAGCCATGTCTCTGTCCAGACTAAACCCGCTATGCACTCTACAGCACTCCAGCCATGTCTCTGTCCAGACTAAACCCATTATGTACTTTACAGCACTCCAGCCATGTCTCTGTCCAGACTAAACCCACTAAGCACTCTACAGCACTCCAGCCATGTCTCTGTCCAGACTAAACCCGTTATGTACTCTACAGCACTCCAGCCATGTCTCTGTCCAGACTAAACCCGTTATGTACTTTACAGCACTCCAGCCATGTCTCTGTCCAGACTAAACCCACTAAGCACTCTACAGCACTCCAGCCATGTCTCTGTCCAGACTAAACCCATTATACACTCTACAGCACTCCAGCCATGTCTCTGTCCAGACTAAACCCGTTATGTACTTTACAGCACTCCAGCCATGTTTCTGTCCAGACTAAACCCGTTATGCACTCTACAGCACTCCAGCCATGTCTCTGTCCAGACTAAACCCGCTATGCACTCTACAGCACTCCAGCCATGTCTCTGTCCAGACTAAACCCATTATGTACTTTACAGCACTCCAGCCATGTCTCTGTCCAGACTAAACCCACTAAGCACTCTACAGCACTCCAGCCATGTCTCTGTCCAGACTAAACCCGTTATGTACTCTACAGCACTCCAGCCATGTCTCTGTCCAGACTAAACCCGTTATGTACTTTACAGCACTCCAGCCATGTCTCTGTCCAGACTAAACCCACTAAGCACTCTACAGCACTCCAGCCATGTCTCTGTCCAGACTAAACCCATTATACACTCTACAGCACTCCAGCCATGTCTCTGTCCAGACTAAACCCGTTATGTACTTTACAGCACTCCAGCCATGTCTCTGTCCAGACTAAACCCATTATGTACTTTACAGCACTCAAGCCATGTCTCTGTCCAGACTAAACCCACTAAGCACTCTACAGCACTCCAGCCATGTCTCTGTCCAGACTAAACCCACTAAGCACTCTACAGCACTCCAGCCATGTCTCTGTCCAGACTAAACCAACTAAGCACTCTACAGCACTCCAGCCATGTTTCTGTCCAGACTAAACCCGTTGTGCACTCTACAGCACTCCAGCCATGTCTCTGTCCAGACTAAACCCACTAAGCACTCTACAGCACTCCAGCCATGTTTCTGTCCAGACTAAACCCGCTATGCACTCTACAGCACTCTAGTCATGTCTCTGTCCAGACTAAACCCGTTATGCACTCTACAGCACTCCAGCCATGTTTCTGTCCAGACTAAACCCACTAAGCACTCTACAGCACTCCAGCCATGTTTCTGTCCAGACTAAACCCACTAAGCACTCTACAGCACTCCAGTCATGTCTCTGTCCAGACTAAACCCGTTATGCACTCTACAGCACTCCAGCCATGTCTCTGACCAGCTGCCAGTCTGCTGTCTGGGTCCATTGAATTTGAAAATGTTACTTTGTGTCCAATCCATCTGTCTTATACACACACACACACACACACACCTTGCTGCAGGCAAGTTTCAAAGGTGGGGTGGCTGTCACTGCGACTGCTCAGTACAGCAATATAAATCAAAGTGTGCAGGGATTTTTGCGGTGGAATTGTGTCAAAAGGAGTTTGCACAAACAATTTATTTACGTTCAAAAGGATTGCAAGGCCTCCAAGCTGCTAAATCATTCCTGTATAATTGTGCTGCGCCTTCCTAGGTATTATAACGTGCTTTTTCCTCTGGGTGAGAGTCAAAATATTCAGCGAGTGAAGAATTGACCTGCTGTCAATTGACCTTTGATGAAGCCAGTGCCTCTTTCTCACAAACAGTCAGAAGTAGAAAATAGAATCAGACTTAGAAAAGTGGGAACATTTGGCTACTGATGAGCTGGCTTTTTGTGCTGCCTTTTCCTTCTTGTGTGAGTGAGAGATGAGTGGTTTTTTTTTTTGGGGGGGGGGGGGGGGGGGGGTGATGTCACATTTTTCCTCCTGCTGTTTCCTGTTCTGTAGATAAAGCGTTTCTGCCAGAAAGTCTTTCGGGAAGAAAATCCCAATATTTATGTGGAGAGAACCAAATAGACGTGCAGCACATCCATTACCAAACATTACATATTGTGGAATGCCTGTTGGATGTTCAGTTTATGTATTTAACATAAGGGTGGCACATGCATGCTTATGTATGAAGGATTGCAGTGCATTGTGGGATTACATTGCAAGCTTTATGAGAGGCACATAACAGTTCTGTAGAGAAAGACAGCCCAAGCCAGCTAAATGAGTTTGTGCTGAATTGTACTGTATAGTTTTGAATGTGCTGTTCTGTAGTGGAGAATGTTGTTTGGAGCTATGGAAGGAAATTGCCACTCTCTGTACAGTTTGGAGATAATCACAATGTTATCCCACATATCCACCCCCTTTACATCCAGCATGCTTGGATTGTCCAACCTTATATGGACGAAAATATTCTCTTTCTCATAGAATAAAACGTCAAATAAAACGTCTTATTCTCATTGAATAAAACGTGCCTGCACAATGACCGTAAAGCACACTTCTTATATGCACAGCAAAAATTCTGGTGCACATTTAACACCCTAGGGTGTTTATATGAAACCGTGTTCTCATATACACACCCTAGGGTGTTAAATGTACACCAGCAGTGTTAGATTTCCACCAGCAACTTTGCTGTGTGAATGCCCCACAAGCATAGCTGAGAATCATGTTTTCTTTCAAAATGGCAGATATATAATCATGCTGTAGGGACAGAATCACAGGTTGTCAGAAGGTTATCTTCCCTTGCATCTGAAATCAGTGTTGAGTTGACTCTTATCCAGGACTACTGTCGCTGAATTCGTCTGTTTTCGTATGCAAAGAATAACGTATCTATAATCGTATTTATGATCAGAGGTATTCTTTCTAGTGTTGGTAGTTCCACATATTCATTGCAGCATATTCATAAATTACAACAGCTTGATTTGCAACAAATGGAATGTTCTGATTGGTTAGTTGTATGGGATTACATTTACCGAGAAGTGATTTATTTTTTTGCCAAACTGCTTGTCATCCTGTTTAAAAAAAGAAATGTAACTAGTCCCATTTTTCTGGATTCCATGTTGATTGATGATTCATTGCCAACAGATTTAACAGAAACTCATAATTTACCGAGGCTTTATCACACCCTTCAAACATGCATTATTATCGGATTGGATCCAAGGAGAAAGCTGTCTCTGCTTTTGTTATGACGGCCTGTATTATGACATTAGCCATTGCAATCATTAATATAATGTATAAATCTCTATAGAATATGTTTTCATAGTGTTTCACCATCGCCAGTTTTCACAGTTAAATATGACTGCAAATTGTACATGGCTTATGTATTGCAGGCATAATCTTGCAGTTCTGAAAGTAAACCATGCGGTCGTGGCCATTAAACAGCTGTCAGTGTGTTAATAGAAACATGGTCAGACATTTATTTAGACCAAGGTCAATTTGAACTGTTCTGTGCTCTGTGGCTAACAGCTTTCATGAATGAAGGTTTCACCAGGTTCTTTGGAATGCTCCACAGAACAGCTTGAAGTTGCTGGTTGCTATAGTTTCTAATGTAACAAGCCCTACAAGAAAATGATGAGAAAGATTCAACAACTGCATGTCAGTGAGCAACCAGTAGAGGGAGCCAATGGGCAGAATAAAACCAGGCCATTTCTACCAAATTGTTCTTATTATCTGTTAAACAACAATAGTAACCAGCACCTTCAGTATGGACAGCAAACCTTAATAGTGACACATATAATCGTGGTGTAACGAAACCATGGATGTGCACGGTCATGAAAGATTAGCCTGACCTCTCCTCTGTAATTCTCTCACTTCACTTTCCCTCTGTTTTTCACTCTCTCTCTTTTCAGTTTGTATCTCCTCCTTTTCTTCTCTTTATTCCTCCAGCTCATTCCCTCTTTCTTCCTTTTTCTATCTCTCTCTCCCTCCCTTCCTCGCAATATCAAATGCATGATTGACATATTTTTTAACATATTGCTCAATTTTTACACAAACACAAGCCTCAAAAGAATGACTTTGAAACGAGACACAAAATCAGCCTCCTTCCTCCCTACCTAGAGCATCTGTCTGTGTCCGTTTGGTATGTGTGTGTCTGTGTTTGTGTATGTGTGTGACAGAGAATTGAGAGAGGAAACAGTACGAGATTGTATTTGAGAAGTGAATTAAATTACCCATATGAAAGCAAAGTGTTTTTGCGTTAAGAGCAGGAAAACATGTGAATCCGTTGTCAGCCCATCCACCCCCTCCCTTATTCCAAAAATAAAACCAACCAAAGCTATCCTCAAATTTCCCCATATCAATCTGAACACAGGCAGGGCTTCCTTCCCTAACCTGAGAGCCGTATTGTTTCTGAGAGTAACAGACTTTGGCATCAGCCCTGATAATGGTGCAATGAAAGAAGACATCTGTTCTTTCAGCCTGACAAAGGTTTGTTTGAGAGATCCCACCTGGGTTACCTCAGGACTCTGGCAACAGAAGATGAGACCGAAATAAAAAATTAAAAAAAGAGCAAGAATGAAAGCCAGGAAACGTAAGATTAATGGAAGGGCAGAGCTGGCAACGTGAGGTATGTGTTTACTTCAGACTGCAGACCATAGAAAGTATGTGTTTACTTCAGACTGCAGACCATAGAAAGTATGTGTTTACTTCAGACTGCAGACCATAGAAAGTATGTGTTTACACTAACTGAACATTGTCATCCCCAGCGGGATTTGGGCGGGAACATTTTTTTAAATATATCCAAGACCCTAAACAGTCTGAGAATCAGCCTCTGTCTTAATGCATTATTAATGCTCAGCCACTGTGATCAAACATTGTCCATTCATCCCCGCATCTAGAATTTTACTTAATTTCCATTCAGTCATGGTTCTGTTTTCAAAAGGGATAAAATAAAGTAATTCTGCAAAACAAACGAAACAATCTTCCGCACAGCAAACATGGAAGAAAAAAAAAAAAATAATAATTATAATTATTTTTTGGTTCTTTTGTTATCACGGCATTGTCTGAGACAACTCCTGTGTCAAGGGCGTTGGATATTGTTTACTTATTTTCAGTCATCACATCACATTCATCCAACTGTTTCATGATGGTAATCTTTCATTAAGCGTCATTCTTGGGGTTATGAAAACAGAGAATCATCTGGGATTCAAACAAGGAACCATCTGCTGCAGTTCTGTAACCGACTCCTCTCTGGCAATGGGCTGGCATGTATCAAATTGTTAATTGATGGTACTACAGATAGAATTGTGTTTTACAAATTAACTTTACAAAGTGTGCACATATGGCCTACTCTTTAATAATGTTAAAGCTGGGAGTTTTTTGTTGTTGTTGTTCTTGCAAACAGTATGTATTGTGTTCAAAGACAAAAGCAACTTTCTGCTTTGTATTTTTTAATAAGGAAATTATGGCATTGCTTAGAAATCATTTTAAAAATCACTGTCACATGCCACGCTAGATTGATGTGACCAAGAGGCAAGAGGGAACCGTGAGAAGGGGTGACAGACAGACAGACATACAGACAGAGAAAGAGAGAGAGAGAGAGAGAGAGATAGCGATCCTCTTATATCATTAGTCACACAGATGCATGGCAGGTAAGCTGAAGCCTGCCATCCAGGATCTATTCTTCTCCACTGTCAGCACTGCATGGGTGAGCGCAGTGTAGCTATGCTCAGACCAAATCATACCACAGGAACTGCCAATCAGTGTGTGTTAAGTTGGCCGTGTACACGACCTGTGCAATTATGAATGTACCTGTAATTTCTGAAGCATACTTTATTGCAGAGTATTTGCTCAACACAAGATAATTACACTTGCACACTTATGTAATTACGCAGGTGTAAGGCCACAAAAATCATATGGGCAAATTATGTGAAATTATGTAATTTTGTGAAAAATGTCTATATATAGTATGCCTAATGCACAGTAACTTTCTTACCTGGTTGGTATAGACGCACTATTGCTTCCTAATATGGCTTAAATTTTTATGATTGTTGTTTAAGGAATCTGTGAGTGCTTGCATGAAAGTGGGTGCACTGTGTGGGCGGGCGGACGGGTTGTTGACGCCCCGAATGCTATAAATTTGTGAATTGGCGTAACTACCGTGAAGGTACGGACAGAAATCTAAGCATGTTAACAGCTGTTTTCTCTCAGAGCGCCAATGCGGCGGATGTTCAGGGGTAGGCTTGGATATAGCGCTGACGGAAGAACGTCAACACTGAACACGTCGCTGAATGCCCGTTCGGGTTCAGATGAAAATCACAAGTTTAGATGGACTGAAAGGGAAATAGGTGGAAATAAAGTCCAAGCGCCAGTCCATGCCAAGCGTTGCGAGTTAGTAGGTGATGCGAAAAATTTAAATACACGATACTACCGCATATAGACTACGAAATATAATAATTGTGTGCATGTACTGTAGCCTATATGATGTGTTTACATCAAGGTCTTACAGAACCTGAGCCAAATCCCGTTAAGAAATAAATAAATTGTTGTACTACGAGGATAATATTTTACACACTTTAAAATACTCAGCTCATAACTGTGTGATTGGCTGTGGACATTTTATTGCGTAAAAAAGCGATATGTTCCTTTACTTTTGTAGCGTTTTGTGTAAAATGGTTTCTTTTAAAACATTTGGATTTCAATAAAATTGCAACGTTTTTACTGGAATGTTCCTGCACTCTCAAAATATTAATCAATGCTTTTAATGCTATAATCTCAGAAAGCGTATGTTCCTCTAGAAAAACACCGTTATAGCAATTTCCAAAATCACATGTATGGGTGCGTGCCTCCGTGGTATTAATATATTGTACGTCTCGAAGCTGATTTCTATATGTTCTCACACAATGGCAATTATAATTGAATGTTTATGCAACACGATACAAACAGGGTACCAATTACTTCAGTTTTTCCATCAACGTTATTTGGACTGACTGTTACGCTTTTCGACCTTCAAGCAGCAACACCAGTCGAACACAAGTTCGCCAATGCACAGGAATTCAGTGTACCTACCGCAGTAGAGGATTATCAGACT
Organism: Synaphobranchus kaupii; assembly: GCA_029718625.1. Taxonomy (NCBI): domain Eukaryota; kingdom Metazoa; phylum Chordata; class Actinopteri; order Anguilliformes; family Synaphobranchidae; genus Synaphobranchus; species Synaphobranchus kaupii. Next base: position 14,070,781 of record CM056377.1, on the reverse strand, counting down.
GCTCAGTAGCACTATAGCCCAGAAAGTTGAGGATGTTTTCGGCCGGGTGCTGGCATCCTTCCGATTTTTAAACCTGGGGGTCGCAGCCATCGAAGCCAGTGTCCCAGTACCTGAAGAAATTAGTATGTTTTACCAGCCCCCTCGGCCTTTGACGGAACGCCTCTCGCCACGTGTAATCCCTAAAAAAGACATTTTGGAAACGTTTTCGTCTTCAGAATGCTTCCAATACTTCAATAACCATTGCAGGTTAAAAGGAAAAATATCTTCCACTTGTCCGCAGTTTGGAAAAGCCCCAAGTAAGATTACGCTTAGAAGCTGCACACACTGCAATACACCTTCACCAGATGGCATGTAGACTAATAGGTGCGATCCCAAAATAAATCATAAAAATATCTTGTAAACATTTCATCACGGATGGTGTTCGTTTAAAAAACACTTTCAGGGTGAAGCTAAAATCGTGCTCTCAAGTTTTCCAAACGGAAAGCATTCGGCAGTTGCTGAACGAAAGCATTGTTACCGCAACCGCGTGCAGCACCCAAGTCACACCTGGGTGAACAGTGGGTCTCTCAATGGTAGTAGTGTGCAACTCCCCGGCAAAGAGGGAGACAAAATGCAGAGGTGAAAGCTATTTCACGACAGACTGTATTCGGTCCACAACTGCGCAAGCAGGACGACAGACTTTAATAGCTAATCACACGAATCGTAGGCTAATGTAAAAGCAACGAAAAATCCGTCCGAATGATTACGGAGATAAATAGCTGGAGGCTGAGAGCGTGCAATGGTGAAACGTCGCAAGGTTCAGTTAATTACAGCATCGAGACGTTTAGTCCCCGACAGAAATGAAGGGACTGGAAAAGAGGAAAGACTTGTTGCGAACAGATCTCACCATTACCCTATCTCGTCATTTGCCCATAATCACCGTCTATTGGGCTATATCCTCTCGACACTACTGCCAAAGATGAAACGTCATCTGACGCAAATTCTTCGCATTCAACATGTAGGGAAAATGAATGCACACAACTAGTGTGTGTGTGTGTGTGTGTGTGTGTGTGTGTGTGTGTGTGTGTGTGTGTGTGTGTGAGAGAGAGAGAGAGAGAGAGAGAGAGAGAGCACACGTGTACATGTGTATTGAAGGATATTTTTCTTTGTTTGCCTTGTTTATTTGCACGTGTGCCTTGAGTTTGAACGCTATAATGTCCCTTGTTGTCAGCTGCCTACATTAATTTAATCTCCGTAATAGGTTAGTTATGCATGGCACGATGTGTAGGCCTATGGTAATTATTGTTGGATGCCCCGGCCACAAGTCTGAAATGCTGTTTTGATTAAATTTGCCTCAAGTTAAAGTGTATTATTTACACTCTTTATGCTCTGCCCCGCACGTATTAATAATGCATTAAGACATTCATTTAATTATGATGAATCAGCACTCATTCACACAGAATAGTCACGCATTAGATAAATATTTCATGCGTGCCACTCGAACATACGCCTATTATGAGGGTTCAGCACCATTTCAGGTGGACAGCGCCTAACACGTTGTAGACTATGTTAACGTAGCTTTTATGAAGTTAAGATGCAGTTTTTTTTGCTGTAATTAAAATGCACGATATATGAATGTAAAGTGGTTTTTTTTAAATCATGCTGATAATGAGGTGGAGGCCGATTAAATTTATAAACCTGAGAAAGTAACATTGGTCCAGCATAAGTGCACTGTAATGCTGAAGAGTATGCAGTGATTGTGCTTGCATGGCTTTTACAAAACACTTAAAGCTGCATTTCCCAAACAACACTGGATGTTAACTCTGAAAGCTCATAGCAGTCACATTATTATTGACTCTCAGAAATTGACTGACATGATAGGTTACATCTGAGGAGTCCAACTAATCCGGCAGCACATAGAGAGAGAGAGAGAGAGAGAGAGAGAGAGAGAGAGAGAGAGAGAGAGAGAGAGAGAGAGAGAGAGTGTGTGTGTGTGTGTGTGTGTGTGTGTGTGTGTGTGTTTATAATTTGCCTGCTATTACTAATGATCAAATGTGTCCAGGCAAAGGTATTTACTGGTTTTCTTAATGGTTTTCTTCATTCATAGTATCATGTTTATTTCCCCTCCCCATTAAGTTCAGTGGCGATTCACTATGCAATATGACTTTAACACTTGTAGGCTTTAACACTTATACAGCATGTTTTGTCTCCAGAAAATGGGATGAAAAGTATTTGTTTAAGCTTTTATTTTCATGATGAAAGCACTTCCCAGCAGTACATGACTGTTGAAACAGGAAGCACATTTTCACCAGTGTTATTGACTGAATGAAAACAGGCTTGGAATTATCACTCAGAAACAATACTCCCTTAGATTCCAAATTCCACAGGGTGAAATTGCACGATGCGTGTGGACTTCACAGCAGCCTCTCAGTATGGAGGTGTTATGGGCTCCACTTTCTCCAGCCAGGGCTGGTCCTGCTGGAGTCTAATTTACCAGAGATCCCTGGCAGCTAAAGAGGTTTTTTCGAGGTGGAGGGGACACAGTGCTCCCTAACGTCCCGGGACTGGATTTGCGGTCCGCTGCCTGAAACCGTTATTAGATTTGGAGTCCGGAAGGGAGAGAGTGGAAGGAAGAGAGTGGGTCCAGACCAGCTCCCCTGACCTTGGTGAGACTGCGATGCTGTTTGGGTAATGCGGTCCTGTGTGGGGGCTCCTCGGGTTGCCACTGCTGTATTTTCTAGTTTGAGAGCTGACCCTTCCTGTCTGGGTCTGTCTTTGAACCTCTCAGCTAGACAACCTCCTCTTTATTGGTCTCTGGTCTTGGCTTTGAACTCTGGCTTGTGGTGCTTCCAAGATATATTACTGGGGCAGGGATGCCATGCCAACCATAACAGAACAGTGACTTAAGCAAAAAACATATCAAAAAGTCATTGATTAACCGTGACACTCAATGTACTTGGCTGCTTGCTATTGTATTGCAGTTTCTTCAGTAATCTAGATGAGATCCGCGCAGTCACTGGAGTCTACTATGTGTATCCTGTGATGTACAGTCAGTGGGAAATGGGTGCTTGTTATAAGCTGAGACATTGGCTGCTTAAGCACGAGTCAGCTCTCTCTGTTCAAGAACTGTTGCGGTTCGTGAAATATTACAGCTTATAGTCATTCCCAGCCTCAGCGTGTCCGCATAGTATTTTGAGCCTCAATGTGGTTTTACTCACATGAGATCACAGGTAAGGCCGTTCCCAGGCCGGAGTTTAAGACAGAGCGGGACACTGCTAGGTCGTGCTTGCGCTTTGCCGACTCACAGTTGACGCGCTCAGATGGCTCTTAGTCCTATTGTCACCGGTCTGATAATGGATTTGGGCTCTGGCAGCCTGGCTGAGTTGGCAGCCAATCAAAGGCTGAGAGGGACTGAAAGCTCCACAGAATTTGTTTAGGAGGAGGAGGAGGGCGGGGGGGGGGGGGGGGGAGCCGGGTCCGTGTGACGAGGGGTTCTCTGGAAAACTGCGGCCTTGACCTGACGGGACCTGACCCAGTCCTCTGAGGTGAAGAGAGTCCTGCTGGTCCCCGTGAAAGGAACCGCTTTCCGTCTCGAGGCGCAGGCCTGTCAGAATTTGAGCGCCGCGTCCCCCGAGCGCGGCTTTATCTCCGTCAATCCGGAACGAGTGTCGTACAACTGCTGCCTGCCCGTCTGTGCCTCTGTGGGCATCTCTACTGATGGAAATTCAACTTGAGAAATAAATAAATAAATAAACAGTTCACGTCTCACTATAGCATTATTAAAAAATTTAAAAAAAACAAGTCAAAGTGCACTGGAGAGGTTATCAGCTTTAACACATGCCCGAGGTTCAGCTGAGGAGCTCAGATAGAAAAAAAAAAAAGAGGTTTATCTGTTCCAGCTCATTGGTCTGATTCAACCAGTGCCAATAAACCTAGGCCTCCGACACAATAGAGGTTGGCGGGAGGGGGTGCATGCAGAAATTAGCCCTGTTACCTCAGGTCTGGGTACAGTGCTCAGTGCTTTCACTGGGAGCGGCTGTAGATTAGTCACTTAGTCTTTGCCACAGAGTCCCTCAACGGCATGCGCCAAACTAATGCAGCGTAGCATAAAGTGCAGGGAAGAGGTAGTGATTTCCCAGCGGCCGTGTTCCCGCAGTAGGACCGTGTCAGACGGAAGCGTATGACGGAGCATTGCCTCATTTTGCTACGTCCCACTGAGACGCTTGCGCTCAGAACAGCAGTGCTCCCCGCAGCCTAGCCCGCGAACCCAGACGCTCCACTCTCCGGAGTTAAAGCGCTTTTCTCGCCGTCTGGGAACGGCACGAGCTGCAGCAGCAGTCGCTGCCGGGGAAACGCAGCTGAGACGCAGAGGAGAGCGCGGTTTCGTGGAAGCGAGAAGTATTCAACACGCGCCTCCTTTCGATGTCCGTCTACTTCCCTCTCGTCTCCGACTGTTTTTGAATCGCCGGTTCGAAACGTTGCCTTCGTCTCCAGACCCGTGTTCATGCGATTGGCTGGAAAATGCGACGCGTTTATGCGGTTGGCTAGGAAACATTGATCAAGTCCCAGTAAAGTGGGCGGGCTTATGGCTCGGAACTGCACTGGCTTCGCCAGGCTCGTTGTGGAGAGGTACAAGCCTGGCACGTTACCTGCAGCCAGCGGAGCCACCTGTCCCAGCGACGGCTATTATTATCACCTGCACCCTTTCTGCACAAACAAAAGATTTGCAGCAGACTTGTCCAGTGTCCAAAATAATATTTTATATCCAGGACATGCAAAATGTAAGTTATATTTGACATAATGGTGTGATTGGAAATGTTTGTGTCAGTGTAGGTGAATCTCTTTTATTTGTTCTCTCTTTCCTTGGGGTAATTATTGTGACATACAGTATTTGCGGCCAAAAAAACAAAGACTTTATGGCATTACCCACTTTTTAAGCTCAATCATTAAGCTCTATATAATAATTAATTCAGTTTGTTGTAAAGAATTGAAACCAGTGTGACCTCCTCCCTCAGGGAGTGATATCTGGTCACTGTTTTTTACAGTAGACGCGTGGCCTACCTGTAATGGTCTGCTGCTTGTACGCGGTTCTAAGAATCTCTCTTAATGATGTCATATCCTGATCGTTACTCCTCATTAAGGGGACGCTTGTGGTGTGGTGGAGGGAGCTGGAACAAGAACTGTTTTCTGTCATTTACTCTGAGTACGGTGAGCCTCTGGAGGCCATGGTCTGTATCGATCGCCAGAGGCCAGGGGGTGGAAGTGGAAATGCATCTCACCGCTAACAGCAAACTAGCGAGAGTATGAGCTGCTTTGATGGTGAGAAAATAAGTGAGAGAGGCTCGCCCAACAAGTGTTTCGTGGTTTTCACTAATACGTACAATTTGTTGTGATTACACCTGCTATTACATTAAACTGCATTACTGAACTCAGTTTGGATCAAGGGTACCTTCTTATTATGGGCATCAGTCAATTAACTTACCTTAAAAGTTCATAATAATTGAGGAGCAGACCACCAATATCTGTTATTCCTATTCTATTTAGGCCAATCACTAAGAGCCTGACTTATTAGAATTATGAAACAGTGAGATTTGTTGTAATTGTTTTTATTCTGCAAAACAGATGGAAGTGTTTTTTGGAAATGTTGTATACTCAAGCACTCATCCTGTTCTCAAAGATTACACTTGTAGCTCTCTAAAGAGCTCTTCTTGAGCTCTTTAAGTCTCAAATAATAATATATTGGTGTAATCTGGAAGATTGTTGAAGAAAGCAGCCGGTCCACTGATGGGTCTGCATGTTCTACAGACGGATCATTTTGCATTTATAGGGAGCTCACAGGCTGGTGCTTCTTCACAAGCTTATCTCAGACAAAGCTCCTTTGGTTTTAGGTTTTCTCACTCAAACCAATTTTTGGACATTGAAGCTGGCCCGTAATCTCGATTGGTCTCTTGAATTGTGAGCGTTTGACGACAGAAACACGTTAGCCTTGTGTGGAACATTTTCGGAAGTACCACCTCTGAGTCGAGACGGCCCGTTGCCTTTTCTGGGCCCTGAGATCAGGAGACGTAGCCGATGCCAGAGCCGATCTCCTTGTTTGGCAGCTTGCTCAGCTGGAACGGGAAGCTCATTCCAGATTCAAAGCTGCCGGCCAGTTTGAATGGGCAGCGCCGATGTCCTACAGGATTGATTGATTGTGAATCAGTGAAGGGACAGCAGGTTTTAATGCACATTTAGGCCTGCACTGTTTTAATGGTAACCTCTCATAGAACAACAAATAATAAAGTTCCACTAAGACACAAAGTGGAGTTTTAAAAGGTGATCGGCTGTTAACTGTAATCTGGAAGAGCATACATTTGGCTGTTTAATTGTAAACCGGCTTATCTTCAATTAAGTACGATTCATGGAGTCTTAAAATGAGTTTTGTAAGCTATTTATTTATTCATTGTACTGTAAATGTTTTTAATAAATTATTAAAATAACTGTGATTTCTCATGAATATTTGGCATATTTTCTTGGTGGGGAATGTAGCAGCCTGCACCAGCCTGGGCGTGATAGAGTGGCATCCCTGTAATCCTGGCTTTTCATTGGGAAACTTTTAATGGGATTCATAACAATAACAATTGTCTGCAGGCAATTCACTCTCTTGTAAACGAAGTTCCATTAATTGCATTTACAGACTTTCAAATTAAATATGTCGACTGCTTTTGGTCGATGAATCCCAAACCAATTTGCATGCTAATGAGCATATTCAGGCGTGATTTGAAATGGCGCTAGACTCTTGGCTCCTGCGGAAAATTTGAATATGATGTCACGGAGACGCTCAGATGGCAAAAGGGAGGCTTTAAACGGAGAGAATTCCTTCTAAACCAGTGAGGATCTCTGATATATTCTTGAAAGCAGACTTGCTTAATATAACCTGGGAAGCACTGTTGCTGGTGTCACGTCGCATCCAGCGATGAGAACGGCTCAGAGTAAAGGAATGTGTACAGAAGTGTACGAGCAAACAGTTATGCTCTCGTAGCTTCACAAGAGTTCTGTTTGGTGACCACACAGAAGCAAGGTGGAACAGCAGAGTGTGTGCCGTGTACAAGCCAGTGAAACAAAGGAGGGATCCATGGGATCTTTAAACAGCCAATCAGATTGTGATGGTATCTAAGGGGAGGGGTTGTTCTCAGTTTTGGAGCCACAGTACTGTTCTGGCTCACTGTAGCTCTGACTGCTGCAGCTCAGCTATTATAAAATAATGGATGATTTAATTGTGAAGGATAAAAAGTTATCACAAATGTTTTAACAAAATGGAGAATTTGGTGGCAATTGCCTCCGGTGTCATTTCACTGATTCTTTTGTGTATGTGGAGTACGCTGGCTGTCGCTTAACCTTGCCGAACAAACAACAGCAAAGCTAATAGAAAATATTCTTAAGGGTTTATGTGGTTTTTACACAGGCAGACAGACACACATGCACTAACAACTCAAATATTGTCAGTGCAGCTGTGTGAGTGTGTCAGTAAAGTGGAGTAACATCCCTGGCGTTACGCTGGTGTGTCCTGTCTGTGACAGAGAAGGGCGTCAAAGCTTAATCTCTCCCCACTGTTTGGGTTACACATCTTACACAGCCACAGCTCCTCTCTCACTCTCTTTCTTTCTCTCTCTCTGTCTCTCTCACTCACTCACTCACTCACTCACTCACTCACTCACACACACACTCACACACTCACTTACTCACTCACTCACACACTCACTCACTCACTCACTCACTCACTCACTCACTCACTCACTCACTCACTCACTCACTCACTCACTAACTCACTCACACTCACTCACACACTCACACACTAACTCACCCACTCACTCACTCTAAAACTCTAACAAAAAGTATCAAAGGAACAATACAGATCCAGGATTATAGCTCCAGGATCAATGTAGAATTTGTATATTTTTTATAATTTACAACTGAAAACTGAATTTGTAACTTGGTGGTGCATATAGAGGCTTTGTTTAGTGTGTTTTGGGAAATTAACTAATACATATTTGAGCATATTTATATATGTCTTATGCTGTTTACGTTGAGCTGGTTGTTCTTTTGAATGATAATTTTTTGCATCAAAAAGTACCAAGTACACTAACCCCCAGCACTGATTAAGTAATAAAACAGGACTTTCAAAGTCAGTCTTTCCTCTTCTCTCTCGGGTTCAAACGCTTCTGTTCAAATGAAAAGAATAACGTCCGAGTTTTTTTTAATCCTGTATAAGGAAAATAAGTGTTCAGTGGTCTAATTTGAAAAAGTGTCCTGATGCAGAATGCTGATTACTTGGCTTTGTATGTGATTGGTAATTATGTTACTCAATGGTAATTTTGTGATGTTACTCATTAAGTTTCTGTAGAAACTTTTATCAGATTACTTAAGATGATTTCCTGAGCCTGGTTTGCTTGATTTCCGAAACTGATGGAATGTTTTCCCCTGGAGAAATCACAATGTCCTTCCCAGGAGGAACTGAAGATGCATATTTGGTCGTTATGGTGATTTACAGTTTTTCTCAATCGCTTGGATGCATTTCTTGAAACTCTAACCACATTCCCAAAACTCTAAGTGCAATCCCCAAAACAGTAAAATCATTTTTCATAACACTATACCACCCGTTCAAAAGAAACTATAACAATCAAAATGATAACCACATGCGTCAAAAGACACTGAGTCAGTCAATCGCTACAACAATGTCACCAAATGTATAGCACCTTCTGATCATTGCGTAAACCCTGACACTCAAAATGCAAAGTATTTGCATCAAAACTGGACAGATATTGTGTACATAGTGTTGCTGTCAATGTAAAACAATTCCTGGACACACAAATTACAAGAAAAAACATGTTTATTATGTATCTTTTTCATCTATAGTATGGTTGTTTTACTTTTTTATTTTGTATTTTTTGTTTTTCACTGCTACACAACCAATTGTCCCTCTGGGGACACTGCTTCTTGCTCCATTTTTTTGCACTGGAACCCTTAGCATTTATATATGTTTGTGAGTATTGTGTTCACAATTTGGGATGGAATTGACAGCATGTGTTCTCCGTTACTCTTCAAATGTGTGAAGGGAAGTTACTCACTCCAATCACCCATCATGCTGGCCTTATCTTTTGTACAAACACAATGCTCATTATACATAGTATTTTGCATGCAATGATTTACCCAATGAACAACTGTGTCATTGCGAATGGGAAATGTACATAGCCAATTGAGAAAAAAAAAATCTGTTTTGACTGGAATGTCGATTGGAATGAGGATTGCATCTACACTATGACAACTGCGTTTAGTGTTTTGCATTCTGTGTGAACACAATGAGAAGTGAAATAGTGTATTGGCCAATTGCCTTAATGGTGTGGGGTTTTGAGGCACTGTTAAGAGAATGAGGTTAGAGTTTCCAGAAATGCATCCAAGCGATTGAGAAAAACTGTTAAAAAAAAAACAATAAAAACAGAAAAAAAACATTGCACTCTCTGTATAGCTAACAACATGGTGATGAATGTAAACTAAAGGCCTAACCTGTGCACCATTATGCATTAGGTAGTCAGTTCATAATTTTCATTAGCTTGGATATTGCAGTCTGGCCGCGATGTGGAGGGAATCAAAGCTTTAACCTCCCTCGCCCTGCCATTCCCTCAGGCCAGATTCAAACAGTGCATCGGCTTTAATTAGTAAATTAATGTTGATTCCACGGCAACCAGTCTGCTGCTGCTAATCAGTGAGGAATGGGTGGAAGGGGAGGCCTTTGGGCAAATATTCACCACTGGCTGGTTCCTACCCAGCAAAAATGCCCATGTAAATCTAATACTGCCGGTGTACATTTAACACCCTAGGGTGTTAAATAAGACCACGGTGTCATATAAACACTCTAGGGTGTTAAATGTACACCACCATTTTTGCTGTGTACGGTAACACGCAATAAGCAAGGCAGGTGAAAGAGTAGCTGCAGTCCCGGCTTCAGGAATCAGGTGTGATAAGCAAATGGATTTACCTGTATATAAATGACCGGGGAGCATTGCAGAAGCACTGGGGTGGTAATCAATTGAAAGGGTACTGTAGTTTAAAGGGAGATTTAGATGGTGTGCTTAACCATAATTGGCTACACAATGAAATGTGTAGATATCGTATCAGAAAGTGATTTAAGGAATGAACACACTTCCCTTGATGCCAAGAGATGAGGACTGAATGAGTGTTCAGCTTTTACCTTTAGCAGCAGTGGGGGATTCTTATGGTATATTTGAGATACCCTGAAAGTATTAAGCATGTTACATTTCAACAATGACATCAATGTCTCATTCAGTGTTACACAACGCTGGACAGTGCTGCTTCTTTTCCCAGATTGCAATGTGTGGTTTTTGCATGGTTGAGAGAGAAAAAGATTGTAGCTTCAGTAAGCTGAACTGGACGTTTCAGAGCAAAAGGTTTCCTTAATTTTACCCACAATAATTATTCTGCAAAGAACATGTGCATACATTCATACCACAATAAGGATGCCGCACAACAGTACAAAAATCGAAGATTTTACCTGCGACTAATATTATAATTTAACTGAGGTGAAAAAGACAACGTAATGCTTTATCTCAAAGATCATTAAAAGCTAAACAGTAAGCTGCAGATTTAAATTCAGTACTGTTTATGGATTGAAGGATTTAAGGTTTTTTCGTCTTACATATTTGGAGCAGGGGCTAGGTCATCCACAACATAAATGATCTAATTTTGTTTTTTCACAGTCTGACAGATGTGGGATCATTGTATAATTCTTGAAAAAGATCAGTTAGTCATCAAAGCATTTGCATATTCTAAACATATATCATTTGCTGCTTTGTCAGGAACCATCTGGTGTTTTGGTTGGCATGTGGTATAGTACATTTAGTTCAGGGTTTGTTTTAAAATGTAAAATGAATAAATAGAAAACGAATGTATATAGTCTCGACAAACAGCATATCTGTAGGCAGCACTTCCTGTGAAGAGGATGTTCTAGCATTTTCCACCTTTTTAAATAGATGTGTGCATACCGGAGGTACTTCAGGAGCTTGAAAAAAGGAAGTAGAAACCATACTTTTCAACCAATCATATTTGTTCTCAAACTGTTGCCAATCCCCTAGCTTGTTCTTCTGTCCTATTTCAGGCTTTATAACTCCAGGGGCCCTATCTTACACCCGGCGCAAAGCGGCGCTAACGCAAACGCAAGTGTCTTTGCTATCTTACACCCGGCGCTAGGTCCATAATAACGCCTAACGCTTACGCCGTCAAACTAGCGTTGCGCCATTAACTAGTCTTGCGCCATCATTAGTGAACTGGGCGTGTTGGTCTTAAGATGAGGAGTGGCCAGGATTATTTTTGGCGTATTGCTATCTTGAGCCAACAGAAAGCGCTTGCGCTAGAACCACCACAAACCTGGTCTAAAGTCATGTCGCAGTTGTTTACATGCTATTTTAACGGCGCATATAAGTGCGTCTACATAGGCGTGTGCACAACGCGCATACCCTCCTGTCTGTTACACACAGGGGCGTGCACAGGCATGACTAAAATATCTAGATCACAATGTGAAATATTATTATTGTGTAGGCTATATCAAAAATGCATAATAATAAAAGGTTCCATAGGTCCACAGGCACATATCTTTCCCTCAGCGAAGGGAAACAATGCCACATTACATTGCTCTCAGCCCACTCCATCAACATCCAGGCGATGTGCGATGGTACGGGCTATCCATTAAAAAGGAGCTGATAACCACCTATAGCTATCAAGCCTAATGCGCGAATTGTCTTTGCACCTAATGCGTGAATTGTCATTCAATGGAAAACTCGCGCACGGCAATAGACGGACATTTAAGTTCTGAAAATGCGCTTCAGATGTCATTACAATACAGCTCTGTTTATCTATGAATACAGCCTGTAAGTAAATAGAATGGTTTGTGACTGAAAAAAGTTCAAAACCTTGTCCAGTGAATATTGCATTTATTGTTTTTCAAATAGCCTAGGCTACAGCGGATTCGCTATGCATAAGGTTTTTTTCGATAGCCTATGGTTAAAAAACGGAGATGTCACCATGTTAACTAAATTGTAACCTTAGCTATTCTTCGTCCTTCATATTTTTTTAAATTACAGTGACCAGGTTTCCATACTCTCACCGTTTAAAACCCAGCTGATTTCACCCGTTATTCCTTAACTGAGCAAAAGGATTTTAAAGAGAACTAGGCGTCTAATTAGAAACTAAAACAAATTTGCAGCACGTTACACAATTAATTCACAATTAATTTTAATGCCATTCTCTGCACGTGAGCTGCATGTTCTCTGTTTCCAAGTCGCACGTTTCACGGTCTTCCTGGGAAAGTGGATTGTTTTAAAGGATTACGCTACGAGTAAAACAGGTTGGTCACATTTCCATAAACAGGACATTATTAAACAAGGGGAAATATGCGTGAACTTATGGGTTGCGAACCTGACAGCTTTATTGTAGACTATTTAGTGTCATCATTAAGGCAAAATAACGGTAGGCTATGTATGTTATTAATCAATATTAGCCTACTATGCAGGTAGCCTAATGAACTTTGGATGAAGCTTGAACTTCGAGAACTCCATGAGAACAGCCTCTTGGAATTGATGTTTGACACTTTCATTGCATAATCAAACGAAATTCGCTGAACAAGCAGGCTAATTTGACGTTTTCTAAGGTGAGACTGAAGCCATTGATAGCTTATTCTCAGCTGTTGCAGGTCCTTTTAGCGAAATTTAACCGCACATATTTTGTAAAATAACAGCCCTGTCTGGAATTACCGGGAACTCATAGGCTAATGGTTAGTCCGAATAATATTGATCATACTCCATTTAGCCTATTCCTTGATCACACTAAACACGCACGAGCATGTCTGTTTCGCCATCATAAGCAATCCGCCAAGGTGGAAAAGCAGGCTTTTAAAGGGAATGGGATATGACATTTTGATTGGTTTATTGAATGTCACGCCCAAGACACACCTATAATTAATGAAGCGACTAGGTTCAGCCCAGTTGCGCCATGCGCCGTGCTTAGCGCCAAAAAAACACGCCGTTAAAATAGCAAAAGTGGACTTGGACACGCCCTAAATGGACTTAGCGCCATGCGCTTAGACTAAGCGCCAAGATCGCCAAGATAGGGCCCCAGGTGTGAGCATCACAGACTCTAGGAAAATGGCTTAAATGAAGCAAGACAGTTGTACTATTTACAATACTAACTTAGATCAGTTACAGTAAAATGGAATTAATATTTTCCATGTGACTAAGTGAGAAGTATCGCCCAGGGAGATAATAATATGTCAGTGTCTATATTATACGTGATATGATTGCAATAAATTAATATTCCACCATCAGGAAAATGCTGGCAAATGTTCTAGCTTCACGGCAAATTGGTGCCACATTGCGCAAAATGCTAGCGGCACAACTCAACTTTCTGTTACGCTCGGTCATCTTGTTTTTTTTTGTAGCATCAAAGGAGACATGCAAAACACAGATTTGGAAGCTTATAATGTCCTCTATTGGATAACAGAGTTGTCAATCAAACCGGCATGAACTGGAATACGTCAAAGCCGCACAAAAAACAGTTTATGGGGTTTTACGCATGGGGTTTTCAGAAGGTGTACTAGCGTTATAAAGGCGTGTGTATTTCTCAAACGGATTGTCCAAGACAATAAATAACCACTGAATCTTGAAAGGGGCATCTCTATGCGTAAAACCAATGGTAGGATTGTATATTTATTTAATATTTAGTAGCAGATATTGATAGTAGAATGACGTGGCATAATTACCCAATAATTTCACATGTTTATGTTGCTATTGAGTGAACAGAATTTTTCACCACTGTATTAGCATATGTTCAGTCTTTATACTTATAAATATATATATATATATATATATATATATATATATATATATATTATATATATATATATATATATATATATATATATATATATATATATATATATATATAGTTTTTTTACAGTTGGCTTTATCTAGTTGCTATGGTGGAATATGATTTTTTTGGTCATGAAAAAATATTTTTATGAACTCCCAGATAGACGCTATTGTTCACTGTCATGCTTGGGTCGGTAGAGTTGCAGGTGAGATGGCTTGCTTGGTAAATGGACAAACTACACAACAATAGTGGCACTTAGAAATGCCATATTTATGAATCATGTACTGTATTAATCAAGCTAAAACATTGCGTTTGTTGTGTCCACTCATAGTTTGCTTGCAGGGGCAATGAATGTCTGAGTTTAGCAATCTCACAGCGGCAGCGGCATGGCCACTAGGGGGTCTGCACGAAGGGCTTAAAGCACAACTGAACTTTGGTAGAACTTTGGGTTGTGTAGTTACCTGGCCATGCTATGAGTCCAAATGGTGGCGAAATATGTTTGTCAGTTGCTCTGTGCTCCCCTGGGGTGATAATCCAGAATAGGGTATTTGTCGCTCTCCATTCACTTCTATAAGACAGCTAAAATGGTCTCAAAATGACACTTCTAGCACATATGCGAAAGCAAACAAAGTGGATTCTGTCAATACAAACAATAACCAGTCCTCGTACGTATTGGACTCATATAAACACCCTAGGATGCAAAATTTACACCAGCAGTGTTAAATGTACACTAACATATTCTCTGTGTAAATTCCTCTTCCATCTACAGTGTATATAATGCACAAATTGGTGCAATAAAACATGGCAAACAAGTTCTTCTGTCCTTTCAGTAACTGGGTTGAAAAAATATGTTTGACCCAATTACCAATTGTGATATTGTTGATGATCTCATTCTGTTCAAACCTGTTGCTCCTGCATCAAAGGATTGGCTGTCGGCGATTGTCTCAGGGTTTTAATAGTAATAAATCTGAGAATATTGAAAGATTTCAGTGCGAGAGAGCCAAATTGAGAAAATTGACATGGGGTTTTGAACCAATGGGACGGTCCATTTGGTAAAAATGTTTTGTCCTTGGGTTTTATGCCTCTTCTGCTATAACTGAACTATACAGTAACTCCAATCAACCTGGGGTGAATGGGATTCATCTTTCATTAGTGAGTCCAGCTCGGATGAAAAATGTCTGATCAAATGGAATATTTGACACCTTTCTGAACGGAGAGTTAATATTTTATTATGAGTTTGCTCTTTTTGATGGCAATGACAAGAAAGCTGAAATATCAAAAGTAGCCAGACCTTCAGGTATTTGATAGTGGTATATACTAAACTGAATCACTCTGCGTGTAATACAATAATCTATTTCTGAATCACTCTGCATAACACAGTAGCCAGTATGTGTACCACAGCAATATAAAATAGACACTGCAATGTATAGGTTCACTGCTGTGTAAATAACAGAGGGCTATTATCCCTATGCGAACCACGATAATTAATAACCAATGGCCTTCATGCATACCACAGTAATCTATTCCTGAGCATCACTGTGTGGGTCAGATAATTCTATTACACGATCCATCTGCATGGACCAGAGTAATCCATTTCTCAATGCCACATTACACTGTTAGTGAACCCCACTCAGGGCACTGAAAGACTGCGTGGGCTTTGTGGACACAAAACGCGTTTATAGTAGGATTTACTGATGAGTGGTAATGGAGAAACTCACAATTTAAAACTTTTCCTCAGCCATTTGCTTTTGATGCATATTCATTAGTTTGTATGCATATGCATAACTTGGATGAGAGGCCTAAAACCATGGGGATTTAAGCATTTCATTGAACTTAGAGAAGCCAATTTTATGCTCAAGCTTCACATTTACTTGGAGTTTTGGTATTCAGGCATTAAAAGCTTGTTTTGTCGGTGCGGTACATATGCTTGGATGTGATCAAGATTTATCCTTGACCTTGGCTTATGAATAAATACAAGTGTTCACTTGAACTCAAAGTTAAGAGTGGCGAAACTCGCATTCATTTGATAGCAAACAATACGGACAAATGCTGATTAAATCCAGTCCATTGTCGTCTAAACTGAGCCCCATCAATAAATCTTTGAGATGTTGAAGGGTGAATGTTTTTTGTACTATAGTCTTATCCATAAATCTTGTCTCATATCATATTTAGCACGTGGATGCAGTCCAATAAATACATTTATTGAAACACTATCATGTATGAATAGATAAGACAGGCTGATCAATGAGCTTTTGTATGTACAGTGCACATCTTTTCAAAACTGTAGGTATTCTTGGTGTACAATATGGAACAAATAGAATGCCTGCAAATATCAGCTGTCTATTGTATGTGTCTCAGTAAATATTAATTTTGCACATGGAGGAAGTAAAGATGTGTGCCACATGTGGTGTTTACTTATTTTGGCAGAGCTGGAACCATCATGGGTGGGTGGGTAAAGAAATTCCCATGTCACCTCTGAATTTTTACCAGCCAAATGTATTTTTTATTGTCGAGGCAAAATGTAATTATTTTATATATGAAAGAAAATTAACTGAGCTTGCGACAATTATACAAACATAACATGGTAGTGTTCTCAGTACAGTAAATAGGCAGGGATTAGAATGTAGTTTGGAAGTGCTTTCCTTGACAGTAACATTCAATGTACATTACCTCAAGTCAAGTAGCTGGAAGCCATCTTGGGCTGCCAGCTAACACATGCTTTAATAGCATACTGCCTCAGGGGTATAACCGAGCTTCAGACTGTAGCTTCATATACTGTGTGTAGCTTACAGTATATTGACAGTGGGTAAAAGTGAAAGGTGGAACATTTACCTTGATGGAGAGTGGACTTTGATTATTTCAGCATTTGTTGCCTTAATTGAGATAAGGGCTATCATTGTATGGTAAAAAGTGAGTAAATTTCAAGAGCGATGACTGCTAACCAAGTCAGCGTGCTTCCACAGCGCACACTAAAACCGTGAACAGGGAAAAGGATTTTCAAGCGTTTTACCACCAAGTATGAATCAAGCCAGGCAGTTGTCAAGAGCAGCACTGTGGAACAACAGTCAATGCATGTTCAGCATTATGGGTAATTGTACAGTGCGCCTTACTGTCCATTTGAGCTCATGAGATGATAAACAACTGGGTTTTAACGCGACGAGGCCCAACTCCATTTGAATGTTAAAGGGAATACCTACAATGAGGCTGCTGACACCGACAAAATTATCCACCACAAATTATTTTGCTGCATTTGGGGGCCATGTTGTCTTCAGTCCCTGTATACGTACATACAGTATGCACATGGTCTTCACGTGTATATTGTTTGTTTCTGTTAAATTTGTTTGTTTCCAAAATGCCTTTTATACAGGTATGTCTTTTAATGTGGCAAATTCACTATGGTGTAGATAACCATACTGTGTACAGCACAAGAACATAAGAAGGTTTCATGGCAACAACAGGTCATTCCGCCATCCATACACCCTGGTGATGTTCTCTGCAGTACAGCTATTGAGCATGTATGCATCGTTTGTGTAAAACTCCTTCCCAATTTTCCGTGCACTTCTCTGTCTTCATTTCTTCCATTTCAGTACCATAAAAAGTATGTGGAATTAATCCATTTTGCTTTGAAAAAATTATAAATTACTCATATTTTTTAATCGACTGACAGCCTTTATTTTTATTGAAATTTTTTGCTGCTCCACATACCCTTATTCACACAAGCACTGATGGCCAATCCATTTTCCCCATTATGTATCGGTGCAGCCTGTGTGTGCCAAATAACTTTATGCCCTAACCATTTGTGTTATTGACCCTGTCTGGGCAACAAATTTCCCTTTTGGACAATAAATATTGACTTGACTGGAGTTTGTGTCCTAATTACACAATAGGTTTTAATCAATACAAAATTATAACAATATCATGCGAGCTCTAAGCCTAATTGAAACGTAACACAACCCCACTCGTTTAACCACTGGCCTGATTACTGGAGTGGGCCCATTTCTGTTTCCCAGGGCAACAGGGAAAGCTGGGACATGCTGTGGCCCCTCAGGTTATTGCCCTACTCCCAGAGCTGGACACAACTGCCCCTCAGGTTATTGCCCTACTCCCAGAGCTGGACACAACTGCCCCTCAGGTTATTGCCCTACTCCCAGAGCTGGACACAACTGCCCCTCAGGTTATTGCCCTACTCCCAGAGCTGGACACAACTGCCCCTCAGGTTATTGCCCTACTCCCAGAGCTGGACACAACTGCCCCTCAGGTTATTGCCCTACTCCCAGAGCTGGACACAACTGCCGAAAGTTTGCAGTATATAGTGTATAGCATTAGTGAGTGTGTAATTTCCTGTCTTTTAAATCTGAGTGAGAGAGCATGTGCCAAGCTTCCTGAATGTCATTGCAGTTCTGTTTGCCCTTTTTGGAAGTGTCTTTTTGTGCCTTTTAATATGAGACATAATGACCGGATGAGCTAAAGACCACCTCTCCTGGAGCAACCATGCCAGGAGTCTGGTTTCTCCATCTGTTGTCAGTGTAACATTTCCACCAAATTAAGAGACACAGAGACTAAAGTAAAGTACTCAACGTTTCTTCGTTTCGCTCCAGGCGACTGCAATTAAGAGCGACACTGAAACGCTCCCTTATGAAGAAGGATATATAAATGTGTTTGTATATCGTGTACACTGTGCTTCTGGGGGCTCGTGTGCACATATCAGCCGCAATTTCAGTCAGTAGCCTGGCTCGTTAGCAGCAGACAGACGCCTCCGTACCCAGACTGCATTGTGACGCAGCACCGGCTAGATCCCTACTGCCAGGGAAGGAACTCTCAAAATGCTCATTGTGAAAACTCCCCAAATATTTATTGGATTTATTGTCCTCCTAACCTTTAAAGGTGGATGGAGAGATTTAATTCCCTTTCATCTTTCGTTGACAAGGGGGGGAGGTGGGTTATTGATCTCTCTTGGTCTTCAGCAGTTTCCTGTGTCAGGTGGTGACAGTTTGGGGACGGGGGGGGGGGTTGAATGTACGGGCCAAAAGTTCTGGGTTGAGGACTCTAACTGTTGTTTTCACCTCCTATTCTGTTATAAACCCCGTTCCAGTGAATTCAGGCCATACGGTCCGGGTTTCTGACTCCGGTCCGGATTTGAATTCAGACTACAGTCCGGGTTTGACTTCAGACTCCGGTCCTGGTTTGAATTCAGACTCGGGTCCGGTTTGACTTCAGACTTCGGTCCTGGTTTGAATTCAGACTCGGGTCCGGTTTGACTTCAGACTTCGGTCCTGGTTTGAATTCAGACTCCGGTCTGGTTTGACTTCAGACTCCGGTCCTGGTTTGAATTCAGACTCGGGTCCTGGTTTGACTTCAGACTCCGGTCCTGGTTTGAATTCAGACTCGGGTCCTGGAGTCTGGTTTGACTTCAGACTCCGGTCCTGGTTTGAATTTAGACTCCGGTCCTGGTTTGAATTCAGCCTTTGTGTGAAGGTTTGTGTGACACTGCAGTGTCGTAGGGCACGAGGAGGGTTAAGTGGAAAACACTGTGGTCATGACCTGTGATGTAGAGCGTGCGAGTGTATGTTGGTGTGATGTGACTTGATGTTGCAAGACGGGACCATGCCCAGGGTATTTAATGATCATTTTAATCTTCCTAATGCAGTAAAACAGTTAGGGAACTCAAATTTTAACCAAGAGGTTGCAGGATTGATTCCCGGGTGGGGCAGTGCTGGTGTACTTAATGTGAATTGCTTTATTATGCATCCAGCTGTATATGCAGTAAATAAGGCTAGTATGTAAAAACTATACGGTGTTCCTCTGGATAAGTATTGTCTGCTAAGAAAGTAATGTTAATGACGTCATTTTAACCTTTGACCTGATTTCTTTGGGTTGTTCTCCACCATGCTCCATGGTGTTTATGTTGGCGCTGGGGTGAGTTTGTTAAATAGTCACGTGCATTAGAGCACTGAAATTTCTTTAATTCTTTAGTACTGGAATGTGAGTGATTTCGATTCTCGCCACACGCTGTTGAATATGTTCTTCAGCCTTATATATGATATGATGTAAGTGGAGGGTTTAGATGATTTTTATTTAACATGTTTTATAGTGAAAGAGCAGCGAGGCAGGGGCACAGAGCCAACGCCAGTCTGAGACCTGATCTTTGCTTCTGTGTGCTTGTAATTTATGACCCGAGCCATCGTGATTGTAATATCGATTACAACCCCCCCCCCCACCCTCACCCTCACCCTCACCTCTATAAACCTCCCCTACCCCACCCCAGGGAAATCACAGCTGCAGAGGAGTTGCCCAATTTCAGGAAAAATCTCCTCGCAAAATAAATAAATAAATCCCGCCAATCGTTTCCTCAACCTTCACACGGACAAAGGCCCCAAAGTTAGAGCAGCGCCTCTCCTGAGACCTCTCTCCGCTTCCCTTCAGATCCTCTAGACGTGCCGTCTCCCACGCCTCCGTAATAATGCCCAAATGCCCTCATATAGCGCCTTTCCGCTCCTGCCAGTATCTCAGAACCCTTTGTAGCCAGTGGGGGAGGCGGGCTCGTCGCAGCAGACCCCCCCCCCCCAATGCCTTCCCCGCACCTCTGGGTGATGTTCAGCAGCTGTTTGTGTAGCAGTGTTTCTCATTGGCCATTAAGCTCCTGCACAGAGTACAGGGGTACAGGGGTGCCTGCACAGAGTACAGGGGTACATGGGTTCCTGCACAGAGTACAGGGGTACAGGGGTACCTGCACGACTTGTGCTTGTGAAACCTCTGCAGTTCCCCACAGAAGGACGCTCGGGCCTGTGTGTCGGCTCGTGGTATTCGCAGTCCGTGACACGCGCTCCTTTCTCTGAAAATCCACCCCATGCCTAATTCATGGCCCATGAAAAATGAAATGGCACAACTGTTCCGCGCACGGCTCCGTGTTTATTTATAGATGAAGAGAGAGCAGGGAAATCAAAACAATACACTATTCATGTTGAACTTCCATTTTTCATGGATTCAAATGATAACGACACCTGGAACATGGAGACTGTGTGTGTGTGTGTGTGTGTGTAGTCCTGAGTGCATTGTGCAGTTGTGTACGTGCGTATGTGCACATGCCTGAGTGAATGTCTAGTGTGCGCACGTGTGTGCATTCCTTCATCTATATATTTGTGTGTTTGTGTGTTACACGTGACGTTCTGTCCACTGGTAGAAGGAAGTATGAAGTCAAGACACACTCTCTTGCACACTCATGTTTCTGCTAATTAGAATTTTTTGCATTCTGCAAGCCTGTGAATATGGATATATTAAACGGGGAGAGTTTTCTGTTGGGGCCCAAATCCTCACCACATTCTCTGTTTGGGTTTTGACTTGGACCTGAAGATATTGAATAATTGGTCTCAGTTATTAAGTCCAAGATTCATTACAGCTCTTTGAACTTAAATTTGAGAAAGTAGTCCAAGGGACTGTTATTTTTATTCTGATACATGCACATCATCAAGTTTGTTGTTCAGCATAATTTGTAAGAAGTTTAAAAAATATATATATTTAATTTCCAAGCTTTTGGGTCAAGCACCAACGCACTGTGATTGATTCTGGGTCTCTTCCAAAATGAACTCTACCAGTATTAATACATGCAGGTAATTCCGGCTGCTCTATTATGCATGCTAATGTTTCTCCCCGTGCTACAGGCCCCCTACACAAGCCCCAATCTTACAAATGTGAGCGCCAGCGCTAACTTCCTGTAGCCACAATGCACATGGAAATGAATCACCTCAGGATTCCTAATTTGTGTCGATGGGAACAAAGGAGCTTTTCCAGGTGCTCAGCGCTTTCTACGCCTGCAGGTGCGGCTGGGGAACAATCACGGATCTTACCCGCTGGGCGAAGTCTTCGTTCCCTTCGTCCTGTCAAACACAATTCGGTTTTTGTGTAAAATGTCTGTAATTTCCCTGCTGTAATTGATCACAGTTTCACAGTTTCTCCCTGGCGCCGGCTGAATGAGCAAGACCGTTGATGGGGGAGGCGGCCATTTTATATCCCCCATCCGGAGCTGAGGTGCAACCATGGGAACGCAAGGAACGCACAGGTCTTAAAAGCCAAGCAGGGCACTGGTTTACACGGAGACTCGGCCTCGCCCCCCGGCTCGCAGGGCCTCTTGCTCGAAAGACAGCTGACACGGTAACATCTGTGTGATTGAAGGTTGGGCCGAGATGCCAATGAAAATTTTATTGTTATAATCCTTGGAAATATATAACAATACCTGCTGCTGCGTAGGATGAAAGTGCTGTTATTTCCTCTGTTACTACGGGTACAGTTTTATTCTCCTCAGCTTCCCTTATAAGCTGGGAAAGCATGTATTCACCTTACTAACAATGAATGGATACCGATAGCATTCACACAAAAATATATTTACAACTTCTTTTTTCGTAGATTCTACGGCTGACTCTGTTTTTGGATCCTTGAGAAAAACGGATGAAATTGATCATCTCTCTATTTGTGCAAACGCACAGCAGCGAAACAACATTTTAAAAACTATCATGTCGGCTTGAGTATAGGATTCCAGAGGCCACATGAAAATTTCAGTTTTAGTATGAATTTGACTTTCACTCTACCTTTGCATATGTGACCTCTCAATTGATTTTTTATTTTAAAAAACATTTTTTCAAACCCAAGATTCACTTATTAAACTGGTCTTGCACACCAAGCAACCACTGGAACTGAGAGGTGTCAAATTTCAAATGCAAGGTATTACATTTACATCATAAAACAGCCATGTGGTAGAAAGATACTGCCCCTCATGGAAATGGAGTATATTATAAATATGCGGCTGTTTTGCTACATTTCACAGTAAAAAAAATATATGTTTTGCATATTGCAATGTCTGGATTGGAAGTGGCAATAATGTATATGTTTGGAGGGTTGCTATATCTTTTCTGCTCTTGGTAATATATCTTACTTTAGTGTATTTGAGTATATTCAATTTCCACAAGGGTGGCAGTGTAGTGTAATGGCTAGGGAAATTGACTTGTAGCACAAAGCTTATGGGTTATTCTATTGTACCCTGGAGCTAGGCGCTTAACCTGAATGGATTGTATGTAGAAATGTGATCAGTGTAATTTGCTCTGCTAAATGCCTAAAAGTAAGTGTAAGTTTAGCTGGTTAGCTGAAACGAGCGGTAGAGACTGCACAGTCTCGTCAGCTCGTACCATGAGCTTCACCGCCTTTCGTTTAGTCTGTGGGAGAGCTGCACACCTGCAGGCAGGCTTTACAAAGTGGGAAGAATCCTTTACGTTGAATAATGTACAACAGAACAAGCAGCAATTCTTTACTGCGATGTTCTGCTTTGTACTAACCGTGCGTACTCACCTGTCCTGTTCTGTCCCCTTTAATATCCCCAGAGCTTGTGTGTTATTGCAGTAAATCCACAGTGTACAAAATACGTTTTCCTCAGTTCCACCCTACTTAAAGAAAACAGACGCGTAACGGCGGCTTGTTCCGGTGACTCCCCGCCTGGTTATATTTTAGGTAGCACTGCACTGTGTGTTTTTGTCAATGTGAGTTGTCCAGCTGTACCAGGACATGGGCCTTACTTGTTTCTACATCCGCTACCACTTGAGGCCATGTGCTCTGAACTTACGGGGAGAAGAGCAAACAGACTTTCTCTTTCTGTATCCTTCTGTTGTTGCTGCTGCTTCTTTAGGCATCAAAGTTAACGGGTTTATTTAAGACTTGCTCTGTGGGGGGTGTTATTCAGTCAAAATTTGTGCTTGATTTGATGCGTTGTCCTTAAATTGGGGGTTTTCTTTTATTTCCTGTGCTTCCCTTCCACTGTGTATTCCATTAACTCTGAGCTACTGCGTATGCTTGTGATGTCTAATAATAAAACGAGGTAATAATGGCTGAAGGTCATTTGCTCAAAGTGAGGGACGTAGCACCATAGAAGCTCTCCTGGAGAGGTCTAACGGAGCCGTTTCTCTCCCATGCAGTTATCCAGCGTAAAATGAAAGACTCTGTGGCAAAAGCAGGGCTGAAAATATGACAGGGGTGCTGTCAGACTACCTTAGAAAATACAGCCTTCCTGAGCCCAAAGCCAAAACATAGTCTTTGCCCTGAATTTAAACCAGTATTGCAGACATTTTTTCTTCCTGATAAGCAGGTGTTTGGGTGTGTGCGTGACAGAGAGAGAGCGCGAGAGAGAGAGAGTTTGTGTGTGTGTGTGTGTGTGTGTGTGCATGTGGATGCATATGCAATAAAATGCTGATCAGTGGTCTTGACTTCTTGTTCAGATTAATGGTAGGGTTGGTACAAGGCTGCCTTCATAACACTCAATCTACTGGAATTATTAGAGCAGCATTTTTCTAAAGATGTGGTGTTAAATATGAGAGTGCGCTCACAGTACACACCACTTATGTGTTGTTAAAAGTGTCCTTATCGCAGGGTTATTTTTGCACTTGGACCACACAGCACATATTTTAAATGATCTTTGGTGCACTGAGCTAAATCTTTAGCAGAGTGTTACGTGCATGTGAGTCTCCCCTGGGGTTAGAAAGAACAGGCCTTTGATCAGGCGTCCTTGGCATCTGCCGTATTCTAAATCTCCTCTTCCACACTGGTGACCACACCTTTCCCCTGCTAGAGGTGACAGCACTGAGTCCCTATGCTGACACACAGGCTGCACATACTCACACACACACACACGCACGCTCGCACACACATACTCACACGCACGCTTGCACACACATACTCACACGCACGCTCGCACACACATACTCACACACGCACATACTCACACACGCACGCTCGCACACACATACTCACACACGCACATACTCACACGCACGCTCGCACACACATACTCACACACACACATACACGCACGATTGCACACACATACTCACACACGCACATACACGCACGCTCGCACACACATACTCACACGCACGCTTGCACACACATACTCACACACGCACATACACACACGCACGCACACACTCACACACGCACATACTCACACGCATGCTCGCATACACATACACACACACGCACATACACACACGCATGCACGCTCGCACACACATACTCACACACACACGCACGCTCGCACACACATACTCACACGCACGCTTGCACACACATACTCACACGCACGCTCGCACACACATACTCACACACGCACATACTCACACACGCACGCTCGCACACATATACTCACACACACACATACTCACACGCACGCTTGCACACACATACTCACTCGCACGCTCGCACACACATACTCACACACACACACGCACGCTCGCACACACATACTCACACGCACGCTTGCACACACATACTCACACGCACGCTCGCACACACATACTCACACACGCACATAGTCACACACACGCTCGCACACACATACTCACACCCGCACATACTCACACACACACACGCACGCTCGCACACACATACTCACACACGCACATACTCACACGCGCACGCTCGCACAGACATACTCACACACGCACATACTCACACGCGCACGCTCGCACACACATACTCACACACACACACACGCACGCTCGCACACACATACTCACACACGCACATACTCACACACACACGCACGCTCGCACACACATACTCACACACGCACATACTCACACGCGCACGCTCGCACACACATACTCACACACGCACATACTCACACTCACACGCGCACGCTTGCACACACATACTCACACACACACACACACACACACACGCTCGCACACACACGCTCGCACACACATACTCACACACACACACACACGCACGCTCGCACACACATACTCACACACGCACATATTCACACACACACGCACATACTCACACGCACGCTCGCACACACATACTCACACACGCACATACACACACGCACGCACACACATACTCACACATGCACATACTCACACGCATGCTCACATACACATACTCACACACGCACATACACACACATGCATGCACGCTCGCACACACATACTCACACGCTCGCACACACATACTCACACACACACACACACACACACACACGCACGCTCGCACACACATACTCACACGCACGCTTGCACACACATACTCGCACGCACGCTCGCACACACATACTCACACACGCACATACTCACACACGCACGCTCGCACACACATACTCACACACGCACATACTCACACGCACGCTCGCACACACATACTCACACACACACATACACGCACGCTCGCACACACATACTCACACGCACGCTTGCACACACATACTCACACACGCACATACACACACGCACGCACACACTCACACACGCACATACTCACACGCATGCTCGCATACACATACACACACACGCACATACACACACGCATGCACGCTCGCACACACATACTCACACACATACACACGCACGCTCGCACACACATACTCACACGCACGCTTGCACACACATACTCACACGCACACTCGCACACACATACTCACACACGCACATACTCACACACGCACGCTCGCACACACATACTCACACACGCACATACTCACACGCACGCTCGCACACACATACTCACACACACATACACACACGCACGCTCGCACACACATACTCACACGCACGCTTGCACACACATACTCACACGCACGCTCGCACACACATACTCACACACGCACATAGTCACACACACGCTCGCACACACATACTCACACGCTCGCACACACATACTCACACACACACACACACACACACACGCACGCTCGCACGGACATACACACACATCCTCACACATACACACTCACACATGTGCACACACGCAAACATACACACACATACTCACACACACGCACACACGATTGCACACACATACACACACACGCACACTCGCACACACATAGCCACACATGTGCACACAAGCAAACATGCACACACATATGCACGCACGCTCGCACACACATACTCACACGTGCACACACACAAACATACACACACATACTCATACACGCACGCACGCTCGCACACACATACTCACACACGCATGCTCGCGCACACACATACTAATACACTCACACACATGCACACATACACACACACACATGTGCACACTTGCAAAAATACACACACACATACTCTCACACACACACACGTGCACACGCACAAACATACTCACACAAATGCACACTCACACACACACACACACACACACTCGCATACTCACACACATACACACGCATGCAAACATGCTTCACACATACGCAGATCAGAGGTCGCGCTAGGATTTTAAACTGCCGGCCAGAATGTCCGGAATGATTACAGTTTGTCGGACATGTGATAAAAAAAACGACCATATCTATTTTCATTGCATGTACGACAGGCAGGTGCATTTAATGATGTAGCCTAACAACATATGTTACAGCATAGTATTATATTTTGGACTGAAAACTATTTGAAAATAAAGGAATAATATAAAAAATTTATATAACAGCTTCGCCTTGCACAAGCGGATGAATTACATCAAAATCGCGCATTTTGGGTGCGTGACTGCGTGCGTAATCTTTTCTCAACAACAGAAGCTGTCTTGATTTTGCATCATTAGTTTATTAGAACACATTTTTCTTCAGAATAGCAAGCAATAACCTCATTTTGAATAACGATTTTAACATTTCTTTACTCCAAGGCAAATTGCAGAGTTGCGGAAGATGCTATAAGGAAAAGAGCCAGCAACAACACGTGACAATTGGGATCCGACCTGACGTTAACGAACAACACTTTCGGGAAAGTCAGACCAGAACAGTGTAGGCTATTGATTTAACAAGGAAAAAAATGCTGATTAGTATATCAAGCTTATAGCCTATTAAGTTCAAGTAGCCTATGCCTACTGACAGTTAAACACGGCCTTTTCATAACTGGCAAAAAAAAACGAGCAATCCATATAGGCTCCTTTAATTTGCGACGATGCTTCATTTCATGGAAATGAGCAGCTGCTGATTTGAAATCGAAGGTCTTGTAAGTTTTAGTGCAGCTGTTTGAAATCTTAGTCCTCCGTAGCCCCGGGGAGCTGTCATCATTGGAATAGCGTCTCTGAGAGTAGCGGTGTCTGATTTACGGTGATAATAGTCCTAATGATAAATTGCCGTGGTTTTGAGACTAAATATGTTAAATTATTATATTGCAAAGTAAAACATTTTTTTAGTTTTTTTACCGGCCCGAATGTCCGGAGGGAATTACATTTTCCGGCCTTTGTCAAAAAAAAACGGTCAAAACCGGCAAATGCCGGCCTAACGCGACCCCTGACGCAGACACACACACACGCACCACTACTTTGTTGTATTATTATCCTATTTCAGCAGCTCCACTGTGCAAAACCTTCCCAACCCACTCGAGCAGTAAACCTACAGACACACAGAAATGTTTTTTTCCCCAACTTGCTGAAACTTTATTGATGAAACTGGAAAGTAAATTGTTTAAACACCTAATAGCACAGCTGCCTCAGCTTTCTCTTGTCTGAAGTTTTTCAGGTTCTGGAAGCCCATAGTTTAGCAGAAGCTCCAGCTCCCTTTAAATGAGTTGCAGTCTTAGAGCCTAGAGAAGTGGAATGTCAAAATAAAATGAGTTCCTGAGAAAAATGTTTTAGAAAAAAAAAAACAATCAAACAAAGTTTTTATTTTAAGGAAAAGATTAAACCTTTAGCTGTATTTATTTTTCAGCCAATACAGCCATTTCTCCTGCAGGGGCTTTCTCCTGCCATGCACCCTGGGCATGGGGCATAGTAAATGAGCTTGCCTACGATTTCCGACAGCCATACAAATATTTTGACAGCGGTTATTGGCATATCCCTTCCCTTTGTAGGCCAGTGCAGAAAAGGGCTCCAGCAGTTGATTGGATTACACTGTTAGAGACAGGAGCCAGCGCTGCTGCGGGTGTCCTTTCAGAATGTATAGATCAATAACAATGTAAAGATGTCCCCTCACTTCAACCCAACGCCATTTCCAAAAGGCTTTTTTTTCCATTGTGTACTGAAATAGGTTGCTTGTGTGTGCTGTTTTTCAGTTTGAAATACACGTGTGTGTGTGTGTGTGTGGGTGTGTGTGTGTGTGTGTGTGTGTGTGTGTGTGTGTGTGTGTGTGTGTGTGTGTGTGTGTGTGTGTGTGTGGTTAACAGAACCAAAGCGCAAGGGGAAATGTGACTGGATAAAGGAGTTTGGAGTTTTTGTACATGACTGGTGGTGTACATTTAAGAACTGTAAATTGTCTTTCCACTATTCTGCAGAGACATAGAGAACGGCCTGTCAATGTCACCCTGTGACTTGAATTGAAGCAAAGTAGAGGAGAAAACACCTCCTTTAAACCTGGGAAGGAGGTGCTGAGGTGACCGAAAGGAGGACATACTTTTTAAAGAAAAATAAATTATTGAGTTGCCACCAATCCAGACTTGAGTGAAAATAATTATTTGAAATACCTTGGTACTAGTAAAATTCCTGCAGATGTCCGATAGTTTTAAAAGAAGCGTCAATTTTCACCAATATTTCTAACAAAAGTCGTCTTTAATATGATTGTATGTTTTGGTCAGTAACACAGTTGAAAATTCTCAGTGATCTGCAGGAGTGTTGCCAACCTTTATTGACATAGTATTGCAAATATGTATTTGAATCAGAATTGTGCCAGACAGTCATGGGTTTAAAGAGTAATTTCAGTTATTTTCTTTGTCGAGGCACTCAACAAGCATTTAAAAACATTTCTATATATAAACAAAAAATAATGGCCGGCTTCAGCTTTGAAAGTTTTGTGGACTAATACTTCAGTCTGCAAGTCTCAAACAACATTATTTTTTCATCATGGTGAGCTGCGTAGTTAATGCATCAGTATACTGCGCTGTGAAATAACTACATGCAGGCAACCCAAATTTACAATGAATTACCAACAGCTCTCCAGTGCTACTGATATAATTAGCGCAGACTGCCGTTAATCGGTCAGAGTATTCAATTAAACTATTTTACACAATCTGCACTTTATTTCCTTGAGCAGCGTAGAAATACATACACATGTATACAGAAACTTAAATATGTATAAAGAGTTACTGTTTCACTCCCTACAGACAAAGAATGTTTTTTTTTCATTGCAACTTTCAAAATGCGAGTAGCTTGCAGATCCAGGATAAGTGCACTTTTTCAAGTTTATAAAAAAAAAGTAAGAAAACTGAATTAGAAATATTTGGAATATTATTTAAATTAGATAAACTGCCAAATCTCATCTCTCAGTAATCTTTATCCTCTTTGGAGACACATTAGTTATGGCATTCTGTTGCATTTTCTGGGTTTAAGTGGCTCATCTTGGCCTTATGTTTTAATACCCTTGTGAGACAGAGCTTTATCCTGCTAAGCTTATCACTTTTCAGAGGTAAATCTGCTCGGTATTCTGCAGTAGTTAATTTTCTCAGAAAAGTCCTGCAGTTGTCTCTTTAAATCTACATCTTTACACACTATCTGAATAGTTTGAATTCTGAGTACTGACCTCACTTGGTGGGCCATAGTCACATTATGTTTTTCCACTGTCCGTCACCCGAAACGCTCTCCAACTCATGAGAGGCAAGGTAATATGATTCATTGGGGACAGTGAATGAGTGGAATCAGGCAGTTATGTGACTGGATGATATTTAAAATCTGCAGAAGCTGTGGCTCTTCTGTGACCGAAGCTTAGTAGCTTTGTATTAAGCCCCTCCAGCACCAGGGTTGAGTAGCCCTGTAGATACTGTAGCCCCTCCAGCACCAAAGTAGCCCTGTAGATACTGTAGCTCTTCAGCAACATGGTTGAGTAGCCCTGTAGATACTGTTTTTTAAAATTATTTTATTCCATGGTTTTCCCCTTTTCATTCACAAACTACCTTGAAATATATGCATGTATGTAATAATGCAAACCTGTGGTAAGTTACATCAAGACATAAAAATAATATATTTTAATGTTTTTAATAAGCAAATAACCAATCCAATGCTGAAGGAATAAAGGAAGTGCTTACGTATGATCTCATGACCATAACGTAGCTGAGGCACGGAAAATGTAATACGGAACATTTCCAGTCAGAGGTTTATTCCCCCCATCTTGGCACCGCCTTTTTATTAGGTTTCAAGGGCACGTACAATGCATTGGAAACCATCTGACTCAAAGTTAAAAAATAATAATAATTAAGAAAATACTATATTCCGTGTAAAAGAGTGTGGCAAATAAGCACACCTGGATTGTTGTGCGTGCGTGCGTGCGTGCATGTGTGCGTCCTATAAAGCTATGACGCAGTGTACACTGTACAAAACACTTTGTGCTTTGCTGCCTGGGGTAGAGATTCATTGTTTAGAAACTGAGTGAATTGCTCTTTCAGCAAGTTGTGTCCTTTTAAGAGAATTTGTGAGTGTCATGTCTGGTTTTGTATAATTCATTTTTGTTTTTTTTTGCCTATCTTTTCAAAGCAGAACTTCTACTAAATTTTGAGAATAGTTGTATAAAGTATAAGCGGACCAAATTAAGGAATGCATTTCATAAGCAGAAGAGTGGGGGGGGGGGGGGGGGGGGTGGGGGGAGTATTTGTGAATGGAGTAATCAGATTCCCCTGATTTCTCACTGTGTCCTGAAATGGCAGGATTAGTCCTTTGCTTTGGTTTCTGGGAGTTTTTTTTATCCCGAAACAATCTCCCGGGGGGGGTTGGGGGGGGGCGGGGTACAGAGGAGACAGATTTATCGTCCCGTCTTCAGCATTGTCAGGGGAGCTGCGTGTCTTTAACGCCGCCGGGACGGCGCACAATCTGCTCCTATCATCTGTAATTGACTGTCATCCGCTGCCTCCCTGATGGCCCAGTCAGTCTCACCTTTTTTTTTCTTTTTTTTTTTTTGGTTTTGTTTAAATTGTGCAGCCGTTAAAGAGAGTGAACAGAACGGACACAGGGTGACGCAGCAGTGCACTCTGGGGGGTTAAAGTTGTTGTTACCGGAGGGCTGTGGGTCCAGGACCCACGGGGCAGGCCAATTTAACCCAGATTCCTGCAGCAAAATACCCAGCCAAATAAAAAAAAATGTCACACGTGTGAAACAGTGTAAGCTGCAACAGGAATGGATAGAAATTCCTGCACGTTTCACAGGCGCTCCCAGGGACTCAACGCTTTTGGGGCGGAAAAGTACCAGGGTTGGGGGCTGCCTTCAGAAAAGCCCTCAGTGAATTCTGCAGAAAGATAAAGCGCATTCTTTCACTGCCGACGGTCTCCCTTGCTGCATTCGAATCCAATTTAACACGTTCCCTTCCCTTGCTGTCTTCCCTCGAGGGAGCTATCTTGTGACGCGATTTGCTACGTGCAGCAAGCAAACTTAAAAGGAGCTCTGCAAGGGAGGGTTGACGAGAAACAAACAAAAACGGAACCGAACCACCCGTGCAACACCATAGAGTTGAAATGTGACCGTCACATAGTTCTGTGGTGACCGCCCACTTTTTCCATGTGGAGCATTGCATTGTGGGGTTCCCCTCTTGCTGGAAGCTTGTATTTTATACCCTTGGTGGAAGGGAGGATAAACGAGGGAGGGAGGGAATATAGTTACTCCCTCCCCTTTCTTAAATTGGATCCGAATCCCACTTGGTGTGGCTGCCATATTTCATCCTGCCATTTTGGGGATTCCCCCCTTGAATCAAAGGGAGGGAATGACAGGAAGAAAGGATAAATTTCAGATCCGAACGCAGCCCCTGTCAATTCTCCTGCTTTCTCCATCCCTCCCTCTGATGCCCTTCTTCCTGATAGATAGTAATGGAACAGAATGACCCAGAGGGTCAAAGGCTCGGCATGTAATGAGGGCTCTACACTCATTGTGTATCGTGAGGCAAAGAGAAAATCAGTAAAAATAAAAATAATAATCATTATACACAAGTATTTGACTGATAATGTCACAGGAAAATAGAGCAACAGGAGGAATGCTGTAAGTTTGCAGAGCTGTTTGTGTTTGTTGTGTTTGCTTTCTGGGTTTCTCCACCCTTTGGGTTAAAGCACAGATTATATATACAGACACTACTTCCTGTAGGCGAGACGAAATAGTCATCAAACATCCTTTCAATGAATGTGAACTAGTTCACCTCAGCCACACATTATTTGAAGGGCGTCTGTATAGAAATGTATAGATGCAGACTGATGATTAGCGTTCCCTGTTATCGTATTCCCTCACGCTCCACTGCGCAAGCTTCCGAATGAAAGAGTGATGGTTTGAAGATTCAACGAAAGCAGAGATTATTTTGGGATGTAAATACGGATGGACGAGGGGATGTTTCTCCTCTGTCTTCATGAGAAGGTTGTAAATGTTTAAAGAGAGGAGTTTTGCGGGTGATTTGTAACAGAACGGAACGCGTACCTGTCATTTGTATGCAATTTATGTTCAGAGTTGTTTTTAATGGCTAAATGCAATTTACCTGCACCAAACACTGAATGGGTGAATTATTAGCCCTGGAGGTGCCTTCACATATTTTGTTTGGGTCGTGCTTTAACCCACCTGTTAAAGCACAACTAAACTTTGGTAGAACTTTGGGTTGTGTAGTTACCTGGCCATGATATGAGTCCAAATAGTGGTGAAATATGTCCGTTAGTTGCGCTGTGCTATTCCAGAGTAGGATATTTGTCGCACTCCATTCACTTCTATAGGGCAGCTAAAACCGTCTCAAAATGACACTTCTAGCATGTGTACGAATGCGAATGAAGTGGATTACTTTGTTTCAGTAATACTTAACTCCTAAGGGTTACCTTACAGCAGAGACCAGGATTATGCCTGTAGTCAAAGGGTTCAGAACAGTAACCATTTTATTTTTGGGCTTTGTGTTCAAAAAGGTGGTGCTTGAGTAGGGGTTAAATACAAATCACCCTAATGAATACATTTTGACTCTATGTCCTTGGCGTAAGTTTGCCTTAACCAACAGATGAGCCCCATTTTGGAATATAATCACCCATAAGGTGATACAGCCGGTGTGTGGAACATTCTGCTTTTTTCTGCACGTCTCACTTCTGTGCGGTGCTTGTTTCTGCACATCTCACTTCTGTGCGGTGCTTTTTTCTGCACATCTCACTTCTGTGCGGTGCTTGTTTCTGCACATCTCACTTCTGTGCGGTGCTTTTTTCTGCACATCTCACTTCTGTGCGGTGCTTTTTTCTGCACATCTCACTTCTGTGCGGTGCTTTTTTCTGCACATCTCACTTCTGTGCGGTGCTTTTTTCTGCTCATCTCACTTCTGTGCGGTGCTTTTTTCTGCACATCTCACTTCTGTGCGGTGCTTTTTTCTGCACATCTCACGTCTGTGCGGTGCTTTTTTCTGCACATCTCACTTCTGTGCGGTGCTTTTTTCTGCACATCTCACTTCCTGTGCGGTGCTTTTTTCTGCACATCTCACTTCTGTGCGGTGCTTTTTTCTGCACGTCTCACTTCTGTGCGGTGCTTTTTTCTGCACATCTCACTTCTGTGCGGTGCTTTTTTCTGCACGTCTCACTTCTGTGCGGTGCTTTTTTCTGCACATCTCACTTCTGTGCGGTGCTTTTTTCTGCACGTCTCACTTCTGTGCGGTGCTTTTTTCTGCACATCTCACTTCTGTGCGGTGCTCTTGTTTCTGCACATCTCACTTCTGTGCGGTGCTTTTTTCTGCACATCTCACTTCTGTGCGGTGCTTGTTTCTGCACATCTCACTTCTGTGCGGTGCTTTTTTCTGCACAACTCACTTCTGTGCGGTGCTTTTTTCTGCACATCTCACTTCTGTGCGGTGCTTTTTTCTGCACATCTCACTTCTGTGCGGTGCTTTTTTCTGCACATCTCACTTCTGTGCGGTGCTTTTTTCTGCACATCTCACTTCTGTGCGGTGCTTTTTTTCTGCACATCTCACTTCTGTGCGGTGCTTTTTTCTGCACATCTCACTTCTGTGCGGTGCTTTTTTCTGCACATCTCACTTCTGTGCGGTGCTTTTTTCTGCACATCTCACTTCTGTGCGGTGCTTTTTTCTGCACATCTCACTTCTGTGCGGTGCTTTTTTCTGCACTCTCACTTCTGTGCGGTGCTTTTTTCTGCACATCTCACTTCTGTGCGGTGCTTTTTTCTGCACATCTCACTTCTGTGCGGTGCTTTTTTCTGCACGTCTCACTTCTGTGCGGTGCTTTTTTCTGCACATCTCACTCTGTGGGTGCTTTTTTCTGCACGTCTCACTTTGCTGCGGTGCTTTTTTCTGCACATCTCACTTCGTGTGCGTGCTTTTTTCTGCACAGTCTCACTTCTGTGCGGTGCTTTTTTCTGCACATCTCACTTCTGTGCGGTGCTTGTTTCTGCATGTCTCACTTCTGTGCGGTGTTTTTTTCTGCACATCTCACTTCTGTGCGGTGCTTTTTTCTGCACATCTCACTTCTGTGCGGTGCTTTTTTCTGCACATCTCATTGTGTGCGGTGCTTTTTTCTGCACGTCTCACAAGCTCCTGAAGGTGCTTCTCTCTTGTTTCAGGTCCTATTCTTTTTTTAATAACTTTATTATATTATTACTTTATTTTTAGATCAATTGCTAGCAGGAGTTATATTGCTTCTGTGCACAGGAGTTATATTGCTTCTGTGCAAATGTACTCAGAAAGAAAGTCGACAGGGAGATTATGGAAGTGTAATTATTCATCAGAATATTGCTTTGACAGGGGAAGGTGAGGTTGTTGTAGTTTGAGCAGGAAATGTCAGAGCTGAAGACTGCAGGAAGGGATGATTCTGCAGTTTTGGCCAGTTACTGTCATAACGGGCTCCCAGGACTGCAAAGAAAATCAGTCATTGATATAATTATCATGATTATAAGGATCTACTATAGCTGTTGTTCATTTTTTTTTTTTTTTTGCTTACGCCTTCAGTTTCTCTCAGCGTCTCTGTTCTGTGTTGAAACTGGGAGACATTATGTTACGTTCACTGCGCAGATCAATGAAAGACAACATACAGTGTATCCATCCACCTAAATAATGCGAGAAACAGAGGGAGACATGAGAAAATGGCTACCGCAGCCCGCGCTGAACCCTTGTATAGCGTGTAAGTGATATC
>CM056377.1:14032123-14034360 GCA_029718625.1 Synaphobranchus kaupii | reverse complement strand
AGCCGTTTGCACATGCTGGGCGTTCAGCGGGAGCAAATCCCCACCACAGATAAAAGAGCTCCAGGATGAGGCTGCGTGTATATTTAGACAGTTAATTTAATGCGATGTTATTATTAAAAGGACAAAAGAAAAAAAAAAAAAGAGTTAATCAAAATTCACGTACTGGAATTAGTTCAAATACCAAAGTGTCTGTATATTTGCATGACAAAGAAATCTTAGCTATATGGTTTACTTAAGTACACTATATCAAATATCATCATTTTTGAAGTTTGTTTAAAAACATGAAAAATGATTCTCTCTCTAAAAGCGAGAGTCAGACCTTTCCTGTGCTGCTTATTGCCGACGCTGCTCTTGTATAATCTACTGCTGCCTTGCTTTAAAACAATGTTTGCTGCTCACCCTCCACCACCCCAGCTTCCACCTGTTGCTTGGATCTAATTCTATGGACTGGGAGGTTTTGGTATATCTCCTGTTTAGTAGGAGAGATGTGTCATGCTCTCTGTTTCATTATACTTAAATTAATATATTCAATATGTGAGTTGTCCTAATAAATAAATGCACTATATATATATATATATATATATATATATATATATATATATATATATATATACGTATATATATATATATATATAGAAAGAGAGCATGTTTTCTATGTCAAGCGCCAATGTTCAAACCACACACTCAAAAGAAAAATAAGGTTAAGGACCCACCTTCAGATGCAAAAACAGTTTAGATGCATTCAGCGGGAGAACAGGCATCATTAGCATACACAGAACTCCTCATATCAACAAGGAGCTAAAGTTTTTTTTCACAGGTCCCTTAAAATTAGCTTACTGTACGTCTGAGAGATTGGTCTGGGTGAAGCTGCTGTCAATTTCAAAAATAAAAAATTCACCCGCAAGATTATAAAACGTATTTGGCACTACTGGGCTCAGTAAACGCTCCTGTTCAGAGAAACTTACACAGCTCACATTTCACCTTATTCAGCGCATTCACAGGGGGCTGAATCATCACAAGCGAGAACAGGTTTTTCAGACTGATCACAGGCACCAGAGCTCAGCGGTGCGCATTTAGCGCTCAGATTTGTGAGGTTACAATTAAGATAAGATAAGATATACTTTATTGATCCCGTGGGGTAATTTGTCCGCTACATTTGACCCATCCTAATTACGTAGGAGCACTGCAGTAGGCAGCCACGGTGCAGCGCCCGGGGAACCCACGCAAACACCACGGGGAGAACATGCAAACTCCACGCAGAGAGAACCCGGACTGGGACTCGAACACGGAACCTCTTTCTTGCGAGGCGGCAGTGCTAACCACTATGCCACCGTGCCGCCACAGTTAAAAATCCTGTCCCTGAACCGGCCTGCTGCACCGTCGGTATAACACGTGTCCAGATAAAAAAGGACCCTGTTCATGTATCAAGTCCGTGCAAGCATGAACTGGAGTTACGCACTTTCAGGATTAAAATGAGGGGTCACGTTCGGGGTTCAGGACCTCAGGGCTTCATGTCGTCTAATCCCCTCCAACACGGAGCCGCTCCTTAAGTTACATAAGGCAGGGGGAAATTCCACATTCAGCGGGAGAACAGGCCGGATGACAGATCTAAGTATCCAGGGATTGATTGCTTGACACGGCGACATTACTCAAAGCCTTGTACCGGACTTTTTAATCGGAGACTTTTTGGCTGGAAACTGCCAAACAGCGTCGACCGAGTGTGAGACGGTTAAACGATGACTCGGGAGCAGCGGAGGGTTGACGGCACCATCACTGTGGCATTAATGTCAAAGGTAGGACAACATTAATTGCGCGGTGCTTTGTATGGGCATGACGCAGATTGATTGACATATTGACTGACTGGCTGGCTGGCTGAAATATTACGGACATTTGCAATAACTGTCAAACCTCTGCCGTCAAGATATATGAAGATTGTTTCATATTTTGAATTTGCAGCCTGTGCATGAGCGCCGTTCTCGTGTTTGCATAAACACGATGGAAACTCATATTCCCATCATTCATCTTTCACAATTAAGGCAAACATGTTTGGATATTGGGGATGACAAGGTACACGCCAGAGACATATTAAATCTTCCCTGTACTTTACATAGCCTACAAAAGAGAAAATGAAAAAGCGAAAGATACATTTTTCTTATGAACATATTTGGAGAAGTATTCATCATACATACACACAAGCTACATGCAGGCATGTTTTCATCTCTCTTTATCTTATATTA
>CM056377.1:13949623-14027123 GCA_029718625.1 Synaphobranchus kaupii | reverse complement strand
TTAATGCACGCCATTGTGCGTGCATATTTCCAAAGAGGATGGCCAATGACAACACAGGAAATACTTCGTCTCATCGAATGGAACCAAAACACAAGGCTGCTTTGGATGGGTTACCATGACGACAGTCACTCTTAGCAACAATGGATTGATGATGGTTAAATGCGGCATCTCTTCGCACCTGACACTCACTGACCCAACTGTTGCAGCAAACAAAAACAACATGTTTAATCGAACACAGGATCTTTATTTTGTTTCAGGGGCCAAATGTTTCTCTTTAACATCCAGCAGTGAAATTACTTGGGGACCAGGGTATGAAATGAACACCCGCCACCACCAGTCAACTGCTGGTAAAATCTGGATTGTGGTTGGTAACACTTTCTACTCTAGCAGCCACTTTGGCAGATAACCAACCCGGTTGTGTTATATTGTAAAAAGTAATGTGGCTGGTAAAATGTTGAAAATGGCGGGTGATTTTTAGTATCCACAAGCCAAGCTGGCCAGTGGGTGAAAAAGCTACTTTCATGTCCTGCTTGGGACTTTTCTCCACTCTACATTTGAACAGACTGCAATGTCTTCATAGTGATTTTAATCTAGCACAGGAGTAAGATGCACTTCAGACCAATCCTGGTGGGCCGGTCTACGTGCTGGTTTTTTCTTCCAACCAATTAACCTTAATTTTAGTTTTCTGACAGCTCTATAAATTACAGTAAATTGAGCACAGTAAAATCTTTAAGATACACTTGCAGTCTGCTGCTTCTACAAATGTCAGATCAAGATACAATTGAGCTAATTAAATAATTAAGAGGAGAAGTTGGCACAGAGACGGACCGGCCCTTGTTGCGCGCCCCTGCTTTAGATGTTGATACCCTTTGGTGAGAGACTTTGGGAATGCTCCCAAAGTCAACTCCTTGTTGATTCATATGTTTCAGAGCAGAAGGCGTGTTCAATATTCATGCTTCCTGTTGCAGAGCCGCAGAGTGGGGAAAAACATGCCCCTTAAGGCCCGTCCACACCAAGAACGAACTATAAATATATTGTTTTAAAAATCGTTTTAACTCAAGTGGATGGCGGAGTCCACACCGCAACCATAACGGCAACGACAGTGACGAACGATATCGTTGGGATCACTTTCAGAGCGATTTGATGAACGATAGAAACACTGACAGCCAATCAAAATCCATCAGAATTTACAAGCTGCCGACACAGCTGGAGCGCGCAGCGTGTGGTTGGTGTCGCTGTTTACAGAACGTCATCGTTCATCAGTGTGGATGCTCACATCGTTATTGTTATAGTTAACGTTATAGTTCTTGGTGTGGATGGGCCTCTTAAGATGAACTTCCAGAAAAAAAGATCAAAAAGGGAGCTGACCTTGCTCAACTTATTTCACATACACTACGTGTTGCTGCCATTTTTTATTTTACATTACTGCAAATGAGTAAAATACTTCTGAAAAATGAAAGCAAGGTTAGTTGTGTTTTTAATCATTTTGGATGTGGTTTAAAAAAAAACTCAACTGTGGTGTCAGAAACCTGGATGCATGGAATTTAAATGTTAAATTTGTTCTGCACATAGGAGGATTCAAAAGTTTTCCTTTTCCATATGAGACGACATTTCTGACAGCCGGCAGATTCCCATTAGCACTTTTGCCTTTTGTCATGGAGACATTTTCAGGATTCGGGGCTTAATAGAATGGCACAGCATCATTCACACAGAACATGCGTCCAGCATGCACACGCTGAGTACCCAACATTCAGCCTGTACATCAGCGGTAGTGTGCATCAGGGCTGCTGTAAAAGACCAGTCTCAAAGGCACACGCTTTAATAGCTTGTACTTTTCTCTGCTTTATGGATGACAAGTGCGAGAAAGGAGAAATAATGCCTTTCTCCAGAGAAAAGGTAAAAACATCATTAAGTGCACTTTCTTTCTTGTGACTGGCACCTGAAAGTGAAGGATACCATGAGCTATTCTGCTATAAAATTGTGTAAAACTGAAAATTGATTCTGATTTTCTGATGGCTGTCTATTTGCATATGTATTTGTGTACACCATACCCCGCATAGTTAATGCTTGCCACTCCCAGTGTTAAGTTTTATATAATTTCGGCAAAAACATACGGAGCTGCATTGGGGCACATTACCACCCCCAAGTGTAGACAGCTTGTCAGGGTTCGCTCCTTATTCAGTATATAAAATAGAGAGGATTTATTGTTTTTGACAGAGTGCATCCCTCCGTATTTCAATCATGCCGTTTCAATCAGCTGCCGTTTCTCCGCTTTTCCAAGAAGCAAAAAAACGGGCATCGGGGCCAGGGACGGCGGCGCAGACGATCACATCGTTTAATAAGCTGGGATTCTGCGCCAGATACGTGTCAGCAAAATGACCCCAATGCACAAGACTCCACCGCTTCAAATCCCCTTGAAGGACTTTTGGCGAAAACAAGCAGCAATCCTCAGGGATTCTGACTGTTTAACAGAGAGCTTTTGACAACATAACAAAAATGGAAATCTACGTAAGTCAACTTCCAGTTCAAAGATTGAGATGTATTATATTAACGAATGTACAAAGAG
The DNA here is from genome assembly GCA_029718625.1 of Synaphobranchus kaupii. NCBI lineage: Eukaryota > Metazoa > Chordata > Actinopteri > Anguilliformes > Synaphobranchidae > Synaphobranchus > Synaphobranchus kaupii. The sequence continues at coordinate 14,024,557 of CM056377.1, read as the reverse complement.
GGGATAGGGAAGTGATCTGCTCGCCGTTCTATGACTTATTACATTGCTAAGGAGCACATTTGTTACGTGTATTTTCTGGCCTGAAGGCGATTACTAAAAGCCCTTTCCAGGCACGTTTGAAACCCAGATATATTGGCTAATCTCCGTTGTCAGGAGCAGATTTAAATGAATTTATCAAGCTTTGTTAAAGGAGTTCCATATGGGAACATTCACAACATTAGCAGTGCACATTGACGTTCATAGAAGTATTTCAAGACCTATTCTTACTGTTTAGTACACTGATATAAGAAAAATCCATCTTCATAAACATGCACACATACACATATACACACATGCACACACACAGGCGCACACACACACACACACACACACACAGACAAACACATGCACACACATTCTTTGCAATCAAGGAGATTTATTTTAGGATTGTTAAGTTAAGCATCTACATACATTTATTTTTTATGCTCATTTTACTTTGCACAAGTCTTTGCAGAAGTTTAATTGCAAAATATAATGATCCACAAGCTTCTGAAAGTTCTAAAAAACTAAATTTGTGTCCTCTCCCTTTTTTAAGATACATATGCCAAATTTTGTAAGGACTTCTGTATTGTAATTTTTTAAGGACTTTTTGATTTGTGTATTACGAGCACATCGTCAGCGACTCCTCGCAGACCTGAGATTGGAATGTTCTCTCAGGAAAAAAATAACCATCACTGGCTGCTGTAAGGCTCTAGATCCACAGTCAGAAGGCAGGGTAAGAGGCTTGATATATAGAGCTAGGTTGGTAAACCATCTATCAAGATACAAACATGTACACCCATGGATATCTCATCCAAGCACGTGATTGTAAGTTTGACTGAGGATAGAAGGCTAAGTGGAGGCCATGGAATAAGGTTAGTAACACACTACTGGCTTAGAATATTGCAGGACCTTAATTAACTGATTACACTGCAGTAATACTTGAGTATACACATACAAAATACCACAACAAACACAGCAGTGCATTCCATTTATTTGGCAGTCATTCAAACTGTTGTATGTGAAATTGTAATAGCGCCTTTACATTTTTGCTGTCCGTTACAAAATGAAGGCGAACTTGGCAGCTTAATGAATACTTTTCACTCAAGTAATGCAAAGTGCTCCAATAATTAGTAGTTTGTGCTTAAATGTAAGAGTGTGTAGCTCTTGAGTTTGAACATAACAATAAGAGCACAGTCAATGTGTAGTATGTAATGGAATATGCACTGGAAACAAGCTCAAGGAAACAATCTTTCTCATAAGCTTAAGGTGGATCCGTGCTAGTTTTTAGAACGGTACAAAACCTATAAGATACAAACAGCTATTTTACAATGAGGGCAATAAGCTCCAAAACAACTTCAAATACCAGCAAAGCAAACAAAGCTCTTTCTTGGAACTGTTGATTTTTTTTTTCTTTGTTCTTTTTTACAGGAGACTGATACTGGTTGATACTGGCCAGTAGTCAGAGGCCCCCAAGGTAAAATTTTAGACCGTTTTGATACACATGTTCTCCCACCGAACGGGAGAGCTCACTGATCCATTTCTCCATTAGGAGAGAAGTTACTTGGCCTGAGGCGATGAGCACACTTGGTTTTGGAGACAGTATGTTCTTCTGGGCTGCTTTATTCAGCTGTAGAAAAATGAGATAGGTTTGGGTTGTTCGCCTTGGCTAAATTTCTTAAGTGAAGGTGTGGGTAATACTGGTTCTGACAGGAGCTGATCTCGTATGGAATGGCGCTAAAGAGCATTACATTACGACGTGATGTATGAGTGGGCTATGCCCATCTGGGAACAGAGCCTGAAAATCCATATATTTACAATACTGGGCTGTCCCATACGGGTGCCAGATGGCATGGGGTTGAGGTTGCGCTCTATGATTTGGTTGGATGGTTCTCCGCAACGCTTCGTATCATGGCTGAAATACAGGGATTAGATTTTTGGGGCTAATGAATAGCACTATTGCTGAGGGATAGAGGGGGTACATGGTAGCCCAGGAAGGGGCGGTGGTGCCTTCGCTCTGTATCCATTTGATAAGGAGCCGAAGCTGAAAGGACACGCAGGATAAGCCGGGACTTGGAGAGCTGAGACACTGCCACATTTCTTGCGTTTATTAAGGATTTGCGGTTTCAGTAATGTATTTTTTTTTTTCCCCCTCACTAAAATCTGTTGATTTTTTTTCTCTCTCAAGTTTAGAACCAATTGGTTTTGGGAATAATGCATGTCATGGAATCCCACTTGAATGAAATGAGGGTTGAATTTCAGATTTGGGCAAGTTTATTTAGCATTCAAATGCTTTCTCTACGTTCATTATTAGCCTAAGGGATCATTGTTAAAGATGTGTGCTGTACATTTAATAAAATATTGGCAGAGTATGAGCTCATCTTACGACTAGCTGAAACTGTGTACATACATTCCAGATATTAATTCATATAGGGCCATATAGTGCAGGCAAGCAATTCAATGAACATGGTGAATGGAAGAGGGGATAATGGGCACCTTTGACATCATGCCATTAGAGACTACAGATGCGCTAGGGGACGAGTAACGGTTTCTAAACCAGTTCATAAAGTTAACAAAACTGCATTATGAAATAAGCGAAGGGTCAGCTGGCTCTATAGAATGCCGTCTCTGCACCCAGAAGGTGTTTAGTGATCCTTAACGAGGTGCAAAATGTTAAATAGCCTTTGAGTGCCCGGCATTCATAAATCCAATCTGGTCTGGATGGATTAATTTACGTATCACAGGCTCCAGTCTGGGGGCGAGGGTTTAGCAAATTATCTTAATGTCACAGTCAAGAACTGACAGGGCCTGGCAGCTTAGAACAGAGCGATTTGTCCTTATTCTTTTTAACTATAATTAATGCAGAGTTCAATATGGGAACTTGCTCAGATGGCTTCCGTGTCAAAAAATAATTGGGGTAAAATCAGAGCAAAATGTCCAAAAGAACTCTGCAGGAAATCTACTTTGTATAATTACTTGTTGTATATTTCAGCTTTTAATACACTTATTTTATTTATTTATTTTGCTTTATTCAATTTGGAATCAGTCAATGTGAATCTGGAAAGCGGGCTGTGCTACCCACGCCTGCCTGCAGCTGAAGCATGTAAACTCTACAGGGTCTGTGACTAGTCACACAGTACTACGGGAGAGCTTGTGACTATTTCACACCCAACAAGTCACATATTACTACAGGAGAGCTAGTGACTATTTCACACCCAACGAGCCAAATATTACTACAGGAGAGCTAGTGACAATTTCACACCCAATGAGCCACATATTACTACAGGAGAGCTAATGACTATTTCACACTCAACGAGCCACATATTACTACAGGAGAGCTAGTGACTATTTCACACCCAACGAGCCAAATATTACTACAGGAGAGCTAGTGACAATTTCACACCCAATGAGCCACATATTACTACAGGAGAGCTAATGACTATTTCACACCCAACGAGCCACATATTACTACAGGAGAGCTAGTGACTATTTCACACCCAACAAGTCACATAGTACTACAGGAGAGCTAGTGACTATTTCACACCCAACGAGCCAAATATTACTACAGGAGAGCTAGTGACTATTTCACACCCAACAAGTCACATAGTACTACAGGAGAGCTAGTGACTATTTCACACCCAACGAGCCAAATATTACTACAGGAGAGCTAATGACTATTTCACACCCAACAAGTCACATAGTACTACAGGAGAGCTAGTGACTATTTCACACCCAGCAAGTCACATATTACTACAGGAGAGCTAGTGACAATTTCACACCCAACGAGCCACATATTACTACAGAACAGCCAGTGACTATTTCACACCCAACTTCAGTTTGTTCAAACATTCAGGTGTACCAGCTATACAAGTGTGGTAGCCTACACCTGAACTTATGAAGAGCTTCCCATCATTCCGAAGGATCAAGATATCCTTCTTTGAAGGACAATAAACTAGAATCTTGACGGCGGACACATACTTTAGATTGATGTCGGACAAAGAGGGCTCACCCTTCCGACTGCGACTTTAAACCAGTTTTTTTGGGATGGGGCGGGGGGGGGGGGGGGGGCGCATAGAGGTAGCTGTCTGTAGGGCACAGTTGGAGAGAGGGGGCACACAGGGGGCTTACCTTCAGGGTTGTAGGGGGACAGGGGCCCCAGGAGGCGGTTTGGTCTGCAGATAATGGGTTTGCACTCAAGGGTGGGGGACAGCCTGGAAGTCCTAAGAATGACTGTCTTTTTTACCAGAGTCTGTGCCTCCACTTGAAGCTCTTACTTGAACAATGTGTGTGAATTCTGTGAACTTGATAAGTTAACCTTTTTGTCTGTCTGTTTGTTTGTTTGTTTGTTTGTTCGTTTAAAATTTCGATGTCTGTGAGTTTTCCATCTGACGCCAGTCATTCCTCAACCAGCCTTCCCCAAAATTGCCAGGATTATGCGACAGCTGAAACTCTACCTGCAGTGGACACTGAGCTGCTCTTAAAAGGAAACAGAGAGGAACACAGTGGGGTTCCGCTCACATGATTATCAGAGATACAGCTCCATAATTAGGCATTCACTTTGCAGGAAAGCTGTTATCTACATCTCCGTTTTCACACCACATACAAAAAAAAAATATTTTGTATTGAATCATCTGCTAATGAGAGTTTCTTATCGTTAATGTTAATTATGTCCTCTTGTATTTTTTTAATTGTGTTAATTTTGTTCTCCTACAGTTTTCATGTTGTGTTCATTTTGGTCTCCAAAATTGAGCTTTATAGCCCAGACTGTCACTGGAACGTGGAGAGAGCTGAAAGCAAGAGGCCGAAAGCACATTGAGCCTGTGATTTGTGTTTGTGTCAAAGGGCTTTGACCTAGATCCAATAGCCAAACTTGGCAGAAAGCAGTTTCACCTTTAAAAAATAAAAAAAAACACTGTAGCAAACACTTTGTCACCAGATGGTGTTTATTTGTATAGAAATGTACAATTTATATAGCAAGCCTCTGCTATTCTTCAGTCTTGCAAATAGCTGAGAGGATTTTCACTTATAATGATGAATGCTTTTTGTCCTCAAAACCTGCCAGGTTCTGATGAACTCATGGCATGTATACACTCTGACCTGCCCTCTTCATTGTACTGCATGGGTTTCGGATAAACCCAGATTCAGTTGTACTGTAACTGTCTGGAGCGTTTCTTGGGCTCGGCGTTCAGCGTTCAGCGTCCAGGCGCTGGCCATGGGAGGAGCCGTCACGACTCCAACCGCCGTCCATTTTAATCAGAGCGCAGCGGCCGCTGCCCGCAGACGCATTCACCATGCCTGCAGATCTGTACCTATCATCTCTGACCTCATATCTCTCTCTGACACGGCTGAAATACACTGTCCTTTTTAATAAGACACAGCCATGATGAAATGTGTTTTATTCCAATCCCGATACTCATTCTCTCTTTCTCTCTAACCCCGCCCTTTCCCGCTCTCCCTCTCTCTCTCTCACTCATCTCTCGCTCCCCTCTCCCTCTCTTTCCCTCCCTCTCTCTCACTCAATCTATCTCCATCTCGCTCTCTCTCTCCCTCCCTCGACCTCCCTCTCTCCCTCACCCTCTCGTCTCCTTCTCTCTCTCCCCCTTTCCCTCTCTCCCTCACCATCTCTCTCCCTCTCTCTCACTCAATCTCTCTCTCCCTCCCTCTGCCTCCCTCTCTCTCTCCCCCCCTCTCCCTCTCTCTCCCTCCCTCTGCCTCCCTCCCTCTCTCTCTCAATCTCTCTCTACCCTCTCCCGCTCTCTCCCTCTCTCTCACCCTCCCTCTGCCTCCCTCTCTCCCTCACCCTCTCTCTCCTTCTCTCTCCCCCTTTTCCCTCTCTCCCTCACCATCTCTCTCCCTCTCTCTCACTCAATCTCTCTCTGCCTCCCTCTCTCTCCTTCTCTCTCACTCCCCCTTTCCCTCTCTCCCTCACCATCTCTCTCACTCAATCTCTCTACATCTCGCTCTCTCTCTCTCTCCCTCCCTCTGCCTCCCCTCTCTCTCAATCTCTCTCTCCCCCATCTCCCGCTCTCTCCCTCTTTCCCTCACTCTCACTCAATCTCTCTCTCCCCCATCTCCCGCTCTCTCCCTCTCTCTCACCCTCCCTCTGCCTCCCTCTCTCCCTCACCCTCTCTCTCCTTCTCTCTCTCTCCCTTTCCCTCTCTCTCACTCAATCTCTCTCTCCCCCCTCTCCCGCTCTCTCCCTCTCTCTCACCCTCCCTCTCTCCCTCACCCTCTCTCTCCTTCTCTCTCTCTCCCTTTCCCTCTCTCTCACTCAATCTCTCTCTCCCTCTCTCACTCAATCTCTTTCTCCCTCTCTCTCCCGCTCTCTCACTCTCTTTCCCTCTCACTCTCACTCAATCTCTCTCCCTCTCTTTCTCCATCTCTCCCCCTCACCCTCTCTCTCTCACTTCCTCCCACCACTCAGTCTCACTCGATCTCTCCCGCTCTCTCACCCTCTCCCTCCCTCTCACTCAATCTCTCTCTCCCTCCCCCCCTCCTGCTCTCTCCCTCTCTCTCTCTCCCCGTCTCTTTTTTCCCCAGTGATAAAAACACAGCACCTTCGCGCATGGCAGAGGGCCAGTGTTTACCGTGCGCGAGCGGAGGCGTGCGGCACATAAAGGCAGATGGGCTTGACATAATAACAGCCTGTAGATCGCGGAGCCATCTGTCTGTTGCGCTGTCAAAAGTGTTTAACAACAGGTTTAAACCAATAACTACTGGGAATTACGCATTTGAAAAACAGCGCGTACGGTAGCAGACGCAGGAAGGGGCGACGGAAGCGGGTCCACCTCCTTGCTAAAATAAATCTGAAAATTCTGCGAAGCTGTGTGAACAGTGCAGTGCGTCTGCGGGCATCTCCCGTCTACAAATTGGCTGACAGAAGGCTCTCTGATTGAGCATTTCTGAGAGATTTAAGCTCCGGTATTGACTTTTACACCCATCTCTCGCTGAAGACCACCGGCAGCCTGCAGGGAGAAACTAGTGCATCGCTAATCCAAGGAATCCACCCCCACCCCACCCCACAAGCCAAATGTGCCCCCTCTGCCACCCTCCACCCTAGGTGGCGATCTGAAAAGTGATGCTGCAGTTTGGGACATTACTTTCCTGCAATCACAACGGTTCGAGCAAATGTTTCCCTGTATTATGTTATAGATCAGTGGTGGAATTGGCTTTAAACACAGTGTCGGATTGGAGCCCCATCTATATGAGATCACAATTCATAACTAAGACCTAACTGACCGTTTGTTTATTCGCGAAGCACATCGCCATAAGGTAAGACTCCCTGTCATAGTCAAGGCTCGAACCTGTGACAGTCCTACCCAGCCTCTCAACCCACAAGGGGTGGTGCGTAGACCACTCACCACACATCAGTTGAGATGGAAAAGGAGAAACTAGGGAGAAGCTAAACAGGTAGGGAATTTGGCCAGGATACTAGGCCTCTCTGAGCTTAGCGTGCGAGGTCCTGGGTCACGGTTGTAACAACAGTGACTCAGGACCTTGGCTTAATGTCTCATTTTAAATATGGCGCCCTCTACTGTACGGTGTCTCCATCACTGGGGCGCTGGATTTTCTTCCCTTTCCAACAGCAACCAGAAGGTCCAAAAAAAATCAAAGTTCAGATTCAAATGATAGTGAAATCATGTTAAACAGTAAAAGATGCATCTCTCAGCAGGTAATTGGATAGAGGCCCTGTCTGTCTAGATCTGCACAAATCGGATGCCGATAAAGGAATCCTGGAGGGAGGGCCATTGGGACAGGTGGTCCAATCCCTCGAACCCCAGGCCTCAGATCAACTGCACTTCCCATTAGTCTATTAAACCCTCACTCTGCATGCTTAATCACCCCACTCTCGCCTCCATTATGGAAATTAATTATCTTTCAACCACAGCAGCAGGTAAAAGGAAGATTAAATGGATTTTGGGCATTTAAAAAAAAAAACGATAAGACAACCATCTACTAATTATTCATCAGGGTTTCAGATTGATTCTTTACCGATTTGGGTCGAAAATGCATTAAGGAACTCTGTCTACAAGCTGTAATAATTAACATTGGGAGCAGCGGTTGAATATCAAGACGTGCTAATTGTTTCAAATGCTTTCAGAATATGCCAGAGCAACTGCCTTTATGAGGCAATTTTCCTAGGCAGCCGTTGGTCATCAATCTTGTCCAAGACTGGCCTGTGTTCACTTTCTTCAGACTCCACCACTGACCAAGAACAGTGAACTCCACTGGGTGCAGAGAGCATCAAGGGGCATAACGGTTAGCTGGCCTCGGTTTGCAAGTCTTTGGCTATGGGTTTGATTCCCAAGCGGGGTGTTGCCACTGTACCCTTCAGTATGGTACTTACCCTAAATTTCTTCAAGTAAATATCCAGCTCTAGAAATGGATTGGATATAAAGAATGCGCCTTGTGCAAGTCGCTCTGGAAAATAGCGTCCACCGAATGGCCACAGTGTTGTACAGTATGGTATAGTATTGTGCAGGACCATAAAATTTGATACTTATCCCACGTGAAACAAAAGGCGGCAATAGCTGTTCCTCGTGATTCTAATTTAATTTCTCCGCGCTTGAATCAATTTGTGCTTGCCGACTATTTTACGAGTCGGCAAATAAACACGAACGATGTTGTCCGGACTCAATCTGCAGCGACCGCTGCTCTGCGCTCAGAGAGACAAATTATTGTGTTATTTCGCTGTTATTATTTCTGGCTCGTTCATTCTGAAGTAAGGTCATGACAGAGCACTTTTCAGCTCAGACGGCTTCACAAATGGAGGGAGGAGACTCACCTGAGACACCCGTGTGATGCATGGCAGCCATTTTATACCAGGTTATTAAAAGGCTATTAAGACGAGGCTATAAAGTAAACTGGGGGTGATTAGGGGGCTAGACTGAGAGAGACTGACCCTGGCCACAATTAGCTACCAAGATAGTGACCTGGCAAATATGCAAGCACACTGGATATAGCTACTAGGTAGCCATGTGACCTGCATTAAAAATCCCTAGATCCCTAGACAGATTACTTTTTACAAATTTTAAGCCCTATTTTCTCTCAGTTTGGGATGCCCATGTGTGTTAAGTCTCTTCTCATTCATGGGTGCAAATCCCTGTGTCAATCTGGGACAGCGCAGACAAGCGCACGCTCTCCTCAGAAACACACGTCAAGTAGACGCTTTTTTTCACTCCACAGTCCACACCAGTTAATCTCACACAGACACTTCAGGATGAAGACACCTCCACCTGCCACTAGGTACAGGCCAGAATCTGCGATTAGACATTCCAAAAATGAAGAAAAAAAAAGGCCGTAAGAATGTGTGTGTGTGTGTGTGCGGGGGGGGGGGGGGTAATTATCTTTTCCCATTTGATCTTTTTTTGAACAATAAACATTTGAAGTCGCAGTCTTTGTTGTGTTTGTTATTACAAAAGGCTCTGTCCATGTGATTTCTCAGGGGGCACCACTCAGACTGTCCCTAATTTACGAAACACTGCATTAAAATTCAAAACTCTCATGCATATTCATATTTACATTAGGCCTTTATACGCCAGTGCAAAGACGCAAACAATCAAGGGAAAAAAAACAACTGTAGGAAAACTCTCGCCACTAATGCGCGTTTGTCTGTCTGTGGTAAGCTGGTGTCTGCTGCTTGCTAAAAACCGTGAGGGTTACTCCAGCCTTTCTACCCGTTTATGTCCGTCTGTCCATTCTGATGGTCCTCTGCAGACAGAACACTAATAAATCCATCCCTTCAGGCTCTTTCACCCTCATCAGCCGAGCCAAACGTCCAAACCCTCCGTGTAACTTCCCCCTTGCGTGTCAACAATATCCATCAACTTTCTGCTTGATCACTTGACTGGACAAATATTTCACATCCAATACTCAAAAGTTGTGGCGCCAATGGTTTCATACAGCCATTTCACAAGGCAAAATGTTTCGCAGATAGCATGTGTGTTCTGTACTTGAATATGGCTTGGTGCGTCTCTCCTTCTAAAATAAAGACGTTTGTTAGGCTGTTTAGAATGGATGGAGGATGATCAAAAACATGAAAAATACACTGAATTTTTAATGTGTGGAAGGCAAAAAAGAAGCAGTGCTGACCTAATTACGGGCCAGTAATTGTCTGTTAAAACAGACACAAGGCCCTTCTCTTTAGCAGCAATACAGCTTAATGAGCATCATTAACATGCATGAGGCCTTACAAAAACACACAAAGAAAATAATTCACCCTTACAAAAACAGAGCAGTCAAAACATAAAATGTACAACCTACTGAAATATAAAAAAAACTGACTGAGAGCATATGTAACAACTTTGCAAATGAAGCCTAATGTATTTAACGTCGTGATATGAAAACCAATTTAATATACAGTGGGGACCAAAAGTTTTAGGGCAGTGACACAATTTTTTGTCATTTTGGCTCTGTATTCCAGAACATTGGACTTGAAATGGAACAGTGACTAAAAATGAGGTTAAAGTGCAGACTTTCAGCTTTAATTTGAGGGCTTTTACATACGAATCGTGTAGCAATTGTAGCCCTTTTTATCCCCATTTAAGGGGACGAAAAGTAATTGGACAAATTAACATAAACTTAAATAAAGTCCTCATATTTAATATTTTGTTACATATCATTTGAATGCCTTGACTTCCTGATGTCTGTGACCCAACAATATCAAAATACTCTTAATATCTTATTTTCTGGTACTCCTACAAGCGATACTATAAACCTCTCTGCATTTGAATGGATCTCTATGGGAATTGGGGGGGTGGGGGCTAGATTAAGCTGTAAATTACACTGGAACAGTATGGATCACATGGTTGTCTAAATGGCTCTAAGTCTTGAAGGCTCTGAGGTATCAAACAAGCCTCAAACCATCACTCAGCTGCCAGATATGCAGTAGATATGGGATGGATCACTTTAAGGGTTGTTTTTCCTCGCTCATTTTCCTATTGAACTCCATAGAGATCCATTCAAATGCAGAAAGGTTATTGTAACTCTTGTAAGAGTATCAGTATTTTGAGTATTTTGATGTTGTTGGGTCACAGACATCAGGAAGTCGTGGCATGAAAAGGATATATAACCTAATATTAAATATGAGGACTTTATTTAAGTTTATGTTAATTTGTCCAATTACTAAAATCCCCTAAAATGGGGGGGGACTATGTATAAAAAGGGCTACAATTGCTACACGGTAAAACCCTCAAATTAAAGCTCAAAGTCTACACTTTAACCTCATCATCACTGTTCCATTTCAAATCCAATGTTCTGGAATACAGAGCAAAAACAACAAAAATTGTGTCACTGCCCTCAAACTTTTATTACGGATATTTTTTTATTACAGATATTACATATATTATATTACAGAGAAAGAGAAATGACTCCCTGCATGGATTTCACAGGTTATCGTTGCCAAATGAATCAAAACTGTGATCGGCTCAACAGGCAACGTGCGTATCTGAGCAGATGGTGAAGCACAATTTCAAGACGGCTTCAAAACTTGCAGTCATCAGCTGCTAGCTGAAAAAAAAAATTATGCTGGAAAAGCTTAGCGTTGAGCATTTCAGGTGTACTGAACAGTGGGAGTCCTACACTATGATACAGCACTCATTTTCAAAAATAGATGCATGTGTCCATGACAAGGGGAAAAAATACAAAGCACACCCAAAGGCATTTACAAGAGTGCAACCCTTATAGGAGGAGGATGAGGAGGATGAGCAGCAGGGGCAGGATAAGGATATGAAAGAGAAGAAGGAGGGGAAGGAGGTGAAGGAAAATAATAATAAGTACACAATATTCAAATACTGTAAGAATAACTGAGAATGTCAATGGGGCAGCGCAACAGACAAACAAAAAGTTTGCGGGATGTTCATAGCGGTCTAGTTAGCTTGTGAGATATCGATAGTGAGATAGCAACTATGCTCACCAAGAACCAAAGTTTGAATTCTGGACTCCATCCATTTTGTGACAGTGCTTTCGTGTACATGAGGTTGTGAAGTGTGCCGGTGCAGGATCCAAGTTTGTCAGCACGGCCTGTCCTATGCGCTCTGATTTGAGGGGCAGAGCCGTGACCTCACACCGGAAATGTCAAAGCAGGACCTGCGCAGTTTTCCCCCGCAGGTTTCCAGCACGTTGCTAATAACAGCGCCACCTTGAGAAGGTCGGGCCTGGGCTATGACAGGGGGGCGGGCCGATGCTGTCCGAGCGGGCTGTCAGCGCACGCCCCGACCCGGGCCGTCAGCGCACGCCCCGACCCGGGCCGACCCCTCCGTCTGCACTGGCCCCCTGAAATTCGGCGACTCAGACCCACAGACTGCTCCCTCTGACAGGAAGGACTGCAGACAAACTGGCAGCCGCACTCCAGCTGTGAAATAATGCGGCTCGCTCGTCTCCACGCCAATTTACAGAGCAATTAGACCCAAGGATCTGTGTGCTGGAAGGAGGACAAAGTAAATTACTGCTGTACATCTCTGATGAGCTGCCTTGCTTCTCCATCCCCTCTCTGTCTGTCTCTCTCTCTCTATATATCTCTCTCTTTCTGTCTCTCTCCATATCTCTCTCTCTCTCTCCGTTTCCCTCTGTCTCTCGCTCTCTAGATTATTTCAGAAACAAGTATTTGTGTTTAATCAGTGAACACATGCTGGTGATGTGGTAGGTTTAGAGGGCTAATGAGGTCATGCGTCCTTTCCGATGGCCACCCGAATGGTCTCTCTCATGGGAGACGGTAAGAGTGGTGTCCGTTCCAGCGACCTTTGCCATCTGAAGTCAGAGCTCGATTGAAGAAAGCGCGTTTCAGAACACGCGTGTAGAGAGCACTGGTCCGCCAGCAGTGACACACAAACCACACTCCGGGTGTACAGGCTAGAGAGCTCGCACATGAAGCTATCAAATTTGATTTATTGGACCCTGGATGACACATTTCTGTGCAATTTAACCATGTGCACTCTCACATTACAGCCCGTTTCATTGGCCACTTGCCACCTGTGAGGTGAAATTGATAAGCAGTCTAAGAGCATGACTGACTGACGGCCTAAGATCTAATACAGGGTAGGGATAGGTGTAAGATACAGCCACCAGTCCTGCAGCCAGTGTAAATATAATATCAAATCAATGAGTCCAGTACTTTCTATAGTGCTTGGAGTTGATACAGGGTTTATGGTGCATGTGCTTGGTAGCAGTTCATAATACCCATTAGGTCTTAATGGTACAGTCAGCACGGTCATTTCAGATGAGCAGCCTTGCTGCGAGGCACAAGTGTAGTGCCTCGCCCCGAATTCCAACCCGGGTTTAAGTATCATCTCTTTATGGCCACACCGTCACTGCGTTCTCGAGGAAGAGGCGCTGTCGACTGGTTGAGATTTGATTAACGCCAACAGCCGTTAAAGACTGAGAGCTGAAAGGATTGGACAGAAATTTACTTACCACCCCTGTCACAACACAGCATGTTTTTTTCCCCCCATTCCATTCACAGCTTCATACTAATGCCTCCTGAAAAACACCTCGTAAAAAATAAATAAATAAATAAATAATCACCACGCGAAACGCGCATAGCAACAGAGACAGCCTGTGGTTATGACATGAATGTCATCCACCCGACCACCCCTTTACTGGGCTTCTTAGCAGGTGGCCAACGGTCACGTCCTTCACGGTATCCTTCAATAGCCCCCGACTATTATTTTTCCGCATGACTTAGCGTCGCCGGCTAGTAGTAATGATGATGAGGGCCGCTGGGAAGGGCGGGAGACGCCCAAGCGTTTTATCGCCGTTTGCCTGTGAGGCGAGCGTGGGTGAGCGCGGCCGGTCCGCAACGCCTCCCCGCGTGGTAACCCCCCCCCCCCCCCACTCCGCTCTGACCTCCGAGGCATGACCCCGGAGGCACGCTCTCCGCTCACGCTCCGCGGCGCATTAAACCGTAATGAATTAATGCCTCTGCATTAGATACCCCCTGAGTTAGGGTGGGGATATAATCTTTATGGGTGTGTTGCATTAAACACGGCCCCCGCCGGGAGAGAGAGAGAGAGAGAGAGAGAGAGGAGAGAGAGAGAGAGAGAGCGAGCCCCTGTGCTCTGACCGCATTGATTTCCGCGCGATCGTTTTCAAAGCCAGCGCAAATTTCGGCAGCGAGGACCGCATCCTTTATTTTGTGTGTGTGGGGGGGGGGGGGCATGGGCGGCGGATATTAAGTCACAAAAGCGCATCTAGACCTGGAGCCGTTTAATGAACGCTAAAGAAATCACCGCCCCACCGAGAGGCCGTTCGGCATGTGAAAGACAGCCCAGCACGGACATGCTTCTCTTTCGCTTCCTCCTCTCGCTCCAATTACCAGTTTCCACACCCGCGTGCTTGCAGCAGAAGGGGAGAGGATATTGTTTCTACGACCTATCGGGAAATTAATTCATCTGGCTATAGTGTCTCAATTATTACAGTGACACCGGGGTTAATTGACTAATCTGTGTTGCCGCACAGGCGTCACGATAAAATTCCCCACGCAATCTGTTCTATAAATGGGAACCAGGAGCAACATGTTAGAGGAAAACGCTTTGACCTAAATTAAGTTCTCCCCCCCTAACCCTCCACACATACAAAAACAGTCACTTCTTGACAGCGGCAAGCTCAGGAAAAACACTGTTGTCAATTTCTTAATTGCCTTAAGTGGAATGGTAGGGACTCAGACCTAGCTATTTTTCTACGGTCTATGACTCACACACATACAGGGGGGGGGGGGCGGGGGGCAGTGATGTTTTTTCACATTATTAAAAACTACCTGACTCAGCTGTTCCATGTGGCATGTCTAGCTTTGCTGTGAGTTGTTGCAAACTCGCGATCTGGAATCGAACCATAGCCCTGACCGTGCCAACTGTGGTCAGCAAGCACAAAGGGCCACGTGTGTAGAGAAAGAGGTGGTTACGGGTCCGCGGATTTTCTCGCGAGACGCGCATCTTCTGGTCGATTCCTCTGTCTGCATGCCTGCACCAACTGCACAAGATATATCCTCCTCCAGCTGCCAGACTGCGCAGCTCAGCTGGAGGACTGCGCAGCTCAGCTCACTAGCCTGTGCAGTGTACTCGCCTCTGAGACAAAAGGGTGAAAAAACTGGTGAATAAAAATAATAACTCATTAAATCACGAGGCAAACCTGTATTTCCATTTCATTATAACAGACAACTCTAAACCTGTTTCAACCTGTTCCAACCGATCCAACCCTGTGTTCTAATCTAATACTGCCCCCGTCAGTCAACTTAATCATTTACCCTTCATCTAATTAGCCACACAAGAAGCGATGTTCACTCCATGGCACCTTTCTCCTGTCATCACTGTTAAATAAAATTGAGAAAAACAACTTATTGTATTCTTAGCCCACAGATTCTACTGAATCTGATTGTGCTATATTAAAAAATCTGACATATCTATTGTCATATCTACAGTGCTTAATTCCCGTATAATTAGTCCGCGTGTGAAACATGCCAAGGCTCCATTGTTGTTCATTGGGATAACTTATTGTTGCGGCTGTCCTCCGGGTTTCTACAGCGACAGGCATTTTGTCACGTTATAAAAACTACATCCACGTTGAGTTGCTTTGTACAGGCACTTTCTGATATATCAAGCAAGTAAAAAAAAAAAAAACTAGCTATCCTTATTAACTAACATCTGTACAGTTCTGAGGCTACTTTGTATCTATGTTGGCTGATTCAAAAAAGGCAAAGTAAACACACAAGTTCTTCAGTTATTTCCAACTAGGTAGCGAGCTTGCTCCCAGAAACAGAGCTGTTGCTTCCATACCTATTCCCCTGAAGAGGAAAAATGCTGCATCTATTTTGGAGAAAGGCAGGCAGCTGTGATTCCCTTTAAACAGGAGACACTTTGATATGTGTGTTTGAGAATAATGTCAGCCTTCGTCGCAATTTTTTCCTGTTTGATCCACGT
Organism: Synaphobranchus kaupii; assembly: GCA_029718625.1. NCBI lineage: Eukaryota > Metazoa > Chordata > Actinopteri > Anguilliformes > Synaphobranchidae > Synaphobranchus > Synaphobranchus kaupii. The sequence goes on along the minus strand of CM056377.1, from coordinate 14,008,628 downwards.
TTGTTAATGGCGGGAGGAAACACTATGCTTCTCGTACGACGGAGAAAAAAAATTATCTTCTAACAAACAGCCATTTTCCACAGATTACGGACCTGTGGTGGTGTCCTTGATCTTCTCTAAACGACTCTCTCTGAATTCTTAAAATGCAGCGGCAGCAGTACTTTGGCCTTGTTAGGCGTTCAGCAAGGACACAAAAGCTACGGCTGATTTTAATAATTGTGCAGGAAAAACAGGAAGTTGTTTAGCGTGTTTAATCCTACAGGTTTTATTTCAGGATTTAGTTATTTTAGTGTGACCTTTTACAGTCACGCGGCGGCCCCGCGCTAATCCGCTCCCGGCGTAACCACGGTGACAGATCGTCCCGTCGCAGGACACGGCCCGTCCCTCAAGAGAGGACATGGCCCACGTCAGTGGACACGGGTTCCAGACAGAATGTCACCCGGCATCCTGGGAGAGACCGCTCGGCGGCGACGGCGGCCAGGATCTCGGGGGGGGGGGGGGGGTTGCCATTCGGTGATCTGCGATTAATTAGACGACCAATCAACCGTCTCTGTTACAGTCTCTACCGCTCAGGATATAACAGGTGTTCTGTGGAAGTGGCCATTGGAGAGGAGATGGGGGGGGGGGGGGGCAGACAGGGCTGCTGTGCAGTGCTCTATGCAGATTTAGGGAATGGGGTGAGCCTCAGCATTGGTAATTACATGGGAGAACATGGACAAAAATATCACATATAATCACGGCTATTCATTCGGCAGAAGCTCTGATCCAGAGTAACGCGCACGGCTTAAATGTTTTTTATGCAAAGCACTAGCCGCTCACATTGCTAAACTCATGCAACTAGGCAGGCGTACAACTGCACCCTCTCGCCTGGGGAGAGAGACCTCTCACTGGCTGGTCACCAAACCCATTTAATCTATAAGCAGCGGGCCACTGGTTCCATTCCTTCCGTTTGGTTTGTTGTGAGAGAGTAAGGTCTCCATTCGCTTTGTCACATCGGAAAGATCAGCTGCCGCTCCATGTAAACCCGCGCTTACACCAACAGTGAAAAACAGCATCGCGTCCGTGGGAAATGCAGGGTCACTACAATGACCGGGTAACACAGAATAAACGTACTCCTCGTCTGTTTCCATTTTTCTAGTTTTGTTCTGTGCACCCTCTAGGCAGATAGAGCACGAGCGTGAGACCAGTGCAAATCCATCAACCTTCCTTTACTTTTAGTGACTCAGGGCAGGGGGGCGCGCTGGTCTAAAAACATCTTTAAGAAAAAAAAGATCTGCGTCGCTCCAGAACCTACTGAGAGGAGAGGAAATTCAGCGCCCGTCCCAGAGCACATAAGGGAAGTGCATCACTGCAATCACACAGTATGGAAACGAAAAGGAAGGCACTGAGCACGTGCCAAAGTTAGCGCTCGCTGATGCCGAGCGCCCGGGGAAACCCAGGGAAAGGGCAAAGCGGGATAGGCCCCCGCCCATATGACACAATATTACATATCAAATACCATACAGACGGGTGACAAATTAAAGGAAAAACCCCTACAGTGAGGGGGTCTGGTGGCTCTATTATACTGTGGGGGGCATTATCCTGGCATGGTTTGGGTCCACTTGTGCCCTTAGAGGGAAGGGTCACTGCAAATAAATAAAGTTATTCTGAGTGATCCCCTTTATCATATGGTTTGATAAGTATGAAAATTATGAATCATATGCTATAGCATATGAATCATATGCTATGGCCTTCGCTGTCACCAGATCACATCTATGGGAGATTTTGGACCGACAAGTTAGACAGCACTCTTCACCACCATCATGAAAACACCAAATGAGGGAATATCTTTTGGAAGAATGGTGTTCCATCCCTCCAGTAGAGTTCCAGAGACTAGAATCTATGCTAGACTAGAGGTAGAATCTATGCCAAGGCGCATTGAAGATGTTCTAGCGGCTTGTGGTGGCCAAACATCTTACTAAGACACTTTATGTTGGTTTTTTCTTCAATTTGTCACCCGTCTGTAAATGCAGAACAGGATTTATTTTGAGATTCACTGCTGAAAACAGCACTGCAGCTCTAAACCCAAAAACATACAGAGACACACTCTCCCACCTCATCTCAGATCCAGGGAAATTCCAGCAAGGGTTTGGATTACGTACCCAACGGTTACCCAACATCACACTAAATGCAGCCAGACTGCTGGGTGTCATCAGTCGTCTTAGTCCAGGACTGACGTGGTATTTGCGTTATATCTGATGACGACGGGAAAAATAAAGTAATTTATGGTTTCCTGGCAGTGGGAGATATGAAGACTGGGGGCCCTATCTTACACCCGGCGCAAAGCGGCGCTAACGCAAACGCAAGTGTCTTTGCTATCTTACACCCAGCGCTAGGTCCATAATAACGACTAACGCTTACGCCGTCAAACTAGCATTGCGCCATTAACTAGTCTTGCGCCATCATTAGTGAACTGGGCGTGTTGGTCTTAAGATTAGGAGTGGCCAGGATTCTTTTTGGCGTATTGCTATCTTGAGCCAGCAGAAAGCGCTTGCGCTAGAACCACCACAAACCTGGTCTAAAGTCATGTCGCAGTTGTTTACATGCTATTTTAACGGCGCATATAAGTGCGTCTACATAGGCGTGTGCACAACGCGCATACCCTCCTGTCTGTTAGCTACACACAGGGGCGTGCACAGGCATGACTAAAATATCTAGATCACAATGTGAAATATTATTATTGTGTAGGCTATATCAAAAATGCATAATAATAAAAGGTTCCATAGGTCCACATACCTTTCCCTCAGCGAAGGGAAACAATGCCACATTACATTGCTCTCAGCCCACTCCATCAACATCCAGGCGATGTGCGATGGTACGGGACAATGGCTATCCATTAAAAAGGAGCTGATAACACCTATAGCTATCAAGCCTAATGCGCGAATTGTCTTTGCACCTAATGCGTGAATTGTCATTCAATGGAAAACTCGCGCACGGCAATAGACGGACATTTAAGTTCTGAAAATGCGCTTCAGATGTCATTACAATACAGCTCTGTTTATCTATGAATACAGCCTGTAAGTAAATAGAATGGTTTGTGACTGAAAAAAGTTCAAAACCTTGTCCAGTGAATATTGCATTTATTGTTTTTCAAATAGCCTAGGCTACAGCGTGCATAAGGTTTTTTTCCGATAGCCTATGGTTAAAAAACGGAGATGTCACCATGTTAACTAAATTGTAACCTTAGCTATTCTTCGTCCTTCATATTTTTTTTAATTACAGTGACCAGGTTTCCATACTCTCACCGTTTAAAACCCAGCTGATTTCACCCGTTATTCCTTAACTGAGCAAAACGATTTTAAAGAGAACTAAGCGTCTAATTAGAAACTAAAACAAATTTGCAGCACGTTACACAATTAATTCACAATTAATTTTAATGCCATTCTCTGCACGTGAGCTGCATGTTCTCTGTTTCCAAGTCGCACGTTTCACGGTCTTCCTGGGAAAGTGGATTGTTTTAAAGGATTACGCTACGAGTAAAACAGGTTGGTCACATTTCCATAAACAGGACATTATTAAACAAGGGGAAATATGCGTGAACTTATGGGTTGCGAACCTGACAGCTTTATTGTAGGCTATTTAGTGTCATCATTAAGGCAAAATAACGGTATGTATGTTATTAATCAATATTAGCCTACTATGCAGGTAGCCTAATGAACTTTGGATGAAGCTTGAACTTCGAGAACTCCATGAGAACAGCCTCTTGGAATTGATGTTTGACACTTTCATTGCATAATCAAACGAAATTCGCTGAACAAGCAGGCTAATTTGGCGTTTTCTAAGGTGAGACTGAAGCCATTGATAGCTTATTCTCAGCTGTTGCAGGTCCTTTTAGCGAAATTTAACCGCACATATTTTGTAAAATAACAGCCCTGTCTGGAATTACCGGGAACTCATAGGCTAATGGTTAGTCCGAATAATATTGATCATACTTTTAGTTAGCCTATTCCTTGATCACACTAAACACGCACGAGCATGTCTGTTTCGCCATCATAAGCAATCCGCCAAGGTGGAAAAGCAGGCTTTTAAAGGGAATGGGATATGACATTTTGATTGGTTTATTGAATGTCACGCCCAAGACACACCTATAATTAATGAAGCGACTAGGTTCAGCCCAGTTGCGCCATGCGCCGTGCTTAGCGCCAAAAAAACACGCCGTTAAAATAGCAAAAGTGGACTTGGACACGCCCTAAATGGACTTAGCGCCATGCGCTTAGACTAAGCGCCAAGATCGCCAAGATAGGGCCCATGGTCACACTTCATGTCCAAGTGCACGTGCAAGAGTCACAAATTGTGTAGCATGCACACAGGTCACAATAGGCAAGAAAGCAGGAAACATGGCTGCTTTAGCATCTGCAGCTCTCTAAACAGTTCCTGCATTGCCTGGTTGTGGTGGGCTAACAACCAAAAAAAGTAAGGCATGTCAGGGTTCGCATTCCCTTTTCTTTCCTGCCATGGCAACCGTTACCAGGGTTCTGATTTAGGAGGAGGTGAGCCATATTTCTGTCACTTTTATTATGGAAGTAAATATTGGAACACTGAAGTTTACAGCCCTTGCTGCGGGTGATTGTAAATGACGTTTTGGGTGCCAACGGTCTGTACGGATTTGGGTTCTTGTGCAGAGAGAGAGAGAGAGAGAGAGAGAGAGAGAGAGAGAGAGAGAGAGAGAGAGAGAGAGAGAGATGACATGTCGTGTCAATGACCAAGCTGTGTATAGCTCAGGAGGTCCACTTTTTAAGCCAATCACAATGATAGGCTGGAACTGCAGCTGGTCCATAATGCTGAGCTGTTAGTTGTTAACAGTACTAATCGTAAATATTTGGCAATTCCTGAAATAAACCAAACTCAAATGTGTTATTAAATGTTATGAAGTGCACCTAGAGTGTCAATCATTATTATCCCAACCATTAATTAACAGCATGGCATAAAAATAAATGAAAATGTATTAGCATGTGAAAATTAACGATTAATTTGCTTTACAAGATAATGTAGAGATCCGTTGATAAATGAGCCTGCCGGAATAGAGATTCCATCGCGCGTTTAAATGCTAAAGTTCTCAGTGAATGACATGTAATTTCTATCCAGTGGAAGAGTTCGTGGCAGAGCCTTCCGATAGCCGTTATTATGACAGTGCTAACGTGTTGTCAGAAGCAGAGGTCGCATTATCAACATCTACGGAGACATCTCATTCATCACCCTCACCTGACAGGTGACAGGAGAAGAGCCTCATCAGCGCCGTGGTGACACAGCGTGAAGGTTAACGCTCTTTTAAAAAATAAAAAAAGCAGTCTTCCCTAATAATAATAATAATAAAAAATAAATAAACAGCCCACGTTCCTTCCTGCAAACAATGGATTTAATTTTGCGTTTGGTAGTTTTGTCATAAAGCCGCAGTAGCGTTTCAGAGCGGGACCAGATGAAGGTTGAAGCCGCTGTCTGTGGTGGAGTGAATGCCAATGATGTCTTTGGACCTAGCGCAGCAAGTAGGGGAGTAGAAAATATGACTGGGGCAGGATGACTGGTGAGTGAGTCAGAGATGTCCAGTAACACATTCTATGAATGACCCAAGAGTGCCTTCATATGCACTTAAAAGACATTCATAAATGCTTATGTCAATAACCACAAATAGGCACGTGGTGTCCGTGTCAGTACGATAAGAGACAATCAAAGCATGATTTAAATAGTTTATTGAATTCAGCTCTATTGGATTCAAATAAATCCCTTTTTTCCAGTATAATTGATGACAGTATCCCATTTTAAGTGCATAACTAGGGCATTCCAAGTTTCTTTTTAAGGAAACATTACCAGGTAATTCATTAAAAACTTCAAAATGGAAAAACTTGAAATTAAGTTTTGTTTCCCATGTGGATTAATTACAGAAAACTATTTTTTTTTTTAGTGCTGCAAAACTACAACAGATTATTTTTCAACAGATCATTTTAATGATACTTCCAAGCATATCATTTTTATTTATTGCAATTCTCAAGTTGCTAAAAGTTTTGTAGGAAACGTGCATACGCTGCTCCCTAGACGACAAACACAGAATGCCCACTCTTCATACAGTACGGAGCCTTTTCTCCAGGGGAATGCTGAGAAGCTAGGTACAGAGATGCAAGTTTCTAATACTGCTCCAAATGTCCTCGTTGTTTTTTCAGCTTTGTTTTCAATTTATCTGCATTCATGCATAAATTAATAAAAAATTAACTTTCCTCACATCAATAGTTTTTGTATTTTATAACATGGACAATAAGGTTATGTGAATCAGAACTTCTGAACACAATTAGTTGGGCACATAGGACTAAGCACATACCCATACAGGGGGGGTGGACACAATATTGGAAACACCAGTTTTCCAGAAAACATAAAACATCTGCCGCATGTTTGCTATGCAAAACCTCAACCTCTGTTCCTAACCTGATTATCTATGCTGTTTTGTGAATGTTGTGCTACGTGTACATTTTCTGCCAATCAACCATAATTGCCTGTTAGTCATATTTTTATGAAATGCTAATAAACTACATGTCACTGTTATATCAGTATTAAGTGAGTATACTTCAACAAATGTATAAGAAGAAATCAGAAAACATTTTGGTCTCCAACAACTGGAGTTGATCTCTATGTAGTACAGTAGAATGTGATTAGTGAAAAATTTAACTGAAAAGGAATAATTAACAATTGGGCCATATTTGTGACTCATGTTACATGCAAGTGTTGGATTCTAGACCAGTTTCAATGATCTATTTTATTCAGCTGTTCACTTCACTTTGAGCAGAGGTGTTCACTCCCCACAGCTGTGCAGAGGCGCACATCTCTGGTTGTCATGGACCAAAATGCTTTCAGGTCATTCTGTGTCAAATCAGATAAGGTTGTTGCAGCACCGTCTCAGATTTTGTTCAAACCTTGTCTATATCATGAATGGGTCCCAAAACCAAGGCCTGTAAAATATTTCTGTTTAAATCCTATGTTTTCATATTTTTTCACCCCTTGATATTATTTCATTTTTATAGCCTCAAAAACGCCTTATCTGGGAAGCCATGCTTGGGCATTAATATCTTAACAAGTATTGTTCCTAGCCTCACCAAACTTTGTAGGATGGAAGACAAACATGTTTTCTGTATGCCCAAACCATTACAAGCCTGTACTACATGCCATTTTATGTTTATAAGGCCCTAGATTAGTGCTAAATTCCTAAACGAGAGTGATATTGAGGGTACTACAAACCCACATTTTTGCACCAATATGATATCAATCATAATTTCTTCTGCAAATACAATCTTTTATGAATTTTGTGCCAATATTTGAGGTTTCTACCACCAATGGACATCAAGATATTATGAATAAAACAAGGCGTGGTAGCCTATTTTGGTCATTTTCATAGGACCAAAATGGTATGTGGGGTAGCTAGTAGGAACATAAAAATGTACATGGAAATTGCTTGATGTATGGTTATTAAGGTGCCAATGTCCTTCCGTTTTTCCTTCATACAAAAATAGACACAGATTTGAGAGATATTTTACCTATGGCAGAAAAACGTACATTTCAGGATTACCAGTATCAGTATCAGTATCTCCATGATTATTGAATCCCTGTGTCATAGGAATTGTAAAAAAATAAAGGATAAATGTTTTCAGTATGTTCATTGGAATAGAGGGAATTTGAGATGGGAATTGTGTCTCCGGTAAGGTCCTGGATATTGGAAATAAGTGAAATATTTTGATAAAACCTCTGGTATAAGGAGGAATAAGTGGTATCCTAAATGGCCCTCTCAAGCTCCAGTGGGAGTATCTAAATGTGTTTCCACATAAAAGGTGATATGTGTTTATACATGTACATGTAATTTTACAGTGTGCATGTTAGAAAGCTATATATGGAAATTGTACTGATACGCATGTTGAAACATGTCCACACAGTGAAATCATCAGTATATGCCCTTATATTCACCAATCAGTGAATAATGGAACATAGGGATTCCACTTATCAAGAAAACACCAAGCATGTACCTAATTCAGTCCTGTTGTTCAAGTCATATGGTTAAAGGATAATAGTTTTCATCATGTGTAATTTCTACTACATTTCTAGTACATTTTCTGCATTGCACATCATTTCAATAAAGTTATTTGAATTTTTTATTGAGTATCTTATTCTTTTTTAAATATGGGATATAAAATGTAACCACTCAATTGAATATAGCATCTATCAGAGTTAATGCCTTTTTCTATAATGAGGCCTTGATTGTAAATAATATAGCTTTGCATTAATGACCTATGAGCCTACAGAAAACATGTATTTCTTTACTCCAATCAATATTTCAGAGGCTGGGACACGCATAAGTAGAGATAATAAGGGAAGACCCTGCTTCTTCATTATGGACGTTTTTTTCCTAGAGGTAAAACAATGCCTTTAACTATATATATTTATCTATTTATTTGTATTTATGCACTTTGTACACTAAATTACCATACATTAAGCTATTTCCACATAAATTATCATGTTCCTACTAGCTACCCCACATACCATTTTGGTCCTATAATGACCGAAAAATGCTACCACGCCTTGTTTTATTCTTAATATCTTCATGTACATTAGTGGTAAAGACCTCAAATATTGGCACAAAATGAATAAAAGATTGTATTTGCAGAAAAAATAATGATTGATACCATATGGGTGCAAAAAAATCAGTTTATAATACCCTCAATATCACTCTCGTTTTTTTTTTTTTGCACTTTTTTCCAAATCTAGGGTCTTATAAAAATAAAATGGCATGCAGTACAGGTTTTAATGGTTTTGGCATACAGAAAACATGTTTGTCTTCCATCCTACAAAGTTTGGTGAGGCTAGGAATAATACTATATAGATATTAATGCCCAAACATGGCTTCCCAGATAAGGAGTTTTTGAGAGTGTAAAAATAAAAAAAATATCAAGGGCCAGAAAAATATAAAAGCATTGGAATTGAAACATCTAACTTCTAATCTAATAAAAACATCTAACTTATTACTGACAAAAAAGCAGCATTTAATTGACAAATTAGTACTATTTCATAATAATATGATTAATGGCTAATTATGATAAATTATCAAGCTAATAAAAGAAAAACAAGACAGAAACTAAAATTTATACATGACATGCCAGTCATTAAAAGAATGTAGAAAATATAGGAAAGAGAAATGGGAGCAAACATAGCAGCTGTTTTATGTTTTATGAAAACAGTTTTTTACGTTTCTGGTGTTTCCGATATTTCAGTATTATGCCTACTACAGTGTACAGTGCATTCAACCAAACACTAGTCTTGGGTTTTCTGTTCTCACATGAAAAAAAGGCGGAGCCTCTGAAGCTTGTGATGCATTTTGACAGGCAAGTACCCGCCCAGTGACCGATGCCCAACCTCGTTTCTAAATATTCTCAGGTCCCGTCTCCTGTATTACCGCAGTATTTTCTGAATGAAGGTTATGCACAGTATGCAGGGAAGATCATTTTTATTGATATGTCGAGCTGGCTGATGAAGGCCAAGAAGCAGCCATTCGCTCATTCCAGAACTCATACATTGACCTTAGGTGTGACAGTGAGGATGGCCGCATCTGATTACTCGCAAATACGCTGACATAACTATATTATACCCTACAAAGACAAATGGTGTCGCAAAGCGGTTAGGACAAGGTCCCCTGGGTTCTGATTTCCAGGGTTGATTCATCTATTTAGCAGGCTGCTAAAGTCGCTTTGAGTCACATTTTAAAGGGCAAAGCAACAGCCATTTAACATAAAAACCCATAATTAAGAAATTAAAATGATAAATTATGGGTTAAATTGTCTAAATTCCAGAGCGGGGAGACTCATCCTGTTAAATCAAGACTTAAAACACACCTTTTTACCCTTGCAATTTAATTGTTTAAATGTTTTATTAAAATGTCTCAATTTATTATTTAGTCTTGTATGTGTTTGTATGTATTTATATCTCATTTGTATGTTTTTGTACAGCACTTTGGCCAACAGTTTTTAAATGTGCTTTATAAATAAAATGTACTTACTTACTTACTTACTGTTTCAGTGGAAGAATGGCCCGGACCATGCCGGTGCCACAGGGCGATGCACAATTGGCGCTAAATACAATTTTTATAAATACCGCACATGGCCTGGTATGGACTGCAGCAGCCGTGCAGGGAGGGGACATATTAGGCCACTAGGACGGAATTCAGTCTCTCTAGAAAACTTCACTGCCTTAAATTCACCACATCTGCTGACTTGCTGCACCACATCTGCCACCTCAAATGCACCACATCTGCTGTCTTTGTACTTTACTTCCAGAAATTAGGCACTCTTATCCAGAGGTACTTTTTATTTATTTATTTTTTACATAGGATATCGCTTTATACAGCTGGATATATACTGAAGCAATTGCAGTTGCACCCTTGCTCAAGGGTACAACAGCAGTGCCCTACCTGGGAATCAAACCTTTGGCTTAAATGCTTAAATGCACCACTTCTCCCGCCTTAAATGCAACACATCTGCTGCCGTAAATGCACCACATCTTCTGCCTTAAATGCACCACATCTGCTGCCTTAAATGCACCACATCTCCAGCCTTAAATGCACCACATCTTCTGCTTTAAATGCACCGCATCTGCTCCCTTGAATGCACCACATCTCCAGCCTTAAATGCACCACATCTCCAGCCTTAAATGCACCACATCTTCTGCCTTAAATGCACCACATCTTCTGTCTTTGTACTTTACTTCCAGAAATTAGGCACTCTTATCCAGAGGTACTTTTTATTTATTTATTTTTTACATAGGATATCGCTTTATACAGCTGGATATATACTGAAGCAATTGCAGTTGCACCCTTGCTCAAGGGTTACAACAGCAGTGCCCTACCTGGGAATCAAACCTTTGGCTTAAATGCTTAAATGCACCACATCTTCTGCCTTAAATGCAACACATCTGCTGCCGTAAATGCACCACATCTTCTGCCTTAAATGCACCACATCTGCTGCCTTAAATGCACCACATCTCCAGCCTTAAATGCACCACATCTTCTGCTTTAAATGCACCGCATCTGCTCCCTTGAATGCACCACATCTCCAGCCTTAAATGCACCACATCTCCAGCCTTAAATGCACCACATCTTCTGCCTTAAATGCACCACATCTTCTGCCTTAAATGCACCACATCTTCTGCATTAAATGCACCACATCTGCTGCTGTAAATGCACCACATCTTCTGCCTTAAATGCACCACATCTGCTGCCTTAAATGCACCACATCTCCAGCCTTAAATGCACCACATCTTCTGCCTTAAATGCACCACATCTTCTGCCTTAAATGCACCACATCTCCAGCCTTAAATGCACCACATCTTCTGCCTTAAATGCACCACATCTTCTGCCTTAAATGCTCCACATCTGCTGCCTTAAATGTACCACTTCTCCCGCCTTAAATGCAACACATCTGCTGCCGTATATGCACCACATCTTCTGCCTTAAATGCACCACATCTGCTGCCTTAAATGCACCACATCTCCAGCCTTAAATGCACCACATATTCTGCCTTAAATGCACCACATCTGCTCCCTTGAATGCGCCACATCTCCAGCCTTAAATGCACCACATCTCCAGCCTTAAATGCACCACATCTTCTGCCTTAAATGCACCACATCTTCTGCCTTAAATTCACCACATCTGCTGCCTTAAATGCACCACATCTCCAGCCTTAAATGCACCACATCTTCTGCCTTAAATGCACCACATCTTCTGCCTTAAATGCACCACATCTCCAGCCTTAAATGCACCACATCTTCTGCCTTAAATGCACCACATATTCTGCCTTACTCACTGTCCAAGCAGAGATGCATCTTTCACAACAAGGTTCTATTGCAGTTTACCTGAAGTTTTTTTCTTACAATGTTAAAAGGCACTGACATATTTTCAGTACTGATAGATTCAGATGCTATTCAGACGGGCAAAACATGATTTTAACTGACAGATACACAAGAGAAGGGAGGGAATGAGTGTTACCCTTATCCTCTTATCCATCTGTGTCATGTAACACTTGGGAAACCACGTCACAGGGTCTTGGGCTAATCGTTTTTTTTTGTTACCTGGATGACAAAACAAAGTAATACAATGTGGACAAAGTACTGAATTCCATTCACTTTCATACCCCGACAGGACAGTAAAGGCCTTTGAGCCCCAATACAAAAAGCGCAACATCAGGATGCATGAAATTTAGTATGCATGAGGCCTGTATATGTATGTACACACACACACGCACATATACAGGGGCAGCGAACACTGGAGGGTTGAGGGATCACTGAGGCGATGTATGTCATCTGCATGATGAGACAGAGAGGACACAGACACTGACTGTGTGTGTGTGCATGTGTGTGTGTGTGTGTGTGTGTGTGTCCACTCCGCTCCCCATCTCCCCCATGGGAGCGCCGGTTAATTCCGGAAGACTGCGACATTGAGCATTCCGGCTGCGTTAAAGGCCGGCACGGCGCAGCGCAGCACTGCATCATTTGGGGACATCTAATATGATGTCTTCTTCTGCCGTCACCCCGTTCTGAATGCTCAATGAGCGCAACAGAAATCATCAAGCCAGAAAACAAGATGCACTTCTCTGTCCTTTTTTCCCCCGGCATCGGGAGGGGTTATGGAGCGCGGGACAGACACATCTCTTCAATTTCCTCAAGTTTGTATCGTGCCCAAAATGCATTCACCTCATTTAACTGTGGAACGGGGGGGGGGGGGGGGGGGGTTTATGTTGTTTTTGAAGACAGGTGCGAACATCAGGGGATGAATGCCTTTCTTTGAAATCTAATTTAGGCAAAACTTTACAGAGCTTCGAAGAACTTTAGAGAGCAGAATTCACAAAACAATAAAATGAAAAAGAAGATTATGAAACATAACTCAATTGATCCGGTACTCTGCTGAATGTTAATATAGTGGTATATTTGAGCTGGATTACAGCAGGGACAGGAAACAAACCAACTGCATGGGGTATTTACCAAAGGAATACCTCAGAAATGCTTTTAAAGTCCTTGAGAACAATCCACCTAAATTAGATATTTCCGGTACTGTTAAAGAACATATACTGTAAAGACCTGTTTGTTTGAAGACTGTTTTCCATTTAAGAGGTCTGCATGTTTTCCATCCTAGATCCCCCCCCCCCCCCCCCCCCCCATCATGCTCAGAGGGCAACCTCTGTGCACCCCTCTACCCTTTAAGGTAGTTTACCATAAAGTGGTTATTCAAACGTGCAGATATAATTGGTACTAAAAACAAAGTTAATGTTTATAGTCAGTAGGAATTCTGTTAATTAACCCCAGGGAAATGTGATCCACCAAACACCAAACACCAAAACCGTGGGAGGCTTAAATAAGGTTTTAAAAATTTTGACTGGGCTTTAGTATCTCATAGTGTGACCTCTGCGTGCCGTTTAAGTGCACTGCGTGGAGACGTAGAAGGTAAACAAGGAGAAGAGGGGGAACGTGGGGGAAAATACATGGCTTTCAATGTGGGGACACACTGAGAATAGTCCCCAATCCGTCTCCCGTGTCACCAACACAAATACCCAGAAAGGTCGAAGTGTGCAATACAAACTATTTAAAACATTCACAAACACTTTTTGGAACACTTATGGTACGATCCCCCCCCCCCCCCCCCCCATAACCACTTTTGTGTTTAACAAGGAAATTGCCTCGCCTCTGAATCTCTCCAGCTTCAGCACATTGTTCATGCATTGCTTCACAATCTTTTCAAAGCAAAGGGGAAATAGAGCTTTTCAAGTATTGAAATATTCATAACCCTCCACAGAGCACTTTGTGCCATTTTGAAGAAATTCTTTTTTTTTTTTTTTTTTCAATCACACTGAACATGTATTTTTTATCTCCTTTGCAAGAAAGTGGCAGGAGGTGGGATTTGGATAAATAAAGTTAAAATCACAAAGATAAGGAGGCGTACACAAGCGCAACTCATCCTGCAATACAAACGACGCCTTCCTTCCCAGCAGCCTCTCTCCTGCACTTCTTATTCCTGGATTCAATCAACATTTGTCCGAAACTGGGATACACGATTAAAAGCACGTCAACACCAAATGAATTTGTAAGTAAGTTAACTTGTAAGTTAAAGTTAAGGACGAGTGTTGATTGAATCGAGACCAGACCATTCCTACCGACCATATGCTGTGAAAACAACCGCACGGTGTCGACATAATTAACTGACTATTACAACCACCTGTTTCCTGCGTGTGCCATACAACGTGTCGTGCATAACACACTGTAACAGAGACTGTGAAGGCAGGTCCGGCGGGTCCTTGCAGCCTCACCACATGGATTGGGGTCTCCGGAAGATTGTCACATGCAAGGTGTCTGTGTGTGTGTGTGTATGTGTGTGTGGATGTGTACACGTGTGAGTGTGTGCACGCCTGCATGTGTGAGTGTGTGTGTGTGTCTGTGTGCACATTTGTCACACCATGGAAAGAATGGTCACAGGGAATGGGAAATGCAGAATCAATACAGTTAAGGTTAATGACTGTGCTGCTTTTTTAAGCCACAAAATCTACTATTAATTAAGCTGTGATTAGAGTCAGCTGGTGAGAATTAATCACAGCCTGGGGAAAGCATTGTCCTTGGGCCCCGATTAGGACAACACGAGGAGAGAGAGGAGAGAGAGAGAGAGAGAGGAAAAAAGGGGGAGAGAGAGAGAAAAAAAAAAGAAAGTCAGATGAAGTGGGAGAGAGTGTCTATTGTATCTGATACAGGTTGTTGAAATGGTTCAATTCCCATTTTATTCACCATTGTCTACTTCATTTTCATGATCCCTTTCAGACAGTATGCCGTGAAATGTGGTCATAAACGAGTCCCTACGTTCTGAGCAGTGAAGTGTTTCTTGCAGAGAGCCGTTGTTGTTTATGGGGAGAGTGTGTGCGTTTGATGTAAAATGTGGCCACAACAGACCATTCTACCTGACCTGCTTTAAAGTCCGTCCACAGCCCAGACATCCCCGCTCTCGCTTAAAGGCACAAACAACTGTATAAGCAAATAAGCTCCAGAAAGGGTGTTTGGTGTTGGATTTAACAAGCATTCACAACCCTGTAAAAGACATTTACTTGGTCTGTCACTTGCAAGACTCACTGTATAAGGCCCACTGTATGAGGCCCACTTACTGTATAAGACCTACTGTATAAGATCCACTGTATAAGACCCACTGTATAAGTCCCACTGTATAAGACCTACTGTATAAGACCCACTGTATAAGTCCCACTGTATAAGACCCACTGTATAAGACCCACTGTATAAGACCCACTGTATAAGGCCCACTGTATAGGACCCACTGTATAAGGCCCACTGTATGAGGCCCACTGTATAAGACCCACTGTATAAGTCCCACTGTATAAGACCCACTGTATGAGGCCCACTGTATAAGACCCACTGTATAAGGCCCACTGTATAAGGCCAACTGTATAAAACCTACTGTATAAGGCCCACTGTATAGGCCAACTGTATAAGACCTACTGTATAGGCCCACTGTATAAGACCCACTGTATAAGGCCAACTGTATAAGACCTACTGTATGAGGCCCACTGTATAAGGCCCACTGTATAAGGCCCACTGTATAAGGCCAACTGTATAAGACCTACTGTATAAGGCCCACTGTAATAAGGCCCACTGTATAGACCCACTGTATAAGGCCAACTGTATAAGACCTACTGTATAAGAACTACTGCATAAGGCCCACTGTATAAGACCCACTGTATAAGGCCCACTGTATAAGTCCCACTGTCTCAGTACCGTGAAACACCCAATGGAATGGAATCCTGACTTCTCACAGTCGTCAGGGCTGGCTGTAGCCAGCAGCTACAGGTTACCACATGACTGGTCACAGCGACGCCCTGTTGGTGACAATGCAGCCACGTTATAAATTTGGCCGTCTGGGAGCTGCCAGCCACCAGTGAAGTTCAGTTCTCAGCGTAGTCTGTGTTGGCCTAAATCGAGAGGACTGCAGTGAAGGAATGACAGGGGCGGAGGGGGGGGTGCAATCCACAACGGCACATGGCTGCTGTGAACCCTTCTCTATATGTTACCCTCTCTGCTTTCTCCCTGTCTGAACAAAGAAAAAAAATTATAATAAACACGAAAGGAGGTCGGATGGTCCGTTCTTAAGGAAAAACAAATTAAAGTACATTTCAGTGTAGAAACTTCCAAGTTCCAATGTGTGTTAACGGTGCCTGTCAGTTAAATTATTGATGTCTTAGTGCCAAATTTCCTTTCCCCACACAGTAAGTCCTCCAATATCAATGTGTCAGATCGAAATTTAAAACAGATCTATTCTCCTTGAGAAATTGCTCCGTCAAATCAAACTTCTTACAAAACAATTGCCTTTTATTTATTTAATTTTTGTTCTTTTTCTTTTTTTTGCAGCACACCCATCATTTTTCAAGTCGTAATTGTTACCCCACACGTTAAAAACTTTAGCAGGAAGTCTGAGCTGCATTTAAAGTGGTTATATCATCACAGAGCTGTCTGCGATTCAGACCCTGGAAGAATTACAATGTACTGCCAGGAGCCGTGATGTCAGAACCTTCCCTCTGTTAAGGAAGGACGGATTGATTCCGCACTTTCCCTCCTTTTAAACATGCCCTTTGCCTTAGGTGACTGCTTAGCAAAAAACTGGAACTCATTCTGAAAAGAAAATAAACATCTTGGTAATTATCTGCATTTGTCTTTGCTCTCCACATCAGCCGTTGCGTAGTGTATTAGTGTATCTTTCTGGGGTGGGTGTGACACACCGCTGCTGCCTGAGGTGAGCTCCGTTAAACGTTAATAGTAGCAAAAGAGGGAGATTGAGAATACAGCGTTATTAAGTAAATAAATTGATAAAAATCAATTTTTCCAAGTCAACCAACAATCTGACAGTTTACACATTCAATTGTCTAAATACTGAATATGTAATAAACACATACTCTCTCACACACCAATGTGAGTCAGGCACACGTGTGTACATGAAGCAAGTGTCAACAGACGTAGCAAACGGACATATGACTGACAGCTTTTTAAACCCCAGCTACTCTTTCAGGAAAGTGATTGCAATAGTGAAAAGCCTTCCCTCAAACACATCTCACTCACTGGCCGTCTGGCAAAATGCAACACAAATTAGTATGTCCCCACAATGCACCATTAATAAAAATTTGCATAAGGCGCTTGAAGGACATTCCAGAATCCCTGCCCCCGTGAAGCAACAATTTCAGCCGCAGAGAAAACGTATTGTAAAAAATAAAAATAAACGTAACAAAGTCAAATTCCGTAAACAAAAGATGAATAAATATGCACAGTTTAAAAGGAACTGTCGCCGGCCAATCACTGTGGCCCCTCCCTGACTTTTTTTTTGGGCGGCGGCCGAGAAAATGGCATTACCGCGCATGACGCGGGATGCAGCAGACATTCCGACCATCAAAGATGACAGCGTAAATCCAATTCGCCCTTTAATAGGGCTGTCAGTCCGAAGGCCGCAGAACATAATGTCTCCCATATTATGTGATAACAACTGCATTTTCCATACAGTTTATATTGATCATGACTGAATCGGCCATCTCATGTTTATTTAATGGCGACTGTAAATATTCTGTCTCTGCCATTTCAGTCAAAGCCGGTAGCGATATGCATCCATTTCATTTATACGTGTTTACATTTCCATATTTATGTATAAACTTGTAAACTGTGTCGCATTACAGGTTTATGTTTGCTTAATGAGCATAATGAGATGTTGTCAACCATAAACCCCCACCCTTAACCCAAGTCAATGAAAGACTGAGTGATTTGCAAATTTGCTATAAAGGTAAGCAATGCTAAATATACCTGCAAAACCCAAGATTAATATAAATTTCACAATAGTGAGTGAGTACTAATGTACAGTCCTGTGTGAATCAATACAATTACTGTAATAAACCTTGTGAATACAGTGCCTCACCAATGGGACCGCCGTTGTGGTATTCCTTATTCAGGAGATGAAACCAAGCAAGGAACGTGTTTGTTATTCATCACACCAAGCGATAGCAAAGAAAATGCCAGAAGGCAAACAACACAACTTCAAATGGCTGGTGGCTTTTGTTGTACATTGAAATGGTGTCAAGCTTTATCGACATACCGGAGGGCAATCTGCAGGGGCGCGTTCTTGTACGTGAGACAACAAAGAATTGTTTGTTTCTCCTTTTTTCGGATAGAAAAGCCATAACTGTTTCATTAACCTTTGAAGATAAGAGCCTGATTTAACTGTCAATGCTTTGGGATCTATTTATAATGTGGCTGCCAAAAAAAAAAAGACCGGACCAAGACAAAAACAGGCTCTAATATGTAGCTTTCTGGTCTGAGGAGGCTTCATATCCAAGCGAACTGCAAGCAGAAGGCCATGCAAGTGCTCCCAGTGTTAATAGCGATTAGTTTCTGCCTGAAGCTTTCATCTGGCTTAAATTGCCACACTGTGGAAACTTTTCGACACTCA
The DNA here is from genome assembly GCA_029718625.1 of Synaphobranchus kaupii. Lineage (NCBI taxonomy): Eukaryota > Metazoa > Chordata > Actinopteri > Anguilliformes > Synaphobranchidae > Synaphobranchus > Synaphobranchus kaupii. The sequence goes on along the minus strand of CM056377.1, from coordinate 13,990,099 downwards.
GGTACTGTGATTCCCCATTATTACCACTAATGGGAGGCTGCTAAATACCCAGAATGCATTGGGGATAGTAAGAAAATCCAGAAGTCATTACCGTCCAGAAGACCAGCCATGATTTACCATCATCCAAATGATCATTCTACACTCTTGTGCTGCGGATTTTAATTACCAGCATGGAACTTCAGATGGGACCATTTATTAATTTCAAACAGAGTGATGGTCCATATCTCACAAAATCAAGACTGAGTGATATTACACCCTGGATATGAGGCAGAGCAATACAGACATCTTATCAGTACCTGAGAATAATATTCTTTTTTTTTTTTTTTTAGTGGACATCCTAATCAACGGCAACTTAGCTTACACTTGACTTACACCATAGATGTGTTTCCTGAACCAAGTAAGCTAGCTTTGAAATCAGATTGAAATCTGTTGTTTTTCCTTTTTCTGAAGGGTATTAAGAAATTAAGAATTAAAAAAGATTTAACCTGCTAAAAGTGGGTATAAATGGACATGTACTGTCTAGTTTTTCCCAGGGACTTTCAAAAGAACAAGCGAGTGGCAAGAGAGAAATGGGGGGCGGACCATTGGAAGGAACTGAGCATTATCTCTCCTGTATATCTCCTCCATAAAATAAGTACTGTATATACAGCTATACACCTGGGTCTAAACTCAGAACACTTCACATCTTTGCAAAAATGAGTGGCCAACTCAAAAATCATTTGAAATCCCATTCAACAAATGGGACAAATCTTGTCATTAATAATTTCTTAATATAGTTTATTGGAACAATTGCTGCAAAATTGTTTGTAAAGTAACACTTTAACATTATAATACAACAAAACAAAAAAACCTTCCTCACTCAAGTTTATTGATTTTAGTCTTTTGCACCCTCTGGTGGCCAGAAACATTTAATTTACCATTTCTGCAGTAATTCCCTCCCCCAGGCAACACATTAATCAATCATTTTAATTCTCTCTGCTAAGCTAAAGCTGCGACTTTCATGGGTCTATTATTTATTTTCTTAGGAGACTTTTGAAACTTACATTTAACGTCTTACTCACTCATTCAGCTTGATATTTATTGAAGCAATTCAGGGCAAGTGCCTTGCCGACGGGTACAGCGGCAATGCCCCACCTGGGAGTCGAACCTGCAACCCGCGGTTCCTTCGCCGCCGCACCGCTCTGTTACACGGGTTGTTAATTAGCCTAACGCGCTACGCAGCGATCAGACGGTTACGAGGGGTTGGAGGCTGGTACGAACAACAGCTCCGATTGTCATTGCAATCTGGCTCGGGGAGAAACCGAAAGCCCCAAATTCCTCGAGCACATTGCCTGTCTTCTACACAGGGCTCCCACTGAGACCTGCATAGCCCCAGAGGTGCCAATCTAAAGCAGTGTAGACGCGACATTTTGTTTCTTGCCAATTTAATGACACAATGATCTGTACGGTGGCATTTTCCACAATGATAAAGACGGCTGCCCCAGAAGCTGTCTTCACTGGTGACGTCACAGAGTAGAATACACCCCAAAGCACCCGTTTCATTACCCAGCTCCCAGTCCGTTGGGTTCTCTGACAAAGCCCTCCTGTTTGTCCGTCTCCCACTGGGCTGTCTCTTAGATGCTGAACACAATCTCTCACAGGCTTTTAGAGAATAAGACTAGAAAGGGCCATTGTGAGGCCTCTGTAAAGAGACATGGCTGGACATTCAAAGCTACCTTAGTACTGCTCCAGCGGAGAGAGACCCTGAAAGGTTGTCGCGTCTTTATGAACGCGCCTTCATTTCATGGTTTGGTACATGCGCGGTCCTCTACCGGCGATCCTTTTGCAACGACTCGCTTTTTAGATCGTTCGTCAATAAAATGCAGAAAGGCGCATAGAGAAGCAGCCGTTTAGTAGAGAGTGCTCTGCTGGAGAGTAGCAGAGACTGAGGTAGTCTGTCATGCCCATCTCTCTCTGTGTGCAAATGGCTGTTTGCTGGTGTCGAGCCTGAACAAAGGAACTTAACAATTATGTACAATCAATTTCGGAAATAATTTAAGAAAAACCTGTCATGTCTAACCCCGCCGTTCCTCCTTTATTATTTCCATATGCGATGTGCAGATTTTTTATTCCTCAAATTATTTTCAATCAACAGATCCTGGCTGTTTGACATCCTGTAAATAAGTACATCAGATTATGAAAAGAAAGCGAGGCGTTGATTGTCAAGCATTGACTGATATAATAAAAAAAAAATGCAAATCAAATAAAATCAAGCCAAACGTAGCTGTTGTGCAAAACAAAACTGTTTATGAGAGAAGAGATAAACCTCAACCCCCTATTAAAGGAGTATCACTCATTGCATTCTGTCATGGTTTGTCTTCCCTGTCAGTCAGCCTTTGACACTTTGTCTTGTAAGTAATTAGCATCCGAGGATCTGACTGCCTGACCCTGCAGCTCACAGCACTCTGCATGTCAAAGCAGTGACACTTTCTGAGGGTGAATTAAGTTGTTATTGGGTCACGTTAGAGAAAAGGTTAGCAGATGCAGTCTATCACACGTCAACAGTGGCTAGCACTAGCAGCGTAACTGAACGGAGAGGCGATGCGTGCTATCTGAGGCTTTATCTTTCTAAAGATCAGCGCTCTATATTTACTGATGAACATAAATTTGACTTGCCAAGCTTACCAAACGTTACAAATTGCGCAACTGTCACTATTGAAGGAAAAGGTTTCCTGATTTGCTGCTTCAGTATTCATGAGGGGCGTGGCCAAAGGCAGAACATCCCTTGCCTGTCCACCGCAACACAGACATCGCATTACATTACATTACAATCACTTGGCATACGCTCCTATCCAGAGCGACCTGCAGAAGTGGAGAACATCAGTGTAACTGGCGGGAATACAAAAATGTGCCAAGGCGGCGCAGAGACAACACTGCAACCTCATGTGGCCAAGCAGGTACTCCTCCACACGTCAGTGCCAGGTTAGACCCACAATGCCCTGCACAGGTAACTCTGACCTTTCATCTCACGTGACCCCCTAGGTATACCTGGATAAAGTTAAATGGAAATAAAGGAAAAAGCCAAAACCTCCAATCACCTCCACGTCCGGACCGCACGGGCCGGAAAAATGACATTTCAGGCTGCTAAAGGATATTTTTGTCAAAAATCCATCATTACGTTTAAGTTTTGACCACTGCACTCTGGGCTGAGCATCAGCGTTCCTACAGTAAGAGAATGAGGAATTAACTTGTTGGTTTGCACGCTGCTTTGTCTCTGTGTACCTGAATCTTGTGAGGGTAACAGGCCTCAGGGCCTGTCTGTTACCGCGGTTAGCACGGTCAGTCTCATTACAACGAAGAGCCTCCCAACGTCGGCTTTTCACACTTCAGTGGGTCCGCCTCATCCTCCTCCTCTCTCTCTCTCTCCCCCTCTCTCTCTCCATCCATTTCTCTCCATCCTCTGAGACAGCGAGTGTGAGCCCACATTAAAAATAATGAGTGCGCTCGCTCGGTCAATCGTCCGCCTGCCGGCAGGCTATCGGCCCACTAGCGGTCCGCGCTTCTATTAAAGAAGGGAATAGTGTGAGCCCACATTTATCGGCCAATAAGGGCTGGAGTTCAGTCACAGACCTGGCCTATTCAGTACCCACTTATTCAAACATAACAATCCTACTGTCAGTGCCAGTGGTGTGTGCACTCGTTTCTGTATCTGAGGGCAGCTAGCTACCTATGGGAGAATACATTTTATTATGGAAATGGAAAGTATAATGTAATAGAATATAAAATATAATAGAAAGCAGAGGTAGTGATACCTTTGCTTGCTTGTGCCTGGCACATCTGACAAAGTGTATATTACACAAACCCTGGGTGGTGTTGGGGGTAAAGTGTGATAGGAGAAGCTTTCTCTGAGGGAAATGAGCTGCTGTGTGTATCTCTGAAACAAGGCTCTGAATGGCCACCCCCAACCCACACCCAAAATGCACCATTTTAACTCTGCCAGTAAGAGTCTGCCTTGACGCTCCATTGTGCTTTCAGGGCTCCTGAAGAGCACATGTCCCTCCCCTCTCCAAAAAAAACAGAAGGAGCGGAAGCTGCTTGGTAATGAGCGCTGGCAGGGCAGGATTTCTCTTTGAAGTCGGGGGCTGAGTTTAACTGACAGGTTGTCAGTCAGGGCTCAGGGCTTCGGATGGATAATACTGAGGATGGCAGTCCCTCTCGCTGCCATCTCTCACCTCTCCCCAACCCCCCCCCCCCCCCCCCCAAAAATTAACTTCTATTCACTGTAGGACACTGCGTGGTGGGGGAAGAGAGAGAAGACAACCTCGTCACAACCCTTATGGTATAATATACTGCAGTATATTTTAAATATATTGTGAAGATAATTTTGATATATTTACAATATACTGCAGCATATTCTTTTTCCATAGGGGAAGGGCGTCAAAAGAACTATAGAGGAGGGACCACATTAGGTTAAAGCCAAGTCACAGCCACATTTCTCCCCGAAAGAGCGCACATCCCCCCAGGTAGAGGTCACTGCGTAGAAAATTTGTATTTGTATGTATTATTTAAACTACAAAATGATCAACGTTTGTCATTGCTTTAGTAATTCGGATGAAGGCTGAATAATGGCCAAAATGCATTTTTGTAATGTAAAATTTTACTTTAAAAATATATATTTTACGAGCAAGTGCTGCACTTTCTTCACTCCCAGTGGTAGCTGCCCAGGGGGAAATGATTAGAATTTTGCCAAATGAACAGGGAACATCATTTAAGTCGCTAGGGACAGCAAATAAGCACTGTGAGAGTAAAAATAACAGCTTCACTTATCTGACCTGAGAAGGGGGGGAGAGTGAGCCCTGCAGGTACTGGCACAAGCGGTCAGTCACGTGGAAAAACACACTTCTGCAAATGCACTCCAACCGCTAGCCAGCTGCTGAGAACCCAGTACCAAACAAAAAACATTCAGCTAATGGGAGACTAATGACCAATGCCAGTGAAAGGGATCTAATATGCCAAACAAAACGCTGCCAGTGTTTGTTAGTGTAGTGAGACAATGGTTTGGTGCATGCTGGGATATCTGCTCCGCAAAATAAGGGAGCAGCAGCCCATCTGAAAGGGTCTTGAGCCAGACGGCTAGCGCTCGCGTGTATTGGGTCCCACCTGCAGCCGCTGTGCCTGGTTGAACCCAGGGACAAGGATTCGCCTGTTCGGTTCAGCTCGTTCTCGAGCCTCACCGGTGCTAGAGGCGGCCTGGTACACAACCGCCAACAGGAGTACCCTCTGAGTCTGACCGGAATGCATCGTGTACCGTCGGAGAGAACTCATCCCAAAAGCCTGACAGGGTGTCCATTCAGCCCCGTCGACGCTTAAAGACCTGAAGCCGCAAAGATATTTCTGGCCAAATCAATTTAAGAAAAACGGTGGTTTGGCCCAACGTATCGTGAGGTTGTCGCGGAACAATCTGGAATGGGATCGGTTAACCTTCCGCGCGGCGTGGCGATATTATTCTTGGTGGCGAGATTAGCTGCAGCCGCGTTTATCAGACAGTGACAAATGAGCTGTCCTCCCAGATGCCCGATTACCTGACCTTTATTCCACAGGAGGCAGAGGGGACCCCACGGGGGTAAGTGGTGCCCGTCTCAACCCAAGCACGGCCTGGAAAAAAAACACACGTCCCAAGATGTCCGTTTCAATACCGTGCCATTTCGGTCAATTTAAACCCAAATTAAGTGAGAAGTTAAGATTGCCCCGGGGCCTGCTGATGTCATCGAAAATGTTGCTCTTGCAGGAATGAGCAGAGCCATCAAGGATCTCATTTAATTTGTCCCAAAGTAGGGTGATAAGAGCACAACATTAAAACCGTCTATATGGTCGTTCTGATTCTGGATCATTCTGAGTTAAGGCCAGATCCCTGCAGTGCTTACAGCTTGCCCCCTCTCATTCCTTCAGGATTTTTAGTTTTGTTTTTAATTTTTAATTTTTGTATTTTATCTCACCAGTGTTGGACTGTGTCATCATTTACTGTTCTAAGTCAAAATTTCCACACTTGTCACTACCATTGTTGAAATTTACAGAGCCCCTAAGGTGACAATAAGGGGATCATTTTTTTTTTTCTGGTTGTCTGTGTTCCCTCGCAAAACTTTTCTCCATTCAGGACCCCTTCCTAGGAGTAAACGACCACCTTTTTAAAAAAGGTGTTGGTTGCTTCAACATTTAACTCTGGCTAGCAGGGCCTCCTGGAACACTGACAGAAGCAAGGAAGCTAGTTTAACTAGCAACTAGCAAATTAAAGCATTGTTATTTTGATACATAACTTAAACGTTTGCTCAACTTTTTATTAATTATTCAGGTGGCAATTGCCACTTAGCATGCTAGCAACGTAAGGTTTGCTTGTGAAAAACCCCTGATTAAAACTTATGCTTGCTAGAGTATTTAAGCTAGTTTGTTAAATTATATTCCTAGCTCCTGTCAGTGGTCAGTTCCGCAACCCTGCTAATGTTAACCAGGAACTGCAAGTGGGATCTAGCTCTGCATTATCCCTTTTTAAAAAACACATGCGCCTAAAAGATTTAAATGTTTAGGCTACTTGTGGCTGTGCCATCGTTGGATGTTTAGTAATTAATTCAGGGCCTTTTGTAACTCGTAGATCCTCATTCAGGTTTGGATGTATAACTTGGCACGGGGGGCTATTTTCTTCTCTTTCCAACACAAATTTGGACTGTGTGTCAGATTAAAGTTTGCATGGGACCAAAAACAGCACATCATAGAATGTACTGCCATGAACAAGAATAAATAAAACAGCATTGTCAAGAATGGAGCTAATGTAAAAAAAAAAAAAAACTATGTATTTTTAACAAGGCATCTACTTTGCATGCATGTACAACACATCTTATCGCCGCATTGTTTCATAAATAATGCACGGAAAATATTTGTCCCATATGTATAATTAATTTAAAAAATGAAAGTAAGAACAAAACAAATGTATAATGTTCAACACTGTTCCACCCCACACCCCCCCCCCCCCCCATGTTATTATGAAAATGTTACACCTGATGACCTAATACTGTTGAGCTGCTGTGAGCGAACAGGCAGTGGAAGTGCATTTTAATGAAACATAGTCATACAGCGCGCGTCCTGCTCAGACATCATTATAAGTCGCTCTCTTTCAGGAAAACGCTCGGGCTGTTTTCGACAACCGACGCGCCAACTCTGACATTTTAACGATTTGCATAACAAGAACTCTCATAGGAAGGTGCCGTGCCACACAAGCGGTGTAGCGATGATTCCCGGGTCTGTGTAATTGCTCTAGAACGGAAGTCTTGTTTGACTGGCAGCTGTCACTTTCTTTTATGCTCCATCCCTGCACCACAGTCCCTCGAGGTGAGAACATCACAAAAAACACCACACGCTTCTTAAAATCTGAAAGTGACATTTTTGTGGCAAGTTCCCTTTGAGATTTTTTTGCCCTAAATCATAGAACTGTACATTGATTCGGGTTAGTTTTACCCTGCAGTAGATTAAAGGCCCAAATGGCGAATACTGGCTCTGAATAACACTTATTCATGAAACATTTCAGGCGGCCTTGGCTTCCCAGGGCGAGCGCTTTTTCATTCTTCTCCCGCAACGGGAGCAGGGCTATTCAAACACAGAACGAGTAAGAGGGGTGAATAATCACCTTTAATGAGAATGAATCCCAGATTAGAGCTCACCTTTCTATCTCCGTCACTTTGAACAGGGCCTTTCAGCACCCAGCAGCTCATTAAGACCCGCGAGCCTGCGGAGGCCGGGTGATTAACAAGAGAGGCTCAATAGCGGCTGACCTATGAGTCTGTGTGTTTGTCGCCTTGCCCTCGCGGAGGGGGAGGTGTGTGTGTGGGGGTGCAGTTCAGTGAAGACCCCTCCCCTCCCCTCCCCTAGGTGTCACCCCAGGTATGGGTGTGAAAGCAGGATCCCGCCCCCATCCATAGGGGGGTGACACGCCCATATCCTCCTTGCCCCTGTGGGCCTGCAGGCCGATCGATGAGGGCTGAGCCGGTTGGGGAAGGCGTTAGCATTCCTCCACGGCCGCGCTACATTCCCGACGAACGCTCCCGGATCAAAGGCAAAGCGCGCGGACCGAGCCGCGGGGGCGCCGCCTTTCCGAAGCGGCGCCATGACAACGCGCGGGACGTGCGCCTCGCTCTGCAAACCACGAACCGCTACGCCCTTAAAGAATTTCATGAAAGCTGTAAAGTTGCACTTTCATACCGATACAGCTGAAGTGGGTCAATGTAAACTGTTTGTCTGTGAGTCATAAAGCCAGACAGGACATTTAAAGATACCCGGCAGCTGTGTGCACATCAAACGTGGGGCCTTTTTTTTTTACTGTAATTGCTTTTGAAAACGGTCACCATTAAACCAGGATGAGATGGTAATAAAGCACCAATGAGGAGCTATAATGTACATTTTCTGCAGCCAGACTGTCAAAAAAGGTCCTTTCTAATAATAAAGTTTCAAAAGCAGAGGATGTAGCCTACACAGAATCCTACCAGATTTGACCGTCCTCTGTAGCTTCCCACCTGTCAATCTTCAATAAAAATCTGTCTTACTTTATATAAAGGAATTGATTTTTCTCCTATGAAAGATGAATTGATGCTCATAAAAGAAAAGGCAGGAGAGCCTGACTGGGGGGTAGAGTGCGAGGGCTGGGAGAGCCGAGACAGACACCATCAGCTGTTCCTGTGGCACCCCGAAAGTCCAGGATGCTTCAGGATATTGCACAATGTCAGCCCCGCCTAAAGCCACACTGCTTAATCTTTATTTTCATACGGCTCTATTTACTAAAAAAAAATAATAATAAAAAAACAGCTTGTCACACAGTGCTTTGGCAAGGGACATTTTCCAGTGGGAATGAAAAATCTACTGAAAAACCTCAACTGAGCCCATGTGTTGGTGTGGCGGGCGAGGGAGGAGACGAGTGGGAGTCGCTTTCCTGACCCTGAACTGACAAGGCGATCCAAGTTGAACGGCAGGGAAATTCCCCATTCGCACACCTGAGGTTGATTGGGGAATATCTCATTGGCTTTTTTTTTCAGGCCAAGCTGAAAGGCACAGCCTGCTATCCTCTGGGAGAGAGACAAAGCCACTGCTCGTCCTCATTCACGTCTCCTCTTTACCCTCTAACTGTGCTACTCTGCGGCTCGGCCCATTACAGCCTTTTTACCTCCTGCAAGACATTTTGTTAAAGGCCCTCCGCTATCATTATCATCCCTGAGAATATAAAACAATAACCACGTACAATACAATGGGCCGGATTCAGAGATGGCCAACTTACATCACAAGCTTAAGTGCCTCTCCTGCACAGCTTCGATGCGGGGTGATCTACACCATATTCTAACTTATGTTCCATGGGTGCTTATCTCAAAATGTCGGTGGCACAGGGCATGATATTCTAATGACCCATTTCTTTTACCTGTCCCCTGGGTTGCTAGGTTTCTACTAAAAAAGAAAATGTTTGTGGGGGTATGCATTTTCAACATGTTAGTGACAGTGCCTTTAATAACCATATTTGTAACCTTGAGCACCTGTACACTGCGGGTAGTCAATTTGCGTTTCCTAATAATGTTGAAGCAGCTGAGCTGACACAAGTGTTCCATCTAATATTGGTCTGCATATCCTTTCCGTTGTTTCCTGGGTGCGGCAACTCCTCTCCCTTAAACACAAGAACACAGTCACTGTTGGACACATTGTTAGACGAATGCCGCAAATCCGGAGAGGATAATATACCTCTCGAGATAATGAAATTTAAATCATTTGCTTTAAATCGGATGGTATGACATAGACGGTCAATCATACTTTTACATATTTTTCTTTTTATGACTCTTAATTGCAAGTAGGCTAGGCAGAGAAAAATAAGATCAATATTATGTTCAAATAACTTGCACTCATTCTAATATTCATTTTAGCAAAAGATGCTGTATTTTTCATAATCATCCATTGGTGGCGCTAAACATAAATCACCTTTTTTTTTTTTTCAAACAAACAGAAAAAAATTAGTAGGTGAAAACTCTGAATCAGACACGCTTCGTTTTCAGCAAATCTTCACCCTGTGCGCGTATACTCTGGAGACACACTTAAAACAGCGTATAAGTCAAATATATGAATCACAAATAGCCCAAGCTAAGCAGAATTTTCCGGCCCAATGTGTTCAAATAATGACCCATAATGCACTTGGTAAAGAGGTTTGGGTTTCGTGGACAGAGATTAAGAAATAAATTGGCGGTTCATGACTGTTATTTGCACTGGAGGTTTTTGCAGCCATTTGTACTTGAGCCAGGGTGGCCCCAGGTGTAACTCAGTGGCAGAACAAGAACACTGCTGACTTTAAATGACTGCATTGTTGTAGGCCAGATGGCAAGCCTTCGGAGGATCGGGAAAAAAAAAATTTGTCTTTTGGAATTAATATCCAACCGCTGTCAATATTCCCATCGTGTGGCATGTGGCACTCCGCTATAGTGCCGGCATTAAGCTTTCATGAAAGTAGAAGTTAATTAGATATGAAGACTAAACTCCAGGGACTGTAATTAGCCGAACTGCGTGACTGCTCACCAGTAATTAAATGTCATTTCCCCTCAGTTCACTGGGCCTGAAAAACTCCCTCGGCTGAAAATGTCAAACGCAACAAATTAACCTGTGCCCTCCAGAGAAGGGGGGGAGGGGGGGGGTTATTGGCAAAAAATTGGGCAGGCTATTAATTGAATATGTGCTTTTTGTCTTTTGTTGTTAGTAAATATCTCACCACTGTCCTGTGTTACCACCTGCCGGCTGGAGAGCGTCCATGTTTAAAATACACTGTCCCACCTGGCAAAAGGTGACACCAGTTTATAATAAGCTATCCAAATGTCTATAGTTCTCTACAACTTCCTATTCAGCTTACCAAGACTATAATATTCTTCCCACAACAACATTAAACCACACATTACAGGAAAACAGAGACATACGTGGTATAAAATATAACACCAATTCCAGTCTTGTGCAATACAGTATATAACTAAGTAATGATGAAGCCATTGCAATATAAAAGGCTTAATATATCCAGGACAATGCCTACATGTCATGAGACCCCAAAGCACACTTGGACTCTCTGACCTTGTTACATAGACGGTGGAAGTAGAACACCTGTTGAAATCCCCATATGTTTACTGGCATGAAAGGTAGTAGTGAATAATTTCTGCTTTAACTTGCAAATAAAAACTAATATCATTGTTTTCAGCCAGCCCAGGGCTACGCAATGAGCCATCAGACAATAAATGTGCCTAAAAAGCCCACCATTTCTAGGCCTCAAACCAGCTGATATCTCGCTCAAGGTGTATGGTTTTTAAAACCATACAAATTTCCATTGTATGTTCATCAAAAGAACAGGAAAATCTGCCATATAAATATTATGAAAAACTATGAATAATATAACCCTGCATGGCACAGCAATGGAAGGCTGGTAAACAATCTCATCAACAAAAAGGTGCTAATGAATTTTTCCCCCTGTGACAGACTGATGTCCGGGGGAATTTTTCTGCTGTAGTTTTTAAATACACCCTGTGTGAAGAGGTAGGTGGGTCAGCAGACAATGAGAACCTGCAGGCTGTGTACATTTATGATAAATAATAAAAAATCCATATTTCCAGTTTCTGAAGGGTCACTGAAAATCAAAAAAGAGAGAAAATAATTCAGCTTAATTGTACCTACTGCGTGCAAAACTGACTGCATTTTATTAGTTATTTTCCTGTTGAAAAATTATTTCTGCTGGAACTCACATCTCACATACAGTGAGCACCATAATTCATTGGACAGTGGCACACTCTTTGTTATTTTGGTTCCGTACTGTAGCACTTTGAGTTTGAAAGGACATAATGACAATGAGGTGCAGACTGTCAGCTTTAATTTGAGGGTATTTTCATCCATATCGGATGAACCGTTTAGAAATTATAGAACCTTTTGTACATAGTCCCCCCATTTTCAGACATCAACAAAACCACCTTAGGATTGGGTTTCTATTCTTGCTGTATGTGTAAATTAAGCCCTGTTCATGTTTCCTGTGTTTAAAATGCAGTGAATGACTGAATGCAACAATAAAGAGATCAAGCAAAAGCTTGGACAAAACTCATCTGACCATGCAAGGATTTAATTTTAACCTCAGTCTTTGCATTTAAAACATTTTAGCATGTTTGACTGCATCGGGTACCATGCTGTGTCAAATAGTACCCTCTGTGCTTAAGTGTTTAAAACAATTGACAGCAGACATTTTAATGTTTTTTAACAGAACTCGTGATTTGACATATGCCGAGTTCATAATATGATATATTGATAAAAGCATGTGTCAATGGCAATCAATGTAACACAAGTGATAGATGGCACAAGTGAAAAGTTATTTTGTCATTCAGTCTATTGAGTTGGTAAATACTGAAAATCAGTTTGATTGAACTAGATTAATAAGGAAGACGACTTTGGTTTATGATTTTAAACATGACCACTGCAGACATTTAAACGTAGCCGTTTTAAACAGGTGCGGACCGTACAACACGTAATAGAGGGGCACTGTATTTAATGTGAAATGCTGACAATGGTGCTTTGTGTACGAAAAGGTAAAATGGCAGAGAGAGGACAAGCACGGCCTGCATGCCTTCTTGCGGAACAGATTATCCGTCTCAGAGAGGCGAGGTCCGTGGCAGCATCGCGCACGGAGGGGTGAAATGACTTTTTTTGGCTGGATGGAGGTGTTGATGCTGGAGGCTCATCGCGATCGTGATAGATCACCGAGAAGATTGATCGGCAGAGACGTCCGCACTCTCCAATTTCCCCTCTCTCATCGGCCTCGGCGAGGAGAGCCGCACGCGGAGATGGATCGACACGTAGGAGATGAAAGCTAAAAATTACAACAGTTCCTGAAAGAAAAGCAGAGCCAGAGAGAGATAGAGATACGGACAGAGAGGGGAGGGAGGGGGAGGGGGGGGGGGGCAGCAGGAGAGCACACAAGCGAGAGAAAGAGGAATGAGAGAACAAGAGAAGAGAGAGAGAGAGCGAGAGAGAGATAGAGAGAGAGAGACAGAGAGGGTCAGAGTGAGAAAGAAATTTAAAAAGTCGGAACCCTATTAGGTGAAATAAAGAATAGTCAGTATCAGCAGAATGTTCTAATACTGTATGTCTGATTGCAGTGTAGTATAATGGTTAAGGAACTGGCCTTGTAACCGAAAGGTTGCAGGTTCGATTCCCAGGTAGGACACTGCCGTTGTACCCTTGAGCAAGGTACTTAACCTGAATTGCTTCAGTATATATCCAGCTGTATAAATGGATAATATGTAAAACATGATAAAAAAAAAGTTGTGTAAGTCGCTCTGGATAAGAGCATCTGCTAAATGCCTGTAATGTAATGTACTGTAATGTAATTGCAGTTTGAACAGGACTGGGTTCACACCTCAGAGAAATCACTCATTTCCCCGTAGAAGGGCTTTGTACAATGAATGAGATGTTTTCTCTCCTGTTAGAACTACAGGGGAATGTTCTCCTACTGTAAAACATATCCTTCCTTTGAGGGTAGACGAAGTAGGATAACGATCACTCCCAAAACACACATCAACGCCTCAACTACTGAACGCGATTTGCTCCTCTGAAATTGGGTGTGAGCTCCATTAAAAATAAGTACAACCAACCTTTCAACACTGCAACTGACATATTAAAGGGTAATTCCACCCAAAAACAACATTAACCTTATTTAACAGATCAAGGCGCAACTGATTAAGTCTCTCTTTGAATATAAAATTGAAAATTCGGTAGTGGTATATCATTTTGATGTATACCTCTACCACTTCTTCCTTTTTGAAAGACTACAGTTTGTCAAGTGGGCGTGTAAATTACATAGTCACGTATGTGCAAGACGAGCAGTAAAATTCCCAGTCCCTCCACTCCGGTCGTAACGTTATTCAGTGTGTCTGGCGTTGTCTGACTCCGCCCATAAACTAAAAGCGCTCTTGCCAAGAGTCTTGGCTATTGTAGTTCAGCATAAACCAAGTACTTGGTACATGCACAATAGTGTGGGGCTATATCTCTGCTCTCACTAAAGGTAGAAAGTTGAGAGCTCATTTTAATCAGGAGGGGAGCTACTTTTCTACAAATCATTTTTGGGTGGAATTACCCTTTAATAAAAAACTCCCTAGACGCAGGCATTTAATCAAGGTGGCTAACTTTCACTGCCACCTCAGCCAAAAATAAGATGTTGAACCCCAACATCCCCCTACTCCATTTTGCCTGATGCACTTTCTTTGAGAAGAATAACAAAAAGAAATAAAAAATTTATACAATGAATCAACAAATTTAAATCACTGCAGATTGAACCCAAACTGTAGCAATGCTCGCATTGTGCATTTCAGGCATTGTAAATCTGAAGCGTGTCATCGAACAATGTACGCGTCAATATGAGCATTCTCAAGAGACAAATTAAACTATGCTCCATATATGAATATTGATTCATTTCAGTTTATATATAGCGCAGCAAAAATGTTATCCTATTGCGCATTTGTATAATGAAATGAATATTGAATATCTGTCAGCTGCTTCTGAAATCAAATGAACATATCTTGTAGGTTTAATTAGCTCTGTTCTGATTGGTTACTTAGCACAAGGTTCATCGTCTCAGAGTTAAGAGCCATTTAATCATGCTAAAAAGCAAGCCAAGCGGTAAACAGAAAGGGGGGGGGGGGCAGGATGCAGGTTTATGAATATCTACATCAAAAGTTTCCACCAAGATCAAACTTAAATTACTTTAAAAATATGTGAGGCAGTCATATCAGAAGAGGTCTCAAACCTTTCCAAACTGCACATTTGCAAAACTGGATTTTCACCCATATTTGGTTGAATATGAAATACTTAATTTGTGAATCCAGGGTGATTTTAATCCAGTTTTCTTTTTTTGCTTTTTTAAATTAAAAATGTTACTGTTACAACTTCATGATAATGCCTGAAAGAGATGAGGTGAGTTTTTACGGAACACGTCTGAGCCAAATATAGTCTGAACATGACTTCAGCCAGGTTATCACAGTTGTAGACACATTACTTTATGTTACTGCATAATGGATGAAACAGCGGGTGACCGCTGAAAGAGAAGACATTTAACATCAGCTCCAAATTGCAACGACATTACAGGAAACTCATGGCGTGGTCTACTCTACACTGCATCCAGTTTTGAGGGCTGACTTCTGACATTGAATTTAAATATAGAATCTTGGGGAAAAACAGGGGCTAGATTTTTTTTTTTTTTAACTGTCAAGTGTAACGGAATCTTGTTCCTCTTTCCGAGATAAATCTGTATAATTGAGGCACAAGAACAGCACAGTAAACGTCTAGAAACTAGGACTGCTCAGCGCTCGCTGAACGTTCACAAGCGAGTTGTTGTCTGCTGCCGCGTCCGTCTTCTTTAATGCTGTGCGACGCTCTTGTCCTCCAAAGGACGACGAGCGGGAGAAGGTGAAAGATCCTCTTAAACAATAAGAAGTGAAGCTGAAGTATTCGTCTGCAGTCTGTACTAAAGTTTTCAGAGTGCCAGGCGTAATGGGTACTCATAAAGGCTCGTAAAGTGATCTGGCTGATTGTTCACGTAGCCCATCATCGGGCGCTTTCCGTGCCATTGCCCATGAGAAACAGCCATTCGCTGCACTGATGTCAATGCTCTCCGCTCCGCCCTGACACACCCCCCACCCCCCATGCAGCCCTGGGGGTCAGTCTCTGTGAATGCTGCTCATAGCCTATGCTGCACACGACTCCCGCTCCATCACACGGCCAGCTCCCTAAATTTATCCACCCATCTATTAGGCTAATGTGCTTCACACATGCTCATATTTAGACCACCGCAGATTACATTCCTACTGCAGGGGCCAAAACAACAAGAGCTCGGAACGGACAGCAACACGGTAAATACTCATCAGCCCGGGAAAAAAAAAAAAAAAAACAATGTCAAAAAATAAGCATACAACAGCATTTTCATTAGTGTGCACAGTGGGCTGGACAATTATTCTACAAAGCAACACGCCGATTTCACCCTCACTGGCCTAATAATGATCGATGGGAAGGGTGCAACACTGAAATGTCACGGGGCACGCACTGCACCCAACGATGATCCATTACATTGGAATGACCTAGAATCGTGCTCGCATATTCATCAGGCCTAACGACCTGCGAGTGGTCTTCAGAGGCTGTGGCCAATATCCTTTGAGATGTCATTTGTTGCCATATAAGGCGTCCCCGTAAGAGGCCGCCTCATCTGTGCGGCTTCCAGTTCGCTCTAGTTCATGAAGGATTCATCGGTCTCTCCGCTATACCTAAGGAGCAGGTTGGGTGCTAACATGTCAATGAACAAGTCAACATCGGGCATTCCAATAGGCAGAATAAAAGGGGCGGAGTATTAAAAAAAAAAATTCAAGAATAAAACAACGCACCAGGCCCACACTGAGGCGTGTTTAAACAGAGCGGCCACAGCAAATGACACAATTAAACTTTCCTGCAGCTTCTCACTGCTCACTCAACCAGCGAGGGAGCCTTTTAAAACTTCCGTCTCCTTAGTCCTGTCTTTTTTTTGTAAGACACAGTTTAAAAAATAAAAATAAAACTGTTACCTGTGTTACCCAGCACCTGGTATGACCTCGCGTGTGTCGTCACACATCTTCTGCTTGGCATCATCCTTCCAACACCTGACCTAACCGCCGTTTAAATTGTTTCAGCATTGTTCCAAACTTTATGCACGTCTGACCCAAACTTCTCCAGTTCCGACTGAATCTGCATTAGATTACTTCTTCCCAGCAGCCCTTTCCACCCACCTACAAAAGACAATAATGGCTCCTTTTATATTTGAATGAGTACAGCCATTTATACATGATTTATGACTGCTTTAGTGACTGGGAAGTGAGTCACTTTTGTTCACAAAATCTAAAGTTTCTGTATATAGTACAAATGGTAATTAGTCTCAGCAGTAGACTATCATTTATTTTAAAGTCCAAGCTCCAGCAATGTAGCGAGATAAATCTCTCTGTGGACAGTGAGTCCGTTCTTAACTCGCAAAAGACTCCACTGTCTGTATCAGAGTTAGTATTCACACAAAGAGCATTTACGCAGGGAGAGGTGAGTACATTGGAAAATGTCCAAGCACGTTTAATTTTTTCTTTTGCCTCCCTATTGTGGTGTATAACTAGGCGCCAATGGGCAATAAAAAGCTGAATCTTATTCACAGTTAAATGGAACTGTTTCACGGCACACGGTGCATGTCATACATGATGTAAACCTCAGATCACCAAACCACCCGAGGAGCCACCTAAATCTTTGATGCAAAAGCCTTATCTCAATCTAATGGCATACACGCACCTTATTAAAGGCAGATTACTATTTAAAATACAATCAGTGGCAATGGGCTGTCATGGCGAGGCACAGTGTAGAAGTACGATATGTCCGATACGTGGGATTTCTCTGCCTTTTCCCTCTTACTGTAATAAGAGTTGACACCTATTTGTGACATATGACTGTACCGCAGATAGCTTTAGGCGTGATGGCATCTTCACTCCTCACTGTCTAAAGGTTTCATTTGCTGCTGTGTGTGTGTATCTGTGTGTGTGTCTGCGTGTGCATATCTGTGTGTGTGTGAGTGTGTGTGTGTACCTGTGTGTGCGTATCTGTGTGTGTGTGTGTGTGTGTGTGTGTGTGCGTATCTGTGTGTGTGTGTGTGTGTGTGTGTATCTGTGTGTGTCTGTGTGTGCGTATCTGTGTGTGTGTAAGGTTTTATGTCCCCCAGGGTGTGTGTGTGAATATCTGTGTGTGTGTGTGTGTGTGTGTATCTGTGTGTGTCTGTGTGTGCGTATCAGTGTGTGTGTAAGGTTTTATGTCCCCCAGGGTGTGTGTGTGTGTGTGTGTGTGCATATCTGTGTGTGTGTGTGTGTGTGTGTGTGTATCTGTGTGTGTCTGTGTGTGCGTATCTGTGTGTGTAAGGTTTTATGTCCCCCAGGGTGTGTGTGTGCATATCTGTGTGTGTGTGTGTGTGTGTGTGTATCTGTGTGTGTCTGTGTGTGCGTATCAGTGTGTGTGTAAGGTTTTATGTCCCCCAGGGTGTGTGTGTGTGTGTGTGTGTGTGTGCATATCTGTGTGTGTGCATCTGTGTGTGTGTAAGGTTTTATGTCCCCCAGGGTATGTGTGTGTGCATATCTGTGTGTGTGTGTGTGTGTGTGTGTATCTGTGTGTGTCTGTGTGTGTGTAAGGTTTTATGTCCCCCAGGGTATGTGTGTGTGTGTATCTGTGTGTGTCTGTGTGTGCGTATCTGTGTGTGTGTGTGTGTGTGTGTGTGTGTGTATCTGTTTATGTCTGTGTGTGCGTATGTGTGTGTGTGTGTAAGGTTTTATGTCCCCCAGGGTGTGTGTGTCATTGGGTGTTGCATGCCATATCATGACGCGCTTCGGCAAACGTGAGTTCTGAAAGGTGTTCACATTCATGGTGCTGGAGGCAGTCGGTGAAATATTTTAACTTTCCGTGACTCCTAATAGCACGCTACAGTGCTCAACATCACTGATAAAGCACAGGTGAATCCTGGCGTGAGCTCTGTCTACAGTGATGAATGATCGGCCATTTTGTATACAAATATTATTATACTTTCATATAAAAGATTACACTTTTGCTTAACTAAAAATGCAACCACTTTTTTGCTTTGTATTAAAAACAATGTTTATGCAAAACATATTCCACTTTCCCCAAAAAATGCCAGATTCTGATAATGGTTTTTACTGAACAGGAAACAGCGCACAACTGGACATGTGGATAAAACAGCCAAGCCTGTATATCTGGGGTGTCATATTACTATTCTCCAGTTGCTCTGGAGATGAAGTATTTTCATCTGTTTTTTTCCACCATGGATAAACAAATAGGGAATATAACTAATGTAAAAATTAACTCAAAACCTTATCTATGCCCCAAGAAGCCGACAAAACATTAATTAGTTATTTTTTTTAACTCAACTCATCACAGAGGCCAATTTCCACCAGAACAAATTCCCTACATACTTATATTCCAAAAAAATGCCTGCATTGTGCAGAAAGTGAACGATTGCACAAGATATGATGATGTTATTTTCAGAGGGCTTTTACAAGGCAGGCAGTGACTACCATGCAGATAGAGACTGCTCATCCCTGTTAAATCAAGAGCCAGAGAACTTTTGGAAATGGACTGTCTTGAACAAATTTGAACGCTTAGACAAAGACACATTTATTAACATTTGCACCAAACATTTAGCCGCATGCTGTCAGACGAGAAGAGAAAATGCGAAGAAACCCTTAGAAGAAGAAGAAAATTCACATTTTTGGACAAGAGGAGGAAAAGGTTACATATAAAAAGTCGTCTCTAAGCCAGTAACCATGCACTTAAATCTCCACGGCTGCAATTACCAAGCACCTTCGCTGACACCCAAGACATTTTTTTTTTTAAATGATCAAATTTCCCAAGCGGTAAATTATTCAACCTTATATAAACCCAACCCGCTGAGCCTTCAGTTATGACAAAACTGAGAGAAGAGGGGCTCGGAAATTCCGCCTCTTCATTTCCGATTCAGCTCCTCTTCTGCACCACAGGGAATATTATTTTAATCAGATTTATAATTTACACCCATTTAAATTCATTTGTGAGATCTGGCTGCTGAATTCAGGGAGGGGATGAAGAATAGTTGCTGCAGGGAAATCTATTATCTAACCCGCGTAACCCCGGAGGAAACTGCCTGTCACAATTAAAGACCACGGATCCTTCCGGAAACATCACAGCACTGTCTCACTGCTAATGACTATTCAGTTAAAACACATGGGCTACGTGGAGAGGAATGCGCGCTATTGTCACGTAAGACAAATATAGCTCATTGGATCGTTCGTTTTTAATTAAGAAGAGTAATTCTGAAAAGTGACACTGAAAAGCTGAAAATGAACAAGGACAGGGAGAGACAAGGAAAACAAAAACCGGGGCTCCCTCAGGGTTTCCGTCAATCCAAACGCTTTCTCCGAGTGTCATTTCCACAGAGACACCCTTGAGGCCTATGAATTTCAGACCCATGCTAACTAAAGCAAGTGCCTTGCCCTTCACCCCTTCTTAACTACAGGAGGTTAGCCTATCAGTTGGTAGCAGGAGTTTCCGCTGCTATGTTACAGTGCAGAATGTCCACTGACACAATTTGGCCCTTTGCGAATATTCGTAAGACACGTCAAATTAGAAAGTTTCAGCTTTAACCAGTAGGGAGACAAAAGAATGTTAATAACATATGGAGCTTAGTATCCGGTGAGTCTAGACCCTGTCTAGGGTCGTGACAGGATTACTGTACTTGGTAAAAAGCTGAAGCTTGATGATATGTTCATTTGTTCCGAGTGTTCAGTCTGGCCCGTCAAGCTGAATAATTGCAGAACGGAGCTTCGCCGGCACGGCCCAAATCAGACCATTAGTGCACTTTTATTTAAAACACCTCATTTGTCATCACCATGGAAACAACAGTCCAGGCGAGAGCTAAAGCGGTTTCAGCTTAAGCTCGTCCCAAATCATATTGCCCCTGTTCCTTCACAGCACTCTGTTCTGGACCACAACACAGCCAAATCCTCAGCAACATAAGCTCCCCACGTCCCATTGTGGCGGTAGCTTCTCATTCGCAGACACAGGAAAACCTTGGAGACAAACATACAGGAGTAAAAGTAATTTGGAACTCTGGTAATGTCCTTAACTTTGAAAACGACATGAAAAAAAAACACGAAAAGACATTTTCAGAATCTGAATCTTTCGCTGACTGGAACCGTATACTTGCGGAAGCCTTTTTTTTTTAAATTAGCTAAATAATTTTCTACCTACAGTCCTTAGTTGAAGTTAATAACCAATAATCAAACCAGCAGAAAATTGGGGATCTCATTAGAATGCACATTGTTTTTTTTTCTATATAGGCTTTCAATCCTTGGCCTCTTGTGTAAACTGATTGCATTTGTTTCTCCCTCTTTTTACATCAAAACACCAATGCCTTTCCCACACTGCATTCCTCAGCAGTAGTGCCAAGACATGCCCCTTTGTCTAATTCTAATAGAGTTTGTCAAGGTTTCTTTAATCTCTGAAGAGTGAGACATTTTCATCTAACACCTGCGTTTCCCTCAGTGATAATAAAGAGGGAGATAAGGCCACTCCTCCAGACTCATATAGCAAGGTGTGTTTGGTACCTGTATTCACCAGTCCAGGAAAGAATGTGTTTCCGCAAAAGAGGAATACCCCCCCCCTTCCTCATCCTCATAAAGTCTGGAGGTCCGGGGTGTCTCAAGCGTGACTATGACTCCAGTAGCGAGATAATCAGACACCTCTCCCTTTTCTTAACCTTCTTTTCATCATTGTAAATGAACAGCCTGCTCAAGCAGTGGCTTGACCTTTGCTGATTCTCCTTGTTGCTATTTTTTCCCATTTTATTCAATACTGCCTCGGGGTATTTTTTTTTTTAATGCTTTAGTTCCCTTTTGTCAGAGACTGTGATCAATGGTTATTTGTTTCTTGATTCGTTACATTTTTCTCCTACGAGCGGTGGCGTTTGTCACACGGCCACTGGCAGCGTTTTCCACCTCGCCGTCACATGTGCAGACCACTTATTTCTGTTTTTTTTGCTCCGTCACTAATAAAGCTCTTCTTGCCCCAATGCCTGCTCTTTTATTTTATCCAGCTCTTTTTTTTAAATTATACATCAGAGTTAATTTTATTCTCCTTAAAAGTTCTGTAAATAGCGACTTGTCAGGCATGTTGAGAACCTGGTGACCTGCAAATATGTAAGTCTAATAGTTTAAACAATGAAGAGTTCTGATGGCACACATTATGTTTGCTTAGCAGACACTCTTAGCCAGAGAGACTTATAATGCAGGAGCACATTGTAGATTCAGATGAGTAAAACGAGTAACAGTGCCGGACCTCGCTAACAACATTCGCTAACCAACATCACCGAGTAACATCGCCAAAGCACTAAAGCTAACGAACTATGTTTAGCAAAACCAAAATGCTAATCCTGAATACACAGGTTACATACATACCCAGTCCTAATAAGAAAACCTAAGCCATAAGAAACCATTACACACCTTTGTAATAAATTTAAAAAAAAGTGGCCTATTATTAAAAAAAGTACATTTGCAGGGCTTGTATGTAGACATTGAAATTCAAATGCAGGGTTTATGGTCTACTATGGCCCCAACATGCTATCAAGTGTGAGAAAGTGGACAAAGTTGGACCTAAACCTTTTTCATTTGCCCTGGAGTGTGAAGATGAGATGATGAACGCTACATCACACCTCCCTCTGTAGAGTTATCTGTGCTTTCCTAATGAGGACTCAGTAAAGACCAATCACACGGCTGCATTACACCTCCTCACAGAGAGTTAACTGTGCTTTCCTAATGGGGACTCAAAGCGTACTTAAGACCAATTTTTGCCCCAGTGTCAAAAAAAAACAAAAAACTTTAATCAGTTTGGAAAAATCACCGGGGGTGCTTCATTATCTGCACTGGACTCCAACGGCAGCAGAATTTTAAACTTGAAGCACCGCATCAATTGTTAAATTGGGCATCGGAACAAACGCTGTGAACAAAAGGTAGGTAGGGCGCCTTTGGAATTTTCATTAGGTAGTATCATTGAGATCACATCAAGCTCACACAGTCCAGACTGTTACGTCCCTGTTGGGCTGCAGGGTTCTGCTAGAGCTCTTTCAGCCTGACTGAGGACTCATAACGCTGCACAAAGAGACAAGAGAAGAACAGGTGGAGAAAAAACAATAATAATTATATAGAGCGTTTCTGTAACGCCGTCTGCGAGAGGCTCCTCCGGCCCGCTGCTCACCCTGCGATCACACTGGCTGAGAGAACGGGGCGGGGGCGGGGGGGTTAAACCGAGAGGGACACAGTTAATCAAATTCAAAAAGAGTGATGCGTGACACCAGAGCGCCGGGCGGGGAATATCCGCCATCAGTATGAGCTGTCAGTTCTGCCCCCCCCTGCCAGGGGAGGATTCTATTACACAGAGGGGGTGGAGAGAGGCGTCGGACGTGTTTTTCTGGGAAGAGGAGGGATGGAGAGAGTAAGAGAGAAGAGGAGGGATGGAGAGAGTAAGAGAGAAGAGGAGGGATGGAGAGAGTAAGAGAGAAGAGGAGGGATGGAGAGAGTAATAGAGAAGAGGAGGGATGGAGAGAATAAGAGAGAAGATAGGGATGGAGAAAGTAAGAGAGAAGATGAGGGATGGAGAGAGTAAGAGAGAAGAGGAGGGTTGGAGAGAGTAAGAGAGAAGAAGAGGGATGGAGAGAGTAAGAGAGAAGAGGAGGGATGGAGAGAATAAGAGAGAAGAGAGGGATGGAGAGAGTAAGAGAGAAGAGGAGGGATGGAGTGAGTAAGAGAGAAGAAGAGGGATGGAGAGAGAGAGAAGAGGAGGGATGGAGAGAATAAGAGAGAAGAGAGGGATGGAGAGAGTAAGAGAGAAGAGGAGGGATGGAGAGAGTAAGAGAGAAGAAGAGGGATGGAGAGAGTAAGAGAGAAGAGGAGGGATGGAGAGAATAAGAGAGAAGAGAGGGATGGAAAGAATAAGAGAGAAGAGAGGGATGGAGAAAGGAAGACAGAAAGAGAAGGGAGGATGGGGAATGAGAGGGAAGGGATGGAACAGGATGAAGAGGGAAGGAGCCCTAATTACACTGTTTCTGCACAACAGTACAATCCCTTAAAAATGAATGAATAAACAAAAATAAAGTGTTGCTTCTAAATTTTAATTATTGTAAATCGCCAGGGACACTCTAACCTGTGCTTGTAAAATTCCAATTTAACAGAGTTCATGAGTACAGATCTGAATACAATCAGAGGTGAGTTAGTGTTGAACATTTTCACATAGTGTTAAACACAGTACACTGTTAAAAATGATTTGTTGACTCAACTTGACTAAGTCAAGTCATCTTGTTGCTTTGACTGAGTTAAGTTGAGTCAACAGACTACATGTTGTATCAACTAATTTATTGAAGTGTAATAACCTTGACACTATATGTTGACTGAACTTGACTCAACTTAACTCAGTCAAAGCAACAAGATGACTTGACTTAGTCAAGTTGATTCAACAAATAATTTTTAACAGTGTATGTTTAGCAGCCTGGGGGAATAATAACAAATAATGTGATAACAAAACAAATCTATTCACAGAAAAATATAAAACCCAAAACTATACAAGAATCTACTAAGAAGTAGGATCTTGCAAACAAACATTTTACCAAAAAAAATATTTTTACCAAGGAAAAATTAAGGTTTATATTGTGCTGCTTATCAAAAGCCAAAGTGATGAAGGATTTAAAAACATCATGATTACTGAAACAAAATCCTCAAGGAGCAACATAAAAAATAATTAAATTTTAACTTCATACACATACTAAGCAATCAATGCGCTGACAAAAGGATTAATGCAATGATATTGCAGAACAAATTCTCATTAAATGCATAATTGTTTTTCCATATCTTCTGATGCAAATTCTTATGTTCGCTCATGATTTAAGCCCCTTGTTAGTCTCTAATAAGGAGAATAATTATGACAAAATCATGTCATGCCACTAATCCAACAAGGCTTATATGGTAAAGCTCATGGAAAACATACCTTTACAGGCGCGGCATTCACTCGTCTAAAGGAGATTAACTAATTAATTCTTCATTTGTGATGGGAGAATGAGGCTCCATGAACACACTTGGACGGAGCCCTTACTTTTCATTAACGACTCGTTAACTTCAACCCATTACAATATGAGTCAATGCTATGGAGGAAAAAATAGGTTTTGACTGGTTCGTAGCTCAGTGATTGACAGCGCATTACAGCCCCACCCACTATGGGGTTTCGTGACTCAACACAGCCCTCACCGGGTTGGACCGTAATAAGTCTCGATTATCCCGAACGCTTGCACAGGAAGTGCTTCAACCTCATGCCAGAGCCGTTTAAACATGAACCATTTGAATAACAACACAAATTCCCCCTCAGAGTAATCTCCGTATTTAGTTGGAGGTGTGCAATCGATATAGCCAAGGGCCCTTTGGGCGTGAAAGCGCTCCTGTTTCAGATCTGTGGCGCGTAGGCGGCGTTCGATGCGCGGCGCCAGGCTCTGCGAGGACCCCACATCTCAGCGCAGGCATCGGCACAGACGGCCCCGGCAGGGTTTGGGAGGTTCTGAGGGTGAAGTGCGGCGAAGTGAGGCGAAGGCTTCGCAGGTTAATCTGTGAGATATTCTCCCCTCTCTCAGGTTGTGCTCCTCCGCTCCAGCTATGCCCCTCCCCTCGCCTTTCAGGGCCCCTGTCTGCTATAATGAATCGCTGTTAATTACCTACAGGGGACCCCTTGGCTTTAAATGTAATTCACAAGATGTCTGACCCAGGTCGGTGTGAAGGATAAACATAATTTAACGTGTGCGCTTCGGTTAAACGGAGCAACAAAATGAGCCCTTTTCTTTTTCCCTCCTGCCTCCCGCTTCAAATGTTCAAGTGTTTCACTTCCATTATGTTTGCCTTTGCTGAGGCCCAATAAAGCTAAATGCTGGTTTGAACCGCATCCAACTGCTGGACTGTTGTACATGAATAATAACGTTATATTACTTTATTCATACACTTGGTTAAAAAAAAATGAGCAGAGCGAACGTTTTTACGTGCGCAGAGCAAGTTCTGTCAGGAAACTCTTATCACAGCCGACCATGGTCGGCTAGCAATCACGCGTCCCATACTCAACCAATCACATGCACACACCTCTAATGGAGCACCCTTTTTAAGCCAATAATTAGTTCTCTCTGTACTGCTTGAATGCTGATGTGATGCTCTTTGTTGCTTACGGCTTGTGTTAAAAGAAATTTGCTGTCACCCTCCACCACCCCAGCTTCCACCTGTTGGTTGGATCTGCTTTAGTATGGGGGGTTTCTGGTCATCTCCTGTTTAGCGGGGGGAGATGCCCGTGCTCCGGAGCAGTACTAAAGCAGATCCATTCACCGCCAAACTAAAATAATTATGCAGCACATTCATTCATTAAACATGTCATTTAATACGTGAGTTGTCCTGACCGAAATACTATTGTTGTATAGTACACACATAAATGAAGACTCTTTGCCTAATGTATTTATTAGCATTATGATATGTATTAGTGTATTTGTAAAAATGTGTTTGTAAATTGATGCATGTATTAGCATTGATGTGCGTTATATAGTGTATTTGTAAATATGCGTTTGTAAATTGATTCATATGATTACTGACAGCTGTGTCTGTCCTCACGGCATCGTCTGTTACACCCTGATGAAGGCTCTTTGCTGAAATTTTGGTGGCTAAATAAATCACGGCATGTGGAGAGTGTGCGACTCTTTCTTTCATTTTAGATACCTTTTTTTCTCCAGCACACCAAACTTACATGCGTGATTGTGCTGCGTAGAACATTCTGTGGACCATGTTTCAGCTCCTTTCTTTCTTTTTGATAAGTACTGTCGATTAGGTGCCGCCAAATGCAAGTCAACATACATGGTACAGTATGCTGTATATATTTTAGCCATAGCATAGACATGTCCATGACTACACTCATAATTGCATTTGCACAACCTTTCTATCGCACATGACCCTGCAATTTCTCTGGAAGGAATAGCTATAACGCATAGCACATACGAGTTCAACAGCTGCGCCGACTCAGAGTTGAACCTGCAACCTTCTGCCCATGGTACACAGTGCATCACTTTGACCTTCCATTATGTGGTTTGGAATGGCAGCGCTGAGGGGATATTAATCCACGGGGATAGGCCACAAAGGAGATTAGCCACATCACAGAGCTGTTCCAGCTGTTTGTTCTCTGTCTGTCAGGATGAAGGGAAGGTGAGGGATTACTGTGAGAAGCGGCCGTCGCGCGCGGAGGAAATCCCCCCATCTGAGTCGCGCGCGAGCTGAAAGGGCAGGAGTTAGATCGATGGCCCTCGAACCCAGCCGCTCCTCAGTACTATCCCCGGCACCGCAGTGACCTCACAGATAAAGTAATGGAGCTTGTCTGTGTCAGCCCGGCTCACACCTGATAACGAATCTACACCGGGGGGCCAGAGACAGCGACTGCACCCTCACGGCACTCAAAACTCACAGCTCTTTCCAATCTCACTGCATTTAACCCTCATGTTACGCTCACATTTTATGACGCCTTTTATGTTTGGGGTCAAATTCACCCCCAAAGGTTAAACCGACCTATCTATCGTGATAGAAAGATCAACACTTTCTGGGTCACCTTTTGCGAGTCTCCCAATCGACTAGCCTTTTATCCCAAAAAAATAAATCTGTGATGAAACATCTCATTTTAGAGCCTGGGGTAAGTGAAAATGTGGGAAGTTTAAAACCTGCATGGGAAAGTGCCATCAGAATTACCCACAAAAAATCTGAGATAAACATTATAAAAGGTTGTGTACTTTTTTACATTTCATACCCAACAAATGACCCCACACCTTCGTATACAAAGTTGGTATAGGACCTTGGAAAATATAACTATGTTTATTGTGTGTTTACTATTTAATCCCAACAAATTAGGAAAAATCATATACAGTATCAAGACGAAAAAATAAGGTTTTAAAAAAATAAGGAAAAAAAATAACTGTTTTTAGGAGATGTCAAACATTGAATCAGGTTAAATTGACCCGGAAAATAATATGGGGGGTTAAGCAACATGCCCACAGAGCAGCTCCGCTAACAGAGAGGTGTGTGGGTATGGAGTACACTGTAGGTCAGGCCCTCCAATCAGCAGGATCACTGAGAGCTGTCTACACTAGGTATGCCGAGCACAGGCACAGGGCATAGAAATGCACCAAAAGAATAAAGAGAACGGTCCCTGTTCTTCTTTCCATGCCAATTCCCTTGTTCAGCTGTGATCCCGCCCACCATCAGCCCCAGCCAATCAGAGGTGACTGAGAAGTATCCTTTTCCTTTAACAGAAAACATCCACTGATGCTGAGAGCAGAGGTAAATAGTTGTTCCAAAATTGAGATGTTTGATTTATCGAGAGGATACACTCTCATAGCCACACCTACAAGAGTGAAAATGGATAGCAAAAAAAAAAGAGCAGTTGGGTATCTGCACATAAATTAAAACTAAACCCTTATTCCCCGACTTCCTTCAACTTTCATTTGCCCATTTAGCAAGAAGAATGGTAACAACCACGTTACGAAACCTTTTCAACAACAGGCTCCGTTCAGGTCCCGTTTCCTTTAGTATTTTTGAAATGCGAATATGTGGCGAGAAGTTCATATAGAGGTAAATCTAATAGCAGGGAAAACCCAGTCCAAATCCACCACTCTGGCCCCGGTCTCCACTCTTTCAGTGAATGCATTCGGATGAGATCAAAGTTCCCTTATGAATAAAAGAGCACTAGCCATCTGTGCAGGGCTTAATAAGAGAGGCTGTGCGTTTTCGGAGGAGGGCGAACAGACCCTGGACGATTTCACCCTGGGGGAAACACCTGCAGTCCCCCCGTTTCATCCACCCAGGAACACAAAAGCCACGTTTCCACCCAAGCCCACCAAACGGACTTCCTGATTTAATAAGGCAAAGTGGAGACAGAGGGAGGGAAGCCTGTCTGTGCTGCTCTACTGGGGAATACAAATATACACTTAAAAATCATCAAGCCTTTGCTTGCACATTTATTCATGACGGGAACTGGGGAGGCTAAATTATACTAGAGATCCGGTATTTCCATTTTGAGCGTACCCACATCACTGATCAAGCGCTTTCTTTTACATGGAATGAGGAACAGGACACAAGCTTCATCTGACAGGATTAAGTATGTTAATAATTATCATTTGTGAGAATGGAATAATGAATGGCATCCATTTTCTGTCACGGCATTCCACAATTGAGTGTAATGTACTCTCGTCTAAATCTTTTTCCTCTGTGTGAAATTAATAGGCTCAGCTTTTGTCTGTTTGTTTTAACACTAAATTAGTCCCATGAAAATAACCTTTACTTTTAACTGAAAACTCATAGGAATCAAAAAATATGCTCACAGTGCTGGAAGAAAGCATGAATTGTTAAAAATATAAAAACAAAAGCATAGCCTATTGATTTCCAACAGAGGTTTAGACAGTGTATTGCACCCAATTACAGCATGCTATAACGGAGTAATAATAATTAGTATTGTACTGAATTCAATAAGATGAATTTCCTGTTCCAATACTTTCATTGTAAAGTCGCAGGGAGTACTCTCATTTGACCGTAATTATATCTGTCGTTTTTATTTATCGCTAAAGCTAAATGCTGATGCTTGAAAATAGACATGGCCACCCGTTGGACAGAAATTACAGGAGAAAACATGCTGTACTGTTCACTTACCATTGTGCATATGCTTTTTTTGTCACTAGCAACTTATTTTTGCATATATAGACTTCTTTAATATAAAAAATGTAGCCTATTTATCCACACAACTTTGTGGATAAGTATTACCCCCATATTATTTAAATCATATGCACATTAGAATGGATCTGACTGGACATTAAATCACTATTCTACCAAAGGATGATCCAGCTGTGCTTCTTTAACTTTAGCTGGGCTGCGCAGTCACTGTGCTGGACGAGAGAACTTTGTGCGCAGTAAATGCAGTCAGACTGCAGGGGCCCAATCAACCAGGGGAGGTCCCTGATCAAAATTTGATGTGAAATCCAACTGCCTCAAACTGTCACCCTACCCCCCACGGCCCATGGCCAGGAATCGTTACCAGACCATGGGACACAGCCACACAGTGGAGCAGTTTCTTTTTTTTTTATAAGCAGGGAGGACATTGGATGCTTCAGTAGACACTAAAAATACTAAGCTAAATTCATGTATGTGTCCATGGTGAACGTCAAAATAACATCTGTGGCTTCGAGCCATCATTCAATCTGAAACTGTGGCACACAAAAAAAAAATTGTGCACCTTTTCCCTAAAATACAGCTTTCCCATTTAAAGATTAGACTCTTGTAGTCAAATCAAAGCCTACTGGAAATACTTTTTCTCCTGATGTCAGAGCTGTTCACAGCTATCGTTTAATGGCAAACGTTTCAGGAATCAAAATTATTTTGATGCAATTGATAGAGGAACTTCTCAGTACAGGCAGTTGTTTTGAAGCAATGAGTTGGGCATCTTTTGCTACTAAACATGGTTTTTCAAGCGGTCGGAATAAAAATACTGAGAGGCTAGTTGGCAAATTTATTCTCTTTTCCCAAACACTCCATGGAACTGTCAAAACTATGAGCGGTGCTACTGGCGCTGAGAGAACAGTTCTCCTTACAACTTTGATTCATCAAAATTTACCTACAAATTCCCAGCTTCCCCTTTCAAAGTCTAATACACAATGGCCTCTCATATTTCTATGATTTCCAGTCACACAAAGTCGGTTAGAGCACTTTACAGAAATGTCTCAAAGAAAAGAGCTCAGTCATTTCTTTATCTGACAGACTTGGTGGAAAGGTTTTACTGTGGTAAAGTGGAGGAGTGAACCAACCAAAATGTTAGTGATGTAATGACGGCTGGAGGACTGACCAGCAGGGGGCAGGTTCTTGAGGACAAAAACTCGCCGAAGGAAAGTATAAAAATGCATTTAAAAAACTTTGAAAAGTTATACTAACCAAAACAAAAACATTTTCTGAAAATGTTTTTGAAACCACTGAAACACATCACATCCATTGCTGGTGGTTGAAAACTGCTGTTAAATTGTCAGGCAATGTAAACATTGATGTCTTATGCCAGATCTATACAAGTATTCAGCAGATATAGTCCATACTCCAGAGGTAGGCAACCCTGGTCCTGGAGCGCTGGTGACATTTGTTCCATCCGTGCTTGATCACAAGAGATTGATGGATGATTAAAAGTCAGAGCCTGAATATTCTGAATGGTGAAATGGTGAGTACTTCCAGCAGATGGTCACCTGCATTCATTACACCTGATTAACTAAAATAAATGCAGTTACGTAGTGATAGGTTTGGACGGAGCATAAACCAGGACCGTCTCCAGGAAGTGTTGCCTACCCCTGCTCCACACCATAACTCCCCTGTATGCACTGAGTGGCCTGTAGGGTGTAAAATAGTCACCGGCTCTCCCACAGTAGTACAGAGTGGGCGTTAGGGAGTCAAAACATTTAAATAAGGTATGGTCCATTTGGAAATTTCACTAAACACCCAGGGGAATGAGATATGGTTTGGCTTAGAGATCTCACACTGAATGGATTGGTAAAACACTTTTGCCTTTTTTGTCGAATTCCTTTCCGTCCAGTCAATCGCTCTCAAGCTAAAGAAAGAGTCTAAAAGGATCTCCCTGCTTAGCATTCCACTATTATCAGACAGTGTGTATTGACTGACTCTCCTTGCCGAGCATGCCATTATTATTAGTCAGTGTGTATTGACTGACTGATTTGTCCTTCAGAATTTCAAATTCAGTGGAGGATCTGACTAATATACCGATTCAGTGGAGCCACAACACACACAAACACAAACACACACACAGCACAAAATCATCAGCCTATTTTTCCTGCAAATACACTCACTGTGTATACAGGTGTGAAGATAAACTGTAATGTTGCTGTCACAGACCATAATTTGGCACCATAACACAACAACACTAGGACATGTTTCTCTGACCATGATCAAACTCCACAGGAATATTAAGATAAAAATAAGATTGCTCCCGACGACAATTTCTTTAGGCGCATGCTGAATGTTTATGAACAGTTATTTTTACACTGATAAAACACTTGCTTTTAAAACATATTGATACGACATGACAAGGTTACTGGCCGTTATCCACTGAAGCTGTCGTTGTTCCCGCAGTATGCTACATACGGCTAGCACTGTTCGAGAGTGTCTGCCGCCAAAAAGAAAAATAATAAATAAATGATTAACAGCAGTGGAGTTTCAATCAGGTAAAAGTGTGTGAAAATGTTCTGGCATACAATGATAGAATTGTAAAACAACAAAAGGGACAAAACAAAAAAATTGAACACCAATGTAATGATGGCAATAAAGCAGCTGTGGAGAAATTTTACCTCCAAAGTAATAAGGCATTATCTTACATATCTTTCTTTCAACAATATTTGTTTCCTCTGTCTCTCCAATTTGTTTCCCTTTTCTCACTATTCGAGACAGCCAAATTACTCCTGTGAGTGCACCTCATAGCCATAACATCCCGCAGCAGTGGAGCTGCACAGACCAGATTCTACCCGCTGCAGTCCGAGCTGCGCAGACGAGCTTCTACCTGCTGCAGTCCAGCAGCCGAGCTGCGCAGACGAGCTTCTACCCGCTGCAGTCCAGCAGCCGAGCTGCGCAGACGAGCTTCTACCCGCTGCAGTCCAGCAGCAGAGCTGCGCAGACGAGATTCTACCCGCTGCAGTCCAGCAGCCGAGCTGTGCAGACGAGCTTCTACCCGCTGCAGTCCAGCAGCCGAGCTGCGCAGACGAGCTTCTACCCGCTGCAGTCCAGCAGCCGAGCTGTGCAGGCACTGCGCTGGAGGGCTGCAGTCCTTGCGCAGCTGGCGGCACTCTTATGTGACGAAGCGCAGAGGACCCTGCTGAACAACACCCTTCCTCATCGGGAGACGCTGTGTCCAATTATGCACCACTAGGTCTGCCACTGGAACGGCCGGGGTTAAACTTTAGACGGAGCGTCTGACTTGACTCAGAAGTTGGATGTGCTAACCAAAATGCCCCTCTAATTTTCCCACAGACAGTTACAGTGTGCACATTGCTTCTGCTGACAAACCAACTTCCCCCGAGGGACTTAAAAAGCATCTTGGCAGCCATACGTCAAGCCCTTCTCAGTCTGTTACCCTCTCTGCTTTGCCCTGTCTGAGTAAAGCAAAAAAAAATATGAAAGGAGGGGTGGACTGTCCGTTCTCTCTATAAAAAAAAGTATCTGTCCATCCACTTATACTTTTTCAACCGTTTTTTTTTTTTTAGGTTTTTCCCACTTTGCACCCCCAGTTCAATACAGACGTATGGCCAAACATAATCAGACATGTCACCTTGCGGTAAAATCAAATGACAACAGAGGGAAGGCAGGCTCCTATCCTGAGGCCATTGGGGGAGTTTAGAGAACCCGAAAGCACAGACGGGCATTTTTCTTCAGTGTGTTCGGCTGCATTTCAGCTTCACAGATTTCCGATGGAGGCGTCAAAGCAGAATTCAGCACGCGGCTAGCAAGAAACAACCGGCAGTTGCAGAACGATGCGGTTGGTGGAAGCCAAATTAATTGAAAAAGAAACATACATATTCATATATGCCTCTGTTCCACATCCCTCCTGCTTTCCTTCCATAAAAGGTCTGTGTGTCTGTTTTGTTTTATATAACAAAGTGATAATTGCTCTGTAATTACACTATTGAGATACCAAAACGGTAGTCCATCATGTATCAAAAGCCATTGATTTGAGACTTAATTAGCATTTGTATTCATATATGCTTCTTAAGAGAAACATGCAGACTGCAGATTACTATCTGGCCAACACGTGTACGTGTATGATTGGATCTCAATGTGTTCATGGGTTTGTGTTTGGTGTACGTGTGTGTGTGTGTGTGTGTGTGTGTGTGTGTGTGTGTGTGTGTGTGTGTGTGTGTGTGTGTGTGTGTGTGTGTGGTGTGTGTGTGTGTGTGTGTGTAGAACTGTGTCACAGTGTGCCTTGGTGGGTGGGAGTGTGTATATGTTTGTGTTTGTGTGTTCTCGTGTGTGTTAGCGTGTACCAGTTTTAGTGTATGTATACCTGTGTGTGTTTGTGTATCTGCTTGTGTGTTTGTGTGCACCTATGTGTGTGTCTTCCGAAGAAAAGCACCATGCTTTTATCTGTTAAACTGCTATTTATATCCAAATGCAACCCATTCTCATTAGGAGGCCTGGAAAGAACACAGCCTCAGTCTCCATGGGAACCGCAGATAGGGGGCCGTCGGGTGAACTGCAGCGCACCTGCTGCTGGCACAGGCACCTGACCCTCCTCACACCTTCGCGACCTCCCTCGGCCAATCGGCGGAGCCACGGCGCCCCGGAGGCCCTCTTGTTACGACGAGCCACAAAGCCATCAGTAAAAACGAGCTTCTCTCTCTCTCAGCGTCCCCATCGATCGCCCAAAGCAAAGGGAGGCTTAAGTACATTAACTCTGAACAGACTAAATCCCTCCTGTCAACTGTGGCACGGGGGGGTAAAAAAAAACGCAGCGAGACCATACATCATAAATACACCGCGTTCACTGAAACCGGTGCCACTGACACAATGAAGAATACGGACAAAGAGGACCTCTTTGATCTCGGTGTGGTGCTGTGACTCCTGGCTTCAAAGATCCTGGCCTGGCCTTACGGTGTTCTGTGATTGGCTGTAACGCTGTGACAGGTTTGAAACGGCTCGGTACCAACATTCCCTTGTTCCTGCACATCTACCCAGGAGAACATCGCCAGTACTTGTGGCGAAAAAACGGAGAGTTTAACAATTCAGTTCAATTCAGTGCAAACAAGTACACGCCTGCACTATGTTCATATAGACAGCAGCCCTGTACAGCTAAATTACACAAGTTGCTTTTGAAGAAGTGACTGACACAGATTTGAATCTGTCTGATGTTCTAGGCAGGTATTTGACTGCAGTAGAACGGTGGTGGCGAGGTGAGCACCACCGCTCCCGTGCAGAGACAGTAACCAGGCAGGATTTGTAGAGAACACGGTTTTATTTCCGAACTCTCTCTGCATTTACACACACATAAAATCCAATCCTCCGCTCTTCCCCCCGCAGATGTTCCGGCCGGCTTTTATGCACTCAGGCTCACTGTCGAACAATCAAGGCAATTGGTTAATTGATACAAACAATAATACAATCAATCGTTACCAATTGCATGATTCCCGAGAGCTGTGTCGGCTCCACAAACCACACGCGTTCACTCTCTCTCTTGCCGGCAGCGCCTAAAACCATGCCCCCCTACCACAAACGGTATTCCTTAATCAGTCCTAATTGTGTAGACCCTTGATTAATGATGCCCCTACAGTTAGCTGGAGCCCAATAGACCTATCCATTCAGAAACAAAGGTCAACACAATGACTGCTTGTATTGGATACTTACAGGTATAATTAGTCTGCAAAAGAAGCGTAGGCCTACTGTGTGTAAGAAAGCTCCCAGAGAAATGACCCTCTGGCTTTCAGCACATTTCTTCATTTCTCTAATTAGGCAGGTAAGGGTACACTTTGGTTACCAGATAACTACAAGACTTTTTTTTTTAAATTTTGAAACACAAATAAAATGGATTATTTATTTTCTGTGGTTATTCCGATATTTAAATTTTAGTTTTTGACCGGACCATTTCTATGTATGATGGTATATTTTAGACAACCTGCCGGCTTTACAATGGCTGGTACTTCAGACCATAAATCCTCTAATGTAAGAAAATACACGTCAAATAACTCCAATGCAGCTTAGGCATCAAGGTTATGTTTCCAGTGGCTGCCCATATGAACACATTAATTTTATAGTTGTTTATTCACAATTGTAAACATAACAACTATTATCAGTATTCTTATATCACGCCGGTACTTATTTCCTTGACCTCTGTGGTCACAGACTACATGCGGCACAGGGAATAAGAAATAACATTAAATGCAATTTCTTTGAAGAATAATTGGCTAATATACAGTGAGCACCATAATTCATTGGGCAGTGACACATTTTTTGTTATTTTGGTTCTGTACTCTAGCACTTTGAGTTTGAAAGGATACAATGACAATGAAGTTGAAGTGCAGACTGTCAGCTTTAATTTGAGAATATTTTCATCCATATTGGATGAACCATTTAGAAATTATAGAACCTTTTGTACATAGTCCCCCCATTTTAAGGTACTACAAATATCTGTTGCATTGGCTTCACAAATGTGTTTCTTTAGCCAGCGGTATTCATTTGTGTCGTTAGTGAATGCAGAAGAGAGCTGTTGATGTCTAGAGGTCCTATCTTACACCCAGTGCTAAGCGGCGCTAACCCAAAAGCAAGTGTCTTTGCCATTGTACACCCGGCGCAGGGTTCATTATAGCCCCTGGCGCCCACGTTGGTAAAATACCAAGTGATGTTTGCACCCATAGCAAGTGAACTGGGCGTGTTGGTCTTAAGATGAGGTGTGGCCAGGATTATTTTTGGCGTATTGCTATCTTGAGCCAGCAGAAAGCACTTGCGCTAAAACCACCAAAAACCTGGTCTAAAGTCATGTCGCAGTTGTTTACATGCTATTTTAACGGCGCATATAAGTGCGTCTACATAGGCGTGTGCACAACGCGCGTACACCCTCCTGTCTGTTACACACAGGGGCGTGCACAAGCATGACTAAAAATATCAAGATTACATGACTAAAAATATCAAGATGTGAAATATTATTATTTGTGTAGGCTATATCAAAAAATGCATAATCATAAAAGGGTCCATAGGTCAAAGACCACATACCTGTACCTCAGCGAAGGGGAATTGCGCATTAAATTACTTTCAGCCACCTCCATCAACATCCAGTCGATGTGCGATGGTACGTGTAAGGTTACATGTATAGACTATTCGCAATTATCCTGGATCAAACTATGACTTAGCCTATATTTGCCAATAATTCCTGTAATCTTCTGGGGGGACAATCTTCTGTTACGGGGCAATGGCTAACCATTAAAAAGGAGCTGATAAGACCTACAGTGCCCTTATGCAATTATTGGCACCCCTGCATTTATATATTGAATAAAGTAATCATTTGTAATATTTGGTCGCATATCCTTTGCATGCCATGACTTCCTGATGTCTGTGACCCAACAACATCAAAAGACTCTTGATATCTTATTTTCTGGTACTCCCTACAAGCGATACTATAACATCTCTGCATTTTAATGGATCTCTATGGGAATTGGGGGGTGGGACAAGATTCAGCTGTAAATTATGCTGGAACATTATGGAATACATGGTTCGTAAAATGGCTGTAAGTCATCAAGGGTCTGAGGTATGAAACGAGCCATGAACAATCACTCTGCTGCCTGATATGCAGTAGATATGGATGGATCACTTTATGGGTTGTTTCTCCTGACAAATTTTCCTATTGAACTCTATGGAAAAATAAGTCAGGAGAAGAAACCCTTCAAGTTATCCATCCATATCGACTGTATTTCGGGCAGCAGAGTGATGAAATGAAAATCAATCAATCAGGAACATTGCAAAAACCCTGGGCATGCCCAAGTCAACAGTTTGGTTCATCATTAACAAGAAAAAAACAACTTGTGAACTCAATTATGTCAAAAGACCTGGTAGACCAAGGAAGACCACTGTAGTGGATGACCGGAGAATATTTTCTATGCTGAAGAAAACCCCCCTGACAACGGCCCAACAGATCAAAAACACTCTCCTGGATGCAGGTTGTAGATGTGTCTACCATACGTAGAAGACTACACCAGCAGGACTAAAGAGGGTACCCTACAAGATGCAAACCACTGATAAGCCTGAAGAACAGAAAGGCGAGATTAGTTTTCTAAGAAGCACCTAAAAGAGCCCCAAGAGCTCTCGAACAAAGTCTTGTGGACAGATGAGACAAGATTAACATACCAGAGTGATGGAAAGAGGAAAGTGTGGAGAAAAAAATGAAATGCCCATGATCCAAAGCATACCACCTCATCCGTGAAACATAGTGGAGGGGGTGTTATGGCTTGGGCTGTATCCTTGACTGGCCGAGTCAATCACTGGATCTGAATCCAATTGAACAACATGCATTTTACATGCTGAGGAGACTGAAGGCAAAAATTCCCTGAAACAAGCAGGAACTGAAGATGGCTGCAGGCCTGGCAGAGCATCACCAGGGAAGGCGTCGCAGACTTCAAGCAGTCATTGCATGCAAAGGATATGAGATCAAATATAAAAAAATGATTACTTTATTCTACGTTATGTTAAACTGTCCAATATTTTTTGATGCCTGAAAATGGGGGGGACTATGTACAAAAAGTTATATCATTTCTAAACGGTTCATCCGATATGGATGAAAATACCCTCAAATTAAAGCTGACAGGCCACACGTCAACCTCATTGTCATTGTATCCTTTCAAACTCAAAGTGCTAGAGCAGTGGTTCCCCAAACTCGGTCCTCGGGGACCACTGTGTATGCTGGTTTTCGTTCCAACCACAATTGCAATCCCGGAATTTTAACAAGATGTCAATTGTTCTTAATTAGGTGTTTGTCATATTTAGAGGGATTATTTACCCTCTTAAGCCACATTATGTTGGCAATAGCTATGCATGTCATGAATAATAAAAGTACAATATTCTCATTGTGCTATATTGCAAATAATTACAAAAAGGGGGAAAAATATATTTTTTAAATTAAAATTAAAGACTGAGGTGAATCAATAGGCTCCTAATTGGTGAAATTGTGGATATATGGCCACTAAAACTAACCATTTGATAAATAATGAAAAAAAGACAAAGAAAATGATAACGAGCCAAACTTGCAGCGTTAATACATTTAAGAAAAACTTGATGAGGGGAACTTAAAAACTCACGTTTTCAACTACCTAATTAGGAGCCAATTGATTCACCCCAGTCTTTAATTTGATCAGTTTAAAAAAAATGCCTATTTATAAAAAATTACCTATTTGCAAAACAGCCAATAAGCACAGTAGGAACATGGGAATTTTTATTCTTCATGGCATGCATAGCTATTTCTGACATAATGTGTCTTAAGAGGGTAAATAATCCCTCTAAACATGAAAAGCACCTAATTAAGAAAAATTAACAGCTTGTTAGGATTTTGGGATTGCAATTGTGGTTGGTACGAAAACCAGCATACACAGTGGTCCCAGAGGACCGAGTTTGGGAACCACTGTGCTAGAGTACAGAACCAAAATAACAGAAAATGTGTCACTGTCCAATTAATTATGGTGCTCACTGTATATGTACATACTCTGGAGGCATAATATTAATGTAAAAGCTGATTTGGAGTTACTCAAGGCGTATGGACTTGCTTTAGATCATGAATCCCTCAACGCCCTATACTTGCCATTGTATAGGTGGTAGGTTTGTTAATAACTAGTTAATAACTATCTAAACCATCCTTCATTGCACACAAAATTTGTCTGGGCCAATCTAAAATAAACACCAAAACTGAAAGGACCCCAGAAAAGCCCCTAAAAATCTCAGAAAGTGAACTATCCCTTTTAAGTCTCTTGAATCAAATGTTCACCCAATGCAACTACTTCACTAGCCTCTGGTGGTAAAACAAGGAACTGCTGTTCACTACCATGAGACCTGTGTGCACTGTCAGATAGTTGTGTCAGTCACAGTGAGTTGGTCAGTGTCCCAGTCTGCGAGTCACTGTCCCGGTCACTGAGTTAGTGAGTCAGTGAGTGTGGGAGGGAATCATCTCTACTGCAGTTTCCTCCACGTATGGGCCAAAATATCGTTCAAAATCGGGGATATATTGTCATAAGCTCAGTTCCTGTGTATGTTTGTTTATTAAAATCACAAATCAACTTAGATCATCTTCTGCGAGAACTCCATTATGTAAATGAATCAGGTTTGCTTCCTCCTTTAAAGGTAGGAGCCATTTTGATCCGACTCCTTTTCTCTGCTTTTACTGTAGCTCTGTTAGAGCACTAGTCCCGTGTTTCTGGCACTGTCTAATGATGCCAGACAGGGCCAGTGAGTCATGCTCATACAGCTTGGACCACCTCTCAATAAATGCAGCAATGGAAATATGATCCTTTCAAGATTTTTATCATTATGTTATGATACTACTTTTATTCTGCATTGTAATTCCTGGGAAATATGAAGTATCAGTTTTTTTTTTCTGAAGGCATTGCAGTTTGTGCATTATTTGACCTTGAGCATAGGGATACGAAGTAATTACCCACACAGGAACAGGAACTAAAAAGTTAACATAAAAACCTAACTGCAAGGTTAGCTGGCTGCTGTATCCAAATGTAGTTGTGGCTATACTTATCGAGCCAACTGGCTGTAATCGTGGGGAGCACTCTTCACCTGCCAAAGCTACAGGGCTAAGGGCGTATGGATACTTTTGCACTCTGCACTATGGCTGAATATTTGGGCCCCTGGGAAATCCCAGTTTTGCTGAAAAAACATGTAAAAAGTGTGTTTTAAGAGAGACGTGTAGGGAAATCAAACAAGCTGCTTTGTGAATTGAATATGGATACATGTGAGCCAGTTAAAACTATTTAATTTGCTTATAATCCTAAGAAGAGATCAACTTTTTTATATAAAACATTTGTAACTTAGAGCATGGCATTCCAAATTGGGAGTAAATGTTTTATCGGTTGGTAGGAATGCGTGGAAATTTTTGTCAGAATGCACGTTATATTGAGCCATTACATTCATAACCGCAAGGAAAGCTGTATGTTTATGTCACAACCATCGATCGAATACGAACTTGACACGTGATGCAAGCAAACGCGTAATCAAGTTGGTAAATGGAAACAGTATGCATGTAAGAAATTAACATCGTAAT